>CM065590.1:29108836-29606336 GCA_033119425.1 Bufotes viridis
TAGACGCACTAAAATATGGTGGAACAAAGCGTTTTTGGGGAGGTACCTTGAGAGAGGGCTGATCCCTAGGGGCCTCAGAATTCAGGTGTTTCCCTCGTTTGACAACATGAGCGAGGAGTTCCTCAATGAATGGGAAGGGGTGTGTAATGAGGCAGCCTCTAAATTTATGGGCGTTCTTATTAAACATAATTTGGGCACTTTGCGCCAATTAGATGATGAAATTGATAGAAATTTAAGTATACTGAAGCAGAGAGGGAATCAAGAAGCTCTTCAAGTGTTTGAGAACTCCATGAGTAATAACTTTGATAAATGGGAGAAAGAGATAAAAGAGAATAAGATGAAGAAATTTACTCGTGATGCAAAGGATTTTGAATCAAAGAGAATGTACAAATGGAGGAGGAAAGAGCTACAGCCGATATGTGCTGATGGTACAACACTCAGGGTACGGTCTCCATCGGTGTCATCTTTGTCCTCTGTGTCTGATGTATCAGAGACATATGGTGGAGTAAGACGGGCTACCCCCTATAAAAGAAAAGGGACTTCCATGACTAGCTCGATGGGAAAAAGACGGACGCTCCGGATGAGGGGTGGTCAGGCACAACCTGATCATCTGAAGGTAATTAATCTGTCTAACCACACATTTTCATCGGTGGATATTTCGGTCTTGGAAAAGGGTTTAACCTTTTCACCTTCTGCTCCATTTGATTCCTTTACAGCGATAAAAGATTTACAATTATTTGGTCGGTCCCTTCTCCTAAAAAAATGGCATCATAAGGAGGATCCTGACGGCATCTTTACCACGGAAGTGGAGAAGGAGGCTGTGAGGACTCTTGAACAATTAATGGTGGAAGCAAACCCAAGTAAGGATGACACTATACCAGATTCCATCAAATGTAAGTCACAAAAATTTCCCTTTATCATCATGCCCAGCAGTGGATTTATTTGTCCAGCTGGTGTCCAAGGAATTCACGCAGCTCTCTACAAGAGTAAGGGAAAATAACCTTTCCTTTTCTCAAAGAGAAAGTCTGAACAGACTTCGCAGGTTACCTGATGTTGTTTTTAAACCTGCGGATAAAGGTGGGAATATCGTAGTGTGGCCTCACACCATGTATGAAAAGGAGGCATATAGACTCCTGAAAGAAAAAGATTGCTATAAAAACTGACGTTTAATCCTTTATCCTCTTTTGAAGGAGAATTAGGATGGATCTTAGCTGATGCATTGGAAAAAGATGTCATCTCCAAACAACTTTATGAAGCCCTCTGTGTAAAAGAACCAGCAATATCAACATTGTACCTACTACCTAAAATTCATAAAAATGCGACATCACCCCCAGGTAGGCCCATCATTTCGGGAAGGGCAACTTTACTGAACGAGTGGGAAGATTTTTGGATGCACGACTGAAGCCTTTGGTATTCAACCTACCCTCCTATATACAGGATACAACTGATTTCCTGCGAAAAATAGACGGGATACACCTGGAGGAGGACATGGTGCTGGTGACATGTGACGTGGAGTCACTGTACACCAGCATCAGACATCAGGATGGCATTGATGCTGTCAGACACTTTTTGACTAAAGCTGATGTTGAGGGGACCCAGAAGGGATTCTTGCTGGTGTTACTTCAGTTTGTGCTTACACATAACTTTTTCACTTTTAATGGGTCCTTCTACCTGCAGCTCCAGGGTACGGCAATGGGGGCGCCTTGTGCGCCTCCTATGCCAATCTGTTCCTGGGGCTGTGGGAGGAGGACCTATTTCCATGTGATGGGTATTCGCCGATGTGCCGTGCCATATTTTGGGCACGGTACATCGATGATATCTTTATGATTTGGCAGGGTCCCACCAGTGAGTTAGAATCTTTCTTTGTGAATTGAATAATAACAACAGAAACATTAGACTGACATATAAGTGGGATAATGACCAAATTGACTTTCTCGATGTTCAGGTCCAGCGGGGGAAGGATGGATCTGTTATGACCAATGTATTCCGAAAATCAACAGCAGTAAATTCTTATTTACATGCCTCTTCCTCCCATCCCCCACAGATGATCAGAGCAATTCCAACTGGCCAATTCCTGAGGATGCGCAGAATCTGCTCTTCAGATAAACAGTTTGAGCAAAAGCAAGTGAATTGAGGAGCCGCTTCACAAATCGAGGTTACAGCCAGCGCCCATTAAAACAGCGTACAGGAGAGCCAAATCATCTCCACGGTTTGATCTACTATTCGGTGATAAAAAGAAAAAGAGAGTTATGAGGAGAAAAAGGTGCGATTCATCACTACATACCACTCACGTTGGGAAGAAATGAAAAGCTGTGTTGAAAAATTTTGGCCCATTCTTTTGGCTGATCCAATAATATCACAGTATACTTCGGGGGTCCATCTCTGGTTGCAAGGAGATCGAAGAACCTAAGAGATCATCTGGTTAAAAGTGTTTATGTGAGACCATCTCTACCTCTGTTCCCAGGGATTGGGAAACCAGCATGGGGCTTTTTCCCATGTGGTCAATGTGTGGCATGCCCCAATCTGATACGAGCTACCCATTTCCAACATGCAACAGAGGAGAAAACCTTTAAAATTACCCAAAGAATAACATGTTCAACAACAGCTGTGGTATATTATGCGAATTGCCCATGTAAAAAGATATATATCGGACTTACCACTCGTGAACTGAAAGTTCGGGCAAGAGAACATGTTCGGGATATCTTTGCAGCGCAAAAGGAGAATGATATGTCACAACTGAAACCTGTGGCGAAGCACTTTAAATTATATCACAATTGTGATCCCTCTGGTTTAAAAATATTTGGCATAGACTGCATATCAAAGAACATACGTGGTGGCAGTATATCAAAAAGTTGGCCCAACTCGAGTGTCAATGGATCTGGAGGGTTAATTCCCTTAAACCGAATGGTCTGAATGAGGCACCTGGTTTTGCTTCCTTTCTCTGATTGTTTGCGAGTCCGTCCCTCCCCTCCTTTTTTTGGCGTTTTTAATTTCAATAATTTTTAAAAAAATGGTTTTTGGTGTAACTTTAGTGATAGATGGGGGTACAGTTTTGCACTGCATCAGTTGTCCTTTGCACTTTATTGTGCCTAGGAGAAAAGTTTTGAATATGGTCCAATGTCTTTGCGCATATTTATCTTTTTATCTCCAGTATTAATATGTTGCTATACACATATATGGAGGTTTCTATATGTCTTATATGTGAGGGTTAGTATTTGCTTATATATAATTATCTATGTATGAAATATATACAATTAATATTTTTTAATATTTTTTAATATTTTTTGTCTTTTTCACTTTTCTAATATAGTAATTCACAGATGAGTTTAATTATTAATATTTAATCTTTAATTATTAATTATATATATATATATTTTTATGTGTGTAATCATGTGTGTAATTTCATGTGTAATCATGTTATATTACATTGTTTGGATAATCATTTGACATTAATTGTGTTGTGTGTATTTGTCTTTTTATTCACAATCACTTTTTCATGGGTTGCACTTAGTCACTTTGTCACTGCACTCGGCACTCTTTTTATCTTATTTTTATCTTCTTTTGTTGTACACATTTATTTTGTTTTAAGCATCATGCTATCACAGTCACTGCGTACTAGTATAATTTTATTTTGCATTTATTATTATTGGTTGTAACCTTTGTAGGTGATAGCGCTTCTGGAGATTATATATGGATATATATGTTCTATATTATGTGCATCTATTTGTGCCTTATAATGAAGATTTTTCCGGCCGAGACATGGAGATGAATATCATCTGTTAGGACCTGCGATCCGATCATGTGACCTCGGTGGTCACGTGTTCCGGTCACATGATTATATGGCTCACGTGGGCTGTGATGCAGATGGATGCGTGACTGGGAGGTATCGCTATTTGAATTAACGGTGATTGATTGGTTGATGCACTGCATAAATATACTGTCCCTCGATGATGACGCCACCCCCAGACGAAGGCTTGTGCCGAAACGCTGCCGGGGTTGGCGCCATCCCGGAGGAGAGACACAGTATGGGTATGATGTTATTACTTCCTTGATTGTATGCACTTGCACTTTGTACATTTGACCTGTTTATCGGACCTTCTCCCCTCCGTCTCTCCTCTTGGATGCCGCCCATCTATGCACCCCCTTATGTATTTTAATTGTTTGTGCTATATGCACCTTTTAATATGGTAATAAAAATGTGTTTTGCAATGAAACGCGGTCTGGTATCTTCTATCTAGGTTGTTTTGATTTATGTGCCATAGGCGTTGTGTTATACAGTTGTGATACTTGGGCTCATGGTGGCCCAGTACTGGCTATAATCTTTGGTGATTTATTTGTATGTTCTGTTTTTCAGAAAACATTATAGCCTCCAACATGGATTTAAAAGCCAGGGAATCGGTGTGGCTTTCTTCATTGGATTCTCTATTTGAGAGGGGTGGTGCTATTGGAGGGACGGACTCAGCAGACATCAGAGAAATAAGGATGACTCTAACCAACTTGTACCATAGACGCACTAAAATATGGTGGAACAAAGCGTTTTGGGGAGGTACCTTGAGAGAGGGCTGATCCCTAGGGGCCTCAGAATTCAGGTGTTTCCCTCGTTTGACAACATGAGCGAGGAGTTCCTCAATGAATGGGAAGGGGTGTGTAATGAGGCAGCCTCTAAATTTATGGGCGTTCTTATTAAACATAATTTGGGCACTTTGCGCCAATTAGATGATGAAATTGATAGAAATTTAAGTATACTGAAGCAGAGAGGGAATCAAGAAGCTCTTCAAGTGTTTGAGAACTCCATGAGTAATAACTTTGATAAATGGGAGAAAGAGATAAAAGAGAATAAGATGAAGAAATTTACTCGTGATGCAAAGGATTTTGAATCAAAGAGAATGTACAAATGGAGGAGGAAAGAGCTACAGCCGATATGTGCTGATGGTACAACACTCAGGGTACGGTCTCCATCGGTGTCATCTTTGTCCTCTGTGTCTGATGTATCAGAGACATATGGTGGAGTAAGACGGGCTACCCCTATAAAAGAAAAGGGACTTCCATGACTAGCTCGATGGGAAAAAGACGGACGCTCCGGATGAGGGGTGGTCAGGCACAACCTGATCATCTGAAGGTAATTAATCTGTCTAACCACACATTTTCATCGGTGGATATTTCGGTCTTGGAAAAGGGTTTAACCTTTTCACCTTCTGCTCCATTTGATTCCTTTACAGCGATAAAAGATTTACAATTATTTGGTCGGTCCCTTCTCCTAAAAAAATGGCATCATAAGGAGGATCCTGACGGCATCTTTACCACGGAAGTGGAGAAGGAGGCTGTGAGGACTCTTGAACAATTAATGGTGGAAGCAAACCCAAGTAAGGATGACACTATACCAGATTCCATCAAATGTAAGTCACAAAAATTTCCCCTTTATCATCATGCCCAGCAGTGGATTTATTTGTCCAGCTGGTGTCCAAGGAATTCACGCAGCTCTCTACAAGAGTAAGGGAAAATAACCTTTCCTTTTCTCAAAGAGAAAGTCTGAACAGACTTCGCAGGTTACCTGATGTTGTTTTTAAACCTGCGGATAAAGGTGGGAATATCGTAGTGTGGCCTCACACCATGTATGAAAAGGAGGCATATAGACTCCTGAAAGAAAAAGATTGCTATAAAAACTGACGTTTAATCCTTTATCCTCTTTTGAAGGAGAATTAGGATGGATCTTAGCTGATGCATTGGAAAAAGATGTCATCTCCAAACAACTTTATGAAGCCCTCTGTGTAAAAGAACCAGCAATATCAACATTGTACCTACTACCTAAAATTCATAAAAATGCGACATCACTCCCAGGTAGGCCCATCATTTCGGGAAGGGCAACTTTACTGAACGAGTGGGAAGATTTTTGGATGCACGACTGAAGCCTTTGGTATTCAACCTACCCTCCTATATACAGGATACAACTGATTTCCTGCGAAAAATAGACGGGATACACCTGGAGGAGGACATGGTGCTGGTGACATGTGACGTGGAGTCACTGTACACCAGCATCAGACATCAGGATGGCATTGATGCTGTCAGACACTTTTTGACTAAAGCTGATGTTGAGGGGACCCAGAAGGGATTCTTGCTGGTGTTACTTCAGTTTGTGCTTACACATAACTTTTTCACTTTTAATGGGTCCTTCTACCTGCAGCTCCAGGGTACGGCAATGGGGCGCCTTGTGCGCCCTCCTATGCCAATCTGTTCCTGGGGCTGTGGGAGGAGGACCTATTTCCATGTGATGGGTATTCGTCGATGTGCCGTGCCATATTTTGGGCACGGTACATCGATGATATCTTTATGATTTGGCAGGGTCCCACCAGTGAGTTAGAATCTTTCTTTTGTGAATTGAATAATAACAACAGAAACATTAGACTGACATATAAGTGGGATAATGACCAAATTGACTTTCTCGATGTTCAGGTCCAGCGGGGGAAGGATGGATCTGTTATGACCAATGTATTCCGAAAATCAACAGCAGTAAATTCTTATTTACATGCCTCTTCCTCCCATCCCCCACAGATGATCAGAGCAATTCCAACTGGCCAATTCCTGAGGATGCGCAGAATCTGCTCTTCAGATAAACAGTTTGAGCAAAAGCAAGTGAATTGAGGAGCCGCTTCACAAATCGAGGTTACAGCCAGCGCGCCATTAAAACAGCGTACAGGAGAGCCAAATCATCTCCACGGTTTGATCTACTATTCGGTGATAAAAAGAAAAAGAGAGTTATGAGGAGAAAAAGGTGCGATTCATCACTACATACCACTCACGTTGGGAAGAAATGAAAAGCTGTGTTGAAAAATTTTGGCCCATTCTTTTGGCTGATCCAATAATATCACAGTATACTTCGGGGGTCCATCTCTGGTTGCAAGGAGATCGAAGAACCTAAGAGATCATCTGGTTAAAAGTGTTTATGTGAGACCATCTCTACCTCTGTTCCCAGGGATTGGGAAACCAGCATGGGGCTTTTTCCCATGTGGTCAATGTGTGGCATGCCCCAATCTGATACGAGCTACCCATTTCCAACATGCAACAGAGGAGAAAACCTTTAAAATTACCCAAAGAATAACATGTTCAACAACAGCTGTGGTATATTATGCGAATTGCCCATGTAAAAAGATATATATCGGACTTACCACTCGTGAACTGAAAGTTCGGGCAAGAGAACATGTTCGGGATATCTTTGCAGCGCAAAAGGAGAATGATATGTCACAACTGAAACCTGTGGCGAAGCACTTTAAATTATATCACAATTGTGATCCCTCTGGTTTAAAAATATTTGGCATAGACTGCATATCAAAGAACATACGTGGTGGCAGTATATCAAAAAGTTGGCCCAACTCGAGTGTCAATGGATCTGGAGGGTTAATTCCCTTAAACCGAATGGTCTGAATGAGGCACCTGGTTTTGCTTCCTTTCTCTGATTGTTTGCGAGTCCGTCCCTCCCCTCCTTTTTTTGGCGTTTTTAATTTCAATAATTTTTAAAAAAATGGTTTTTGGTGTAACTTTAGTGATAGATGGGGGTACAGTTTTGCACTGCATCAGTTGTCCTTTGCACTTTATTGTGCCTAGGAGAAAAGTTTTGAATATGGTCCAATGTCTTTGCGCATATTTATCTTTTATCTCCAGTATTAATATGTTGCTATACACATATATGGAGGTTTCTATATGTCTTATATGTGAGGGTTAGTATTTGCTTATATATAATTATCTATGTATGAAATATATACAATTAATATTTTTTAATATTTTTTAATATTTTTTGTCTTTTTCACTTTTCTAATATAGTAATTCACAGATGAGTTTAATTATTAATATTTAATCTTTAATTATTAATTATATATATATATATTTTTATGTGTGTAATCATGTGTGTAATTTCATGTGTAATCATGTTATATTACATTGTTTGGATAATCATTTGACATTAATTGTGTTGTGTGTATTTGTCTTTTTATTCACAATCACTTTTTCATGGGTTGCACTTAGTCACTTTGTCACTGCACTCGGCACTCTTTTTATCTTATTTTTATCTTTCTTTTTGTTGTACACATTTATTTTGTTTTAAGCATCATGCTATCACAGTCACTCGCGTACTAGTATAATTTTATTTTGCATTTATTATTATTGGTTGTAACCTTTTGTAGGTGATAGCGCTTCTGGAGATTATATATGGATATATATGTTCTATATTATGTGCATCTATTTGTGCCTTATAATGAAGATTTTTCCGGCCGAGACATGGAGATGAATATCATCTGTTAGGACCTGCGATCCGATCATGTGACCTCGGTGGTCACGTGTTCCGGTCACATGATTATATGGCTCACGTGGGCTGTGATGCAGATGGATGCGTGACTGGGAGGTATCGCTATTTGAATTAACGGTGATTGATTGGTTGATGCACTGCATAAATATACTGTCCCTCGATGATGACGCCACCCCCAGACGAAGGCTTGTGCCGAAACGCTGCCGGGGTTGGCGCCATCCCGGAGGAGAGACACAGTATGGGTATGATGTTATTACTTCCTTGATTGTATGCACTTGCACTTTGTACATTTGACCTGTTTATCGGACCTTCTCCCCTCCGTCTCTCCTCTTGGATGCCGCCCATCTATGCACCCCCTTATGTATTTTAATTGTTTGTGCTATATGCACCTTTTAATATGGTAATAAAATGTGTTTTGCAATGAAACGCGGTCTGGTATCTTCTATCTAGGTTGTTTTGATTTATGTGCCATAGGCGTTGTGTTATACAGTTGTGATACTTGGGCTCATGGTGGCCCAGTACTGGCTATAATCTTTGGTGATTTATTTGTATGTTCTGTTTTTCAGAAAACATTATAGCCTCCAACATGGATTTAAAAGCCAGGGAATCGGTGTGGCTTTCTTCATTGGATTCTCTATTTGAGAGGGGTGGTGCTATTGGAGGGACGGACTCAGCAGACATCAGAGAAATAAGGATGACTCTAACCAACTTGTACCATAGACGCACTAAAATATGGTGGAACAAAGCGTTTTTGGGGAGGTACCTTGAGAGAGGGCTGATCCCTAGGGGCCTCAGAATTCAGGTGTTTCCCTCGCTTGACAACATGAGCGAGGAGTTCCTCAATGAATGGGAAGGGGTGTGTAATGAGGCAGCCTCTAAATTTATGGGCGTTCTTATTAAACATAATTTGGGCACTTTGCGCCAATTAGATGATGAAATTGATAGAAATTTAAGTATACTGAAGCAGAGAGGGAATCAAGAAGCTCTTCAAGTGTTTGAGAACTCCATGAGTAATAACTTTGATAAATGGGAGAAAGAGATAAAAGAGAATAAGATGAAGAAATTTACTCGTGATGCAAAGGATTTTGAATCAAAGAGAATGTACAAATGGAGGAGGAAAGAGCTACAGCCGATATGTGCTGATGGTACAACACTCAGGGTACGGTCTCCATCGGTGTCATCTTTGTCCTCTGTGTCTGATGTATCAGAGACATATGGTGGAGTAAGACGGGCTACCCCTATAAAAGAAAAGGGACTTCCATGACTAGCTCGATGGGAAAAAGACGGACGCTCCGGATGAGGGGTGGTCAGGCACAACCTGATCATCTGAAGGTAATTAATCTGTCTAACCACACATTTTCATCGGTGGATATTTCGGTCTTGGAAAAGGGTTTAACCTTTTCACCTTCTGCTCCATTTGATTCCTTTACAGCGATAAAAGATTTACAATTATTTGGTCGGTCCCTTCTCCTAAAAAAATGGCATCATAAGGAGGATCCTGACGGCATCTTTACCACGGAAGTGGAGAAGGAGGCTGTGAGGACTCTTGAACAATTAATGGTGGAAGCAAACCCAAGTAAGGATGACACTATACCAGATTCCATCAAATGTAAGTCACAAAAATTTCCCTTTATCATCATGCCCAGCAGTGGATTTATTTGTCCAGCTGGTGTCCAAGGAATTCACGCAGCTCTCTACAAGAGTAAGGGAAAATAACCTTTCCTTTTCTCAAAGAGAAAGTCTGAACAGACTTCGCAGGTTACCTGATGTTGTTTTTAAACCTGCGGATAAAGGTGGGAATATCGTAGTGTGGCCTCACACCATGTATGAAAAGGAGGCATATAGACTCCTGAAAGAAAAAGATTGCTATAAAAACTGACGTTTAATCCTTTATCCTCTTTTGAAGGAGAATTAGGATGGATCTTAGCTGATGCATTGGAAAAAGATGTCATCTCCAAACAACTTTATGAAGCCCTCTGTGTAAAAGAACCAGCAATATCAACATTGTACCTACTACCTAAAATTCATAAAAATGCGACATCACTCCCAGGTAGGCCCATCATTTCGGGAAGGGCAACTTTACTGAACGAGTGGGAAGATTTTTGGATGCACGACTGAAGCCTTTGGTATTCAACCTACCCTCCTATATACAGGATACAACTGATTTCCTGCGAAAAATAGACGGGATACACCTGGAGGAGGACATGGTGCTGGTGACATGTGACGTGGAGTCACTGTACACCAGCATCAGACATCAGGATGGCATTGATGCCGTCAGACACTTTTTGACTAAAGCTGATGTTGAGGGGACCCAGAAGGGATTCTTGCTGGTGTTACTTCAGTTTGTGCTTACACATAACTTTTTCACTTTTAATGGGTCCTTCTACCTGCAGCTCCAGGGTACGGCAATGGGGGCGCCTTGTGCGCCTCCTATGCCAATCTGTTCCTGGGGCTGTGGGAGGAGGACCTATTTCCATGTGATGGGTATTCGCCGATGTGCCGTGCCATATTTTGGGCACGGTACATCGATGATATCTTTATGATTTGGCAGGGTCCCACCAGTGAGTTAGAATCTTTCTTTTGTGAATTGAATAATAACAACAGAAACATTAGACTGACATATAAGTGGGATAATGACCAAATTGACTTTCTCGATGTTCAGGTCCAGCGGGGAAGGATGGATCTGTTATGACCAATGTATTCCGAAAATCAACAGCAGTAAATTCTTATTTACATGCCTCTTCCTCCCATCCCCCACAGATGATCAGAGCAATTCCAACTGGCCAATTCCTGAGGATGCGCAGAATCTGCTCTTCAGATAAACAGTTTGAGCAAAAGCAAGTGAATTGAGGAGCCGCTTCACAAATCGAGGTTACAGCCAGCGCCATTAAAACAGCGTACAGGAGAGCCAAATCATCTCCACGGTTTGATCTACTATTCGGTGATAAAAAGAAAAAGAGAGTTATGAGGAGAAAAAGGTGCGATTCATCACTACATACCACTCACGTTGGGAAGAAATGAAAAGCTGTGTTGAAAAATTTTGGCCCATTCTTTTGGCTGATCCAATAATATCACAGTATACTTCGGGGGTCCATCTCTGGTTGCAAGGAGATCGAAGAACCTAAGAGATCATCTGGTTAAAAGTGTTTATGTGAGACCATCTCTACCTCTGTTCCCAGGGATTGGGAAACCAGCATGGGGCTTTTTCCCATGTGGTCAATGTGTGGCATGCCCCAATCTGATACGAGCTACCCATTTCCAACATGCAACAGAGGAGAAAACCTTTAAAATTACCCAAAGAATAACATGTTCAACAACAGCTGTGGTATATTATGCGAATTGCCCATGTAAAAAGATATATATCGGACTTACCACTCGTGAACTGAAAGTTCGGGCAAGAGAACATGTTCGGGATATCTTTGCAGCGCAAAAGGAGAATGATATGTCACAACTGAAACCTGTGGCGAAGCACTTTAAATTATATCACAATTGTGATCCCTCTGGTTTAAAAATATTTGGCATAGACTGCATATCAAAGAACATACGTGGTGGCAGTATATCAAAAAGTTGGCCCAACTCGAGTGTCAATGGATCTGGAGGGTTAATTCCCTTAAACCGAATGGTCTGAATGAGGCACCTGGTTTTGCTTCCTTTCTCTGATTGTTTGCGAGTCCGTCCCTCCCCTCCTTTTTTTTTGGCGTTTTTAATTTCAATAATTTTTAAAAAAATGGTTTTTGGTGTAACTTTAGTGATAGATGGGGGTACAGTTTTGCACTGCATCAGTTGTCCTTTGCACTTTATTGTGCCTAGGAGAAAAGTTTTGAATATGGTCCAATGTCTTTGCGCATATTTATCTTTTATCTCCAGTATTAATATGTTGCTATACACATATATGGAGGTTTCTATATGTCTTATATGTGAGGGTTAGTATTTGCTTATATATAATTATCTATGTATGAAATATATACAATTAATATTTTTTTATATTTTTTAATATTTTTTGTCTTTTTCACTTTTCTAATATAGTAATTCACAGATGAGTTTAATTATTAATATTTAATCTTTAATTATTAATTATATATATATATATATTTTTATGTGTGTAATCATGTGTGTAATTTCATGTGTAATCATGTTATATTACATTGTTTGGATAATCATTTGACATTAATTGTGTTGTGTGTATTTGTCTTTTTATTCACAATCACTTTTTCATGGGTTGCACTTTGTCACTGCACTCGGCACTCTTTTTATCTTATTTTTATCTTCTTTTTGTTGTACACATTTATTTTGTTTTAAGCATCATGCTATCACAGTCACTCGCGTACTAGTATAATTTTATTTTGCATTTATTATTATTGGTTGTAACCTTTTGTAGGTGATAGCGCTTCTGGAGATTATATATGGATATATATGTTCTATATTATGTGCATCTATTTGTGCCTTATAATGAAGATTTTTCCGGCCGAGACATGGAGATGAATATCATCTGTTAGGACCTGCGATCCGATCATGTGACCTCGGTGGTCACGTGTTCCGGTCACATGATTATATGGCTCACGTGGGCTGTGATGCAGATGGATGCGTGACTGGGAGGTATCGCTATTTGAATTAACGGTGATTGATTGGTTGATGCACTGCATAAATATACTGTCCCCCGATGATGACGCCACCCCCAGACTAAGGCTTGTGCCGAAACGCGCGTCGGGGTTGGCGCCATCCCGGAGGAGAGACACAGTATGGGTATGATGTTATTACTTCCTTGATTGTATGCACTTGCACTTTGTACATTTGACCTGTTTATCGGACCTTCTCCCCTCCGTCTCTCCTCTTGGATGCCGCCCATCTATGCACCCCCCTTATGTATTTTACTTGTTTGTGCTATATGCACCTTTTAATATTGTAATAAAAATGTGTTTTGCAATGAAACGCGGTCTGGTATCTTCTATCTAGGTTGTCAAGACAGATCATTGGTTGGAGTGAATTTTGTTCAGACAATTGCTTTAGTGCATTTATGGCAGGGGTGTCTTCTACGATTTTACCTCAGTATCTCTCAGATTTTGCAGATGTCTTTTTGGAGGGTGGGGCTCAGGAGTTGCCTCCTCATCGTGAATATGATTGTCCTGTTAATCTCATCCCAGAGGCCAAGTTGCCAAAGTCTCGGCTGTACAATCTTTCTCAACCCGAAAGAGAGATCATGTGGAAGTACATAGCCGATAGTTTGGCAAAGGGTCATATTAGGCCCTCAAAGTCTCCTGTCGCAGTTAGTTTTTTCTTTGTAAAGAAAATGGAGGGATCGCTTAGACCAGGCATCCTCAAACTGCGGCCCTCCAGCTGTTGCAAAACTACAACTCCCAGCATGCCCAAACAGCCTACAGGTATCAGCCTACAGTAGGGAATTGTGGGAGTTGTAGTTTTACAACAGCCGGAGGGCCGCAGTTTGAGGATGCTTGGCTTAGACCTTGCTTGGATTTTCGAGAATTAAATCCCATTATGGTCCGTGATCCATATCCCCTTCCTTTGATTTCTGACCTTTTTGATCAAATTGTTGGAGCCAAGAAATTCTCCAAGTTAGATTTAAGAGGGGCCTACAATCTGATCAGAATCAAAGAGGGGGATGAGTG
Source organism: Bufotes viridis (assembly GCA_033119425.1). Lineage (NCBI taxonomy): Eukaryota > Metazoa > Chordata > Amphibia > Anura > Bufonidae > Bufotes > Bufotes viridis. Next base: position 29,122,757 of record CM065590.1, read on the forward strand.
GAAAACGGCCTTCAACAAGCACGAGGGTCATTTCGAAAATCTGGTTATGCCTTTTGGGTTAACAAATGCACCAGCGGTGTTTCAGCGATTTGTCAATGACATTTTTCATCATTTGGTGGGAAGGTTTATTGTTATTTACTTGGATGACATATTAATTTACTCCCCTGATCTGAAGACCCATCAGGATCACGTGAGACAGGTTTTCCCGATCCTTCGGGAGAATAAATAATATGTTAAGTTGGAGAAATGTGTGTTTTCTGTCCTGGAGCTTCTGTTTCTAGGATACCTGCCTTCTGGTTCTGGTTTTCAGATGGACACCGAAACGGTCCAGGCGGTTCTGGAATGGGACCAACCAGAGTAGTTTAACCAGAGAATCAGAAAGTTTTAATGCGGTTTTTGGGGTTTACCAATTATTATAGAAAATCCATTTTGAACTATTCTACCATTGTAAAACCGCCGAGAGGAATTATGATGTAGGAGTTCGGGAATTGCTGGCCATCAAATTGGCCTTTGAGGAATGGCGTCACTGGTTGGAGGGGACGTATCATCCCGTTACTGTATATACTGATCATAAGAATTTGGCTTTTTTGGAGTCCGCCAAGCGCCTAAATTCTAGACAGGCTAGATGGTCACTATTCTTTACTAGATTCAATTTTGTGGTTACTTTACGCCCAGGGATTAAAAACGTCAAGGCTGATGCTTTGTCTCGTAGTTTTCCCGGGGGAAGTGATTTGAGGATCCTGCTACGATTTTGTCTGATGGAGTGGTTGTCTTCATTCTGTACCCCGAGTTGGAGAAGGAGGTGTTGGAAGACCAGGAGGCGGCTCCTGATTCTTGTGCCCCAGGGAGGTTGTTTGTTCCTTCTAGACTGCGATACAAAGTATTCAAGGAACATCACGATACCGTCCTTGCTGGACACCCTGGTGGCAAGTCCACCTTTGATCTTATTTCTCGCAGGTTCTGGTGTCCTTGGTTACGTAAGAGTATTGAGGATTACGTGGCAGCTTGTAAGACCTGTGTACGGTCAAAGGTTGCTCACACTAGACCTTCTGGTTCACTTCTTCCTTTGTCTATCCCTTCTCGTCCTTGGACGCACTTGTCTATGGATTTTATTACTGATCTGCCAAGTTCCTCCGGGAAAACGGTGATTTTGGTGGTTGTGGACCGTTTTAGCAAGATGGCTCACTTTGTATCGTTAGCTAGCCTGCCCAATGCTAAGACTCTTGCTCAGGTTTTTGTTTATAGCATCGTGAAATTACATGGTATTCCCTCGGATGTGGTTTCTGATAGGGGCACTCAGTTTGTTTCCAGGTTTTGGAGGGCGTTCTGCTCTCGTCTTGGCATTCAACTTTCGTTCTCTTCGGCTTTTAATCCTCAGTCGAATGGGCAGACAGAGCGTACTAACCAAAACCTGAAGACCTACTTGAGGTGTTTTGTGGCTGAGAACTAGGAGGACTGGTCCTCATTCCTATCTCTAGCAGAGTTTGCCTTGAATAACCGTAAGCAGGAGTCCACGGGTAAGTCGCCATTTTTTGGCGCAATCGGTTTTCATCCTCAGTTTGGTACCTTTTCTGGGACTGGTTCCTCTGGGATGCCAGAGGAGGAGAGATTCTCTTCTGCCTTGTCTTCTATCTGGCGGGGCATCCATGGCAATTTGGAGAAGATGGGTGAGAGGAATAAGCGAATGGCTGACAGGAGACGTGTGACTGTTCCGGACCTGTGTGTGGGTGCTCTGGTGTGGTTATCTACTAAAAATATTAAACTAAGAGTACCATCTTGGAAACTGGGTCCAGGATTTATTGGACCTTACAAAATATCTGCGGTTGTCAATCCAGTTGTGTTTCATTTGGATCTTCCACAGACCTGGAAGATCCATGATGTGTTTCATAGATCTTTACTTAAGAAATATGTGAGACCAGTGGAACCATTGCCATTGCCTCCTCCCCCTGTTCTGGTTGATGGTAACTTTGAGTTTGAGATCTCTAGGGTTCTTGACTCGCGTGTTCTTCGGGGTTCCCTTCAGTACTTGGTACACTGGAGGGGATACGGTCCCGAGGAGAGGATGTGGGTCCCGGCTATGGATGTTAATGCCAGCCCACTGGTGAGGGCCTTTCACAGGTCCCACCCAGATAAAGTTGGTCCTGGGTGTCCGGATGTCACCCGTAGAAGGGGGGGGGGGGGGCCTACTGTCATGCCCTGCTCTGGTGAGGTGCGGAGGTCTGTCAGGTTGGCAGCACGTGTGTAGTTTTCTGTTTACTTGGAGTGAGCTGTACCTGCCTCCCTTCAGGTGCACCGGGTGGGGTCGTTTGTGTGAGTTTAAATCAAGCACCTACCCAGTGTCCCTTGCGGGTTATAGCTTCCTTTTCACTCTGAGGAAAGTTGGATTTCTGTTTCTGCTCTGCTTCAAAGATAAGTGTGTTTTTGGTTTACATTTGTGAACTGTCTAGGCTGTTAGTTAGACACCTGCTTCCTCCAGGATTAGAGGAAGCAGGCTGCCTTTTCCCCCCTTGTCCACTATCTCAGGGACTATAGGGTAATACAGTCTTAGGCACGGGGGCACGTTTATTCCCATCTTTGGGGTCTAAACGTGTGCACAGCAGTCTAGGGTCAGCTGATAGGATCTTGTCAGAAGGTGACCATTATCCCCAGCATTTGCCTAGATGCTTGTTTATTGTTTCTTGTGTTTCTATTGTATCTTGTACCCTTCCTGGCATGACAATACTGCCACGCTGTGTCTGGGTTCTCCGCCTTATCTTTCTCATTACCATGTAGCTCCTCTGCCTGTTCCTCCTCTCCTGTCACCTGTGTAGAAAAACCACCCAGTTCGCTACACATTTATTGTGCTCCAATGTCCTCCTCCAGTTCAGCCCCCACAGGGCTCATGTGGCCGTGAGATCTAGGCGCCACGTCTCCAGTCCCCTGACCAGCCAGATTTACCAGTATCTGTTTCAGGACATGAAGCAGTGGAATGACATTGCGTAGTCATATAAAGTAGCCTCCTCAAAGGGCCTGAGCAAATGGCAGGTGTCACCCATGATCTGCCACTGGCTGATATCAAAGTTACAAACGTAAAAACAAAGGTGCAATGGCACACTGCAGCTAGAGCTCCGTCCTGCCACTATGCTGGATGTTAGATGAGGCATTAGTTTATATTTTGGCCAAATTATGTAAGCCACCCACCACTTCACGGTTGCCTCTACGAGTGGTCCCTAACATTAATTCTCACCTTTTATGGGCCATATCAGCCACACAAAATCCAGGGAGTGCAGGTGCAGCATGCATGCCAGATACACTCTGCTTGTAACCCCGTCTGGTGACATACAGCGTTCATCAGATCAAGGGATGCAAATACCAACATGCATGCTGAGCCCACTAGTACTTCTCCTGGAACCAAATGGCTTCTGGTAATATCGAAGTTACACAGTGGAGTACTTCTGTCCGCTTGGATCATCAAGAACTTGTTTATGGCCTTTCTCTGTTCGTAGAGTCGGTCCAACATATGGAGGGTGGAATTCCAACGGGTGGAAACATCGCCTATGTTGGGGGATGCCGTTCTGCGGCTGCAGCTCAAGTTGGGTGTGCTTGGCGGTGTACAAGTGGCTGAAGTGCTTGCAAAGTTTCCTGGCCATTTTTAGGATGTCTTGCAGATGGGTCGAAGACTTCAGTAACCTCTTGACAACCAGATTAAACACATGTGCTATGCAGGGCGCATGGCTCAGCCCTCCTTTACTTAGTGCTGACACCATGGTTCCGATTTTGAGTTGTCGCAGAGAAAGCCAGGATTCGATTTCTTGATGAAGGACATGGAGCAGTTCCTCCAGTGTGACTCCGTTTGCTCAGGCAAACGAGGTGTAGAACAGCCTGACACTGCCACGCCCTGCACATGTGGTATGCTGCAGGAGCACTGTGAATTGTCACTGCAGTGGAGGCTGAGGACACGGTGGAGGATGAGGAGGCAGAGGTAGATATTGTCGCAGGACCAACGGCGTGAGGATGTGGAGAGTGGAGATGGAAGCGGCGTCACCTGGCCAAGTTGTAGGTGTGGCTGGGCATGAACCATATTAACCCAGTGGACCGTAAAGGACATATATTGTCCTTGACCATAGTTATAGCTACCAACCAATTTTCCCAAAAAAAGGCAGTTTCACAAAAATAATTCCCCAACGAATGGCTAATCGACATAATTCGGTCCATACAGCAAAAGGCGGTGTACAATCACCCATCAATTTTACCAAAAAAGGCAGTTTCACAAAAACATTCCCCAACGAATGGATAATCAACATAATTCTGTCCATACAGCAAAAGGCAGTGTACAATCAGCTATCAATTTTCCGAAAAAAGCTGTTTAAAAAAAAATCCCCGACAAATGGCTAATCGACGTAATTAGGTCCATACAGCAAAAGGCGGTCTACAATCACCCATCAATTTTCCCAAACAAGGCTGTTTTAAAAAAATTCCCCAATGAATTACTAATCAACATAATTCGGTAAATACAGCAAAAGACGGTGTACAATCACCCATCAATTTTCATGCATGCTGGTTGCTAGGGGCAACGCATTAATGGAGCATGTTTGTGTTTTCCTCTTTCTCCTGGTCTGGTGCTAGAGGGGTTAACTTCCTGGCTAGGTGTGTTCTGGGTGTGGCCTCATGGCTCTACTTATCTGGTTCTATGAGCCTTAGATCAGTTGTACTCCAGCCTTTGTTGGTGCTGGAGCTACGCTTCTATCCTGGATTGTCTATCTGCCCAGTGTGAGGGCCACCTAGTTAGACATCAATGACTCTCCTCAATGTTTCTCCTATTTCTTCATTTTGTTTTTATTTCCTTTACCCATCCCCACTTGGTGTGGGTTAAGTTCAGGGTGTGTTGTTATGTCTAGTTTGGTGTTCCATGTCTGGTCTGTTGGTGTTTATAATCCAGCATGGATGCTAGACATTCCCCTGTCTGTCTGTGCCTTCGGTGAGAGGGCCCCTGGATTCACCGGAGGGAGAACCACAAGTCAGTGAGCAGCTCTGCTTGGGGCCACCATGCATCCTGTCCACATGGGGGTCCTGGCAGTTACTGGTGTGCTGGATTCCTGTGTATGTTGTTTGCACTGTGTCCTGGTTGGTGTGTTGGTTTCGATACATTGGCACGTGTTCCAGTCGTTGACAATCTTTCTGAATGCTCCAAAAAGTTGACCTTATAATCCAGAGAAGTCATGTAGAAGAAATATACATGGAGGTAGCATAAGGTTATGGTCTGTATTATTTTTCCAGAAACAGTTCTACTTTTGTCTACAGACTGTGTCTGGTATTGCTGCCAAGCTTTGTTCACTTAAATGGGACTCAGCCTCAATACCTAACATAGACAGTGGATGGGAGTGTGCTGTTTCTGGCCTTGTGTTATCTGCTTGTCTTTAAAGTGTTTTATGGGCTGGATTTTTATGGAATGGCAGGTGTTGGTAGTGGGACTTGAGATTCCCTCCCCTGTCCAGTACATCACGTATCCCTTGCCTGTGGCAAACTCAGGTGTAGCTGCTGGGCCCATTACTGTGAGGATAAATATAGGTGGGCTGTGCAAAGAGCCTTTGAGTCTGAAAAGAAATGCACAACATAGCCTTAAAGGGTATTTTGATATTTAGAGGAAACCTTGAAGAAGTTCAAACCTGTACAAATTTGTAAATAAGAGCATTTTCTAAAATAATTGCTGCCACAATTCCGCTTTTGTTTTGTGCCACTCATCATAACTTCCTTCCTTACTTTACTATGGAGGAAACATCACGGTGGTCAGGAGCAATTAGGCAATCTTGATACACTGACACAAAGAAGTGCTCCATATAGAAGACTAAGAATATTATTTTTCACTGAATTTGTATGGTAATCATGAAAATCTACACCTATTTCATCATCTTAGATGCATTTATACATAAAACTAGAAGCCACATGTCATATCTACGAGTAATAGAATAGGGAAAAAGCGTAGCCAAGAAAATTGGTTCACCATTCCTGGCCTGCTGTGTTCTTTGGCCAAGTGGGTAATTTCCTTTGTTTGTAACCAGTGCAGTACAGTACCCCTGTCGAGGGGGATCTTGCACTTTACTCAGCACTAAATAGCAAAGGAAATATGACCAAGCATAGTCAAAGGGCATAGGAAAAAGCATAGCTAAGAACAATTGAGCTACCATTCCAGGCCTGTTGTGTCCTTTGGTCAAGTGGGCTATTTCCCTTTTTTATCACCAATGCACTACCTGGCAGCCCACTGCAAAAGAGGTTAATGTACTGTCAATTTTGCTCTATGTATCTCAGAGGATGTGTGTGGGGATAAGACAGTTACATGGCTGGCCAGTCCCTTGGTTACAGTCACTAGGTGTAGGCTAACTTCAACCCTTTCCTCTGGTGAGAGGAAATTGAGTGTAGTGTAGACTGTATGTCTGTGCGTGCAGCCAGTGTGAAAAGTGTCTAACTCTAGGAGAGTTATTGAGCCTAACAGAAGGATTAGTGGCCATACAAGGTAGAATGAGAGTACCTGGATGTAACACCTGTACTTGAGCTAGAGATTTCTCTGCTATACTAAACAAACAGACTGACCAACTGTCACCTGCTGAGAGTACTGTGAATATTTAGAACTGAAGATTGAGAAGGTGCAACCCTTAGGCCATATTGGAGAGATTGTGCAGCCAGAGAGAGCTAGACTCATAGGGGACTAGTATTCTGCCTACCCTTCCCCGCACACAGCCTTTGGGGAAATTGTTTAAACTTCCTGTAAGGACTGTACTTGTGTTTAAAAGTGCTTGTGTGAACCTTCTACCCAACTGCCTCAGAAACTGGACTGCACTGAAACCTTATTACATGCACCACTCAAAATTTACCTACACCAATGGCACCCCAAAGAACATCAGTTTGGAGCCCAGAAGCCAAGGAGTGCCCAGAAGGGAAAAAGTTGCACCCTTTCCATCACTGCATGGCCCAAGGATAGCCTGAGTGAGGACTGCCACTGTGAGTAACTACTGCCCTCATTATTGCTACCACCACTCTCATCCTCTAACTACCCCCTTCCTGGGCCTGTTGCAATAGGACTAACTTATTGCTACCCCTGCATGGGCCGCATACCAGCGGCAGGTGCTGCCTTGATGGTCAATACACACTTGTTTCCATCTTTAGTTCCATACCAATGTTTTTTCTTCATGATGGTCAGGATAACTGACCGGTATTGTTTTCTTACCTGACATGGATACAAAGTCGAAGTTCCAAGGTGTTAAAGTGAAGATCCTTACAAAGACTTACCACACATACATAAGATAATGAGCGTGCTGTATTTTATGCAAATCAACAATTATTTAAACAGAAATCTACTTGGCAGTCCCCGAGGCAATTTAGAAATGTAAATACCATTATGTGCGGTTTTAATGACAGTTTCTAAAAACAATTTAAATACCTTTGTTATCAACATGAGAAACAATATTATAGGATCCCCATTATAAAACGCCCGACAGTCCTTAATTAACTGTCTCAGTCTGAAGCATTCCATTATCGTCTCTGAACACCACCACCAAAACAGGAAAATACCGGAATGTTTTTGCTTAATTGAGCAACTCTAATTGAATAGTCGTGCCCGATCCAAAAAGTTACGTTATGTTTGCTTGCGAGTGATTACACCTTTAATCCATATGGATTTTGCTGTAACTGAGACCAGCATCTAAAATTGATTCACATAGGTGTTCATGTGCTCGGAATACTCCTACTAAAATGTATAATTAATCATGACTGACACTGCAAGCTCGAAATTTTTATGGCAACCTCTAGAGGATGGTTCAGCGTTGAGCCACCACCATTTTTAAACTCTTTCCCTTTGACAGAAGAACCTTTATTGCAGGACAAATTAACCAGCCAAATTTTACTCTGCGAGGTAAAGATGCTTACCGGTGATAAGAATCAATCAGGCGGGCCAAAAAGTTAATGATTAAAGTCATGCCAAGCTGGCAGAGGTAGCAAAAAAAACTTGATTGAAGAAACACAGAGACAAGTTGATATGCAGCAAAATAATCAATATGCAATAAAATTAATAGGCGTGTCAAGACAATACCGCATCTCCAATGTCTCTCCTGAGTAATCCTGCATTCAGAATTTATTTCTGACCTTCGGATGGGGAAATTACAGTTGTAAATCCTTGCACGCTGTGGATTGGAGCTGGTAAGCATTGTCAGGGCTGAATTTATCCATTGTTTCACTTGATCGTTTACTTTTTCAATGCTCGCTTTTTTTTTTTTTTTTTATGTTCTCGTAAACTATTTAAAAGAGTTATCCCATTACAGCAACGTATCCTGTATCCATGGGTGTCTAATTGGTGGGGGTCCGATCACTAGGGTACACACTGATCACTAGAAGAGGGTCAGGTGTTCCTCAATTCGGGGCCCCTGGAGATAGCTGAGTGCTTGTAATTTGCTGTCTATAGCAGTCCCATAGAGTTGAATTGAGAAACTGATACTTGTGATTGACGGGGTACCCAGCAATCGGACCTCAGGTGACCAACCACTTACCGCATATGCTGTGGATAGAGAAGTTGTTGTAATGGTACAACCCTCTTTAAAGTAGACCCATGCACTAATTTTAAGAAGCCCATTTTGTTGGTCTTATTAAGAAATGCATCTCTAATGCTGGCCATCTACCAGGAGGTATAAAGGTTGCAATGTCATTCGGGCCCTTGAGCGTGAGAGTGGCCAAAAGTCAGTAATCTAACCTGACTGTAAAGCCAGACATTTCTTCCCTGGGAGAGAAGTATGTATGTGTCTATGGGAATGGCTGTTTATGTGACCAGAGTTATCCCACTTTTTTGGCCAACTTAAGAGGATTTAGACCCAAAACATGCATCTGCTCATTTACTACTAATATGGCAGCACGTCCTTTTGCAAAAATGGCTACGTCTCTAAGTTAACAATTTTAGGTAAACACTCTCTAAATCATAAAAAGAGCATTTTTGCTAGGAAACTAGCCCTGCAGACTCCCAGCAGATGTATATACCAAATCGTTATGCATAGGCAACAAATATGGGGTGATGGGCTGATCCTATCCCATGGTTATTGAGTGTCTCATCAGAGGAACTAGAGTCAAGACCTGCTTGTGTGAGCTCCTGAGAAGTAGGCCTAAAGAGAAGCTTGGTCCAGGGAAGCTTCATCCCTGAGACTAAAAAATGCCAGAAGATAACTGAACTGAAAGACTACACTTGAGAGAAAGAAAACATATTCACAAAATGTAGAGAACCACATTTCAAGGCCATAAAGGATATGGACACTACAGTAGGTTACAACACGTTTGTGATATTACGACTGTACTGCTTCCGGTCCCCACCACACTTTGAGACGAATCTAGGATCTGTACCCAGCAGACTGGAAATTGCAGAAAGGGTTAATGAGAAAGGAATTGCATGCCTTTGTTATTTGGGAAGACTGCAAAGTGTGCCTAGAGAGGACTACTACCATTATTGCTACTGCCTATACACAACTATTGTTAGAGGCCTATTCTGTAATATACCTTGGAACTGTGCTTTTTGCTGCTGTATGTACTACTGTTCCTATCATTGATTCAATAAAGAGAGACTTTATTTATTGTAACCACATGGGCCTGGTCATTGACTCAACCATCTATCTGCTAGCCCTTAGGTATCATCCTGCTCTGTTGCCTTGCACCCCAATCCCCATCTACACCAAGCACGAGACACAAAGCCAGGGAGTGCCCCAAGAAAAACCAGGGTGCACCCTCCAACCATTGTTTTGTGGAGAATGCCACTGTGAACAGCTACTGCAACCTGTACTACACCTGTACTCTCTGCAGATCACTTCATAAATACATAAATCACAAAAAAAAAAAAAGTGGGGTTGAGCAGTTCCACCAATTTAGGCCCCATTTTTCTCCCATTGCATTGTTGGTCCTGCAGTGTAGGAGAGTGGGATTGGGGCTGTGAGCTGGATATCTGCACTTTTCAGACCCTGTTCATACACCATAGTTAGTCTAGTGGTAGGACCCCATGCCATGCTGAGAAACCTTGACGTGGTGCATGAGGGGCTCCGATATATTCCTGACTGGGAGATATTGGCGAATGGCTCAGCTTTTAACATCAGCTTGAGGGATTAGCCAGTGTTGTCAGGTGCTTATCTTTGTGGTGCACTTTTTTTTCCAGTGATTTATGTGTTTTATGTATTTTCATCCGCACATTGTTTCATTTTGTGTAGGATGTTTGAGTGGTGCATGTGGTTCGCGCCAGCATCCTCCATTGTATGAAATTTTTGCTGGGGATGGGCGCTCGCTGCGGACCAAATGCCGAGGAGCTGCTCCCCAGTTAGAAACACGCAACAGTGTTTGGGGTTTAAGCAGTTCCACCCACTTAGGCCACGTTTATTTCTGTGATTTTCACTTCATAAATACGTTTTCTCTTCGGGGCTTTAGCTTCAATTCCAACTAGAATATACCATTTTGATCTGGAATTAAGTATAGTTTGTGTTCTTATCAGTGGTTGAGTTACTGGACCATGGGTAATCGATGGGTATCTAATGCACAATAGGTTTTAGATCTGGATATGTGCAGTTTGGCCCAACAGCAACCTATAGGCGATCCAAGGCTACATGATTAAATAGGTATTACAGTTAGAAAACAGTCATTCATTTATCATATTATTAAGAGTACCTACTAACAAGGCAGCACAGGAGGAGGCATCTTCATGGAGAAGCTGTGAAGGCACTCTATGAACATAGAGACTGTGTCTGTTGTGATGCCCTACAGTTAGCATTTTCATAGGTTGCTATACCATACCAAACATAAGCAAGTGTATTGGCTGACAGAGTGGGAGTCTGTGTCACAAGAAAGAATGGGACAATATATGCTGCAAAATAGAAGAGCAAAATATGGTCATTAGACAAACACATTCACTGCAATATGCCTTCAGAAAGGTCTGGGTCAGATGGAGAGGAAAGGGCAGAAGCATATGCAAAAATCATAGGGCCCCATAACAGAACAAAGTAAGGGCATAGCTCCTCATGAGATCTCTGCCAAAAAACTTTACCTAGCATCCATTTCAGAAAACGTGGAACAAGTGCTTCATAAATATGGTGCTCATTCTGAACATCATATAGCTCAATGTATTTACACTAGACAACTGGCATAAATACACTAATAAATCTCCATACTGATCTATATCTCCTGCTTCCTTTTATATACAGACATATTGCCACACATTTTGGGGGAGAAACCCTGAAACTTGTACGAGAATATGAAAAGACAGCAAGCCCAGAGAATTCTTGTACAAGTCACTCAGAATTGAGAAAGCTCGTTGGAAGAACGAGTGAAACGTCTTCAAGAAATCTACAGCAAGTCCAGTTGCCTTGATTTATTCTTTAAAGATATACCATGACCTGGATAAATGAGAACCTTCACATACATATTCCTTTCATATAGTACATGATAAAATTGGCTGCCTGCAGCCACCACTAGGGGGAGCTCCCTACGTAAGAATGTATACACTTACCATTAAAGTGAAAGAATCTGTTAAAGAAGAGACAATCCAGAAATTTAATTTTATGGGGATGATAAGTATTTACTAAAATAGACCTGTCAAAAGAACTGACAGGTATCTTTTAATGGAGCACTGAAAGGTGACAGCAAAGGCACAGCACAAAAATGTAACCAAGTTCCTATGAGTTCAAAATATTTTTTGAAAGCTCGACTCCATAAACAAACTGTCTTCAAGAGATCTACCAGAGTAAACAGGAGCCAAGTTCTTCTTCATCCCAGTCAATTCATCTGATTTGAGGACTGTGATATGGTGCAATTTTTTTTTTATGATCATATGGAACTGAATGGGATCAAAGAGTAGGAGGAAATCATGAATTCGATACAATGGTAGTGGGTTCAGCGCTTCAATGAATAAAATGTAAGTTTTACCATATAATCTTTAAAAACTCCCTAGTGATCCTTAGCTTAGGTATTTTGCAGATATAGTGCTTATTCGTATCTTAAAAGGGAAAAGGAACCAAGACCATATAAAATCAAACCCACCAGTGGAGTGAATGAAAGTCAATCACATGATTGGACCTGCTAACCGGAATCTATTTGTGAAATGCAACACCAGTCATTATAATTTACAACACAGTTTAAAGAGTGTAGATAACAAAAACTCAACAGTTTACTAGATCGCAACCAATGTATCTTATTATGTATTCGTATGTTCTTTCAAAAGACAATTCAGCTACATTAGTCGCAGAAGAAAGGGATGCAAATGAGCTCTTAGCAAGCTCTGCCTCTAATGCCACCAGATGTAAGAAAGCTATAATACAAGTCAATGTTTGATATGACAATCACCCCAAAACAGCTGTCTGCAGATGAGGTGTTGGCTTACTTAAAGAGGTTGTCTCACTTCAGCAAATGCCATTTATCATGTAGAGAAAGTTAACAGAAGGCACTTACTAATGTATTGTTATTATCCATATCGCCTCCTTTGCTGGCTGGATTAATTTTTCCATCACATTATACACTGCTCGTCTCCATAGTTATGACCACCCTGCAATCCATCAGTGGTGGTCGTGCTTTCAAACTATAGGAAAAAACAAAGGCCTATATGTGCTCCCACGGTCCCAGCCAATTGAGAGGACGGTGCTTTTTCCCCTAGTGTGCAAGCACAACCAATACTAATGGATTGCAGGGTGGTCATAAACCATGGAAACCAGCAGTGTATAATGTGATGAAAAAATTTATCTAGCCAGCAAAGGAGGCAATATGGACAATCACAGTATATTAACAAGTGGCTTTCATTAACTTTCTTTACATGATAAAAGCCACTTTTGAAAAACTCCTTTAATATCCGAGTTATGTCAGAAGGCATATTTAAAGGGTTGAACATTGACTTATAGGATAGCTGCCTTACATCTGGTGGCATCAGAGGCAGAACTTGTGAGGTGCTCACTCGCATGCTTTCTTCCTAGAATTCCAGAGGAGCATGGATGGCCTAGGTCTCCTCACACTGATTAAGACGCCCTCTCCCCAAGGAGAAGTAATACCCCCCAAATCCAGGAATAACACAGTACTGTAAGTTTAGTAAAACAACCTAAACTATCTATTTGCCTTAAATATTTGCACTATATTTGCACTAATCTTTTTCAAGTTTTCAGCAACGTTAAAGTATATTGTACCTAATGTGTGTATTTCTTTTCCAGGTGCCACAACGTTTTCTATCATGCACTTTAAATAGACTTTGCACTAAATTTAGTTAGCCAGATAGGTAGTACCTTACTTTTATTGGTCAATATGGACTGCATCTGAGGACATCTGGTATGTCACAAGCAGTTCTAACATCGTATTTGCTTATATGGACTGCTTCTGAGGACGTGGTGCTTATTTTACCTTGTGTCAGTTTAGATACTGTGGGGAGTCGCTCTGGTAGACAGCGGTGCGGGTGCAGTTTAGAGGCAAAACAAGGAGTCCAGATTGTGCAACAAACAGTGTTTTATTCACACTTGCACACAAAATGAAAAACAGTCTCTTGGTGACAGTTCACACACAACGGAAATAACGTAGCCAAACAAAAACAGTCCAACACAGGTTCAGTCACCTGGGAGGTGTAGGTGCAGGTTCGCACCACGCTGTCGGCCCAGCCGCAGGAGAATCCAGCTTCAGGTAGCCAGGAACAAAATACCTCCTTGCTGAGCTCTTTCCTCCTGGACAGAGAACTCCCAGCCCTGTTAGCAGCTCCAGGATAATCACACTCCCCAGACACAGCTGCTGGCTGCGTTTTATATCAGCCCAAAACATGGACTGGACCGTGGGAGCAGCCACCCACCCTACTCTTTAGCTGCTCCCAGTAAGAGCCGGCCCGGATCGGCTTTGCAGCCATGCTATTTAACAAAGTCAAACAGCACTAGCTGCTGCAGACAAAAACCCGGCTCTCACCTCACCGAGGCCAGCAACCTCGGTGACACGTACCTGCCATCACATATGACACCTTGCACCTTACCACATACCCCCCTTTGTTCAACCCTGAGGGGTGAACACACGTGAAGGCAGTGGACGCGGGACAGGGCATCTGCGTTGCCCTGCAAGCGGCCTGCCCTGTGTTCCACGGAAAACTTGAAATTTTGAAGAGATAGGAACCACCTGGTGACCCGAGCATTCCTCTCCTTGGCCTGACTCATCCATTTGAGGGGAATGGTCGGTCACCAGACGGAACCTCCTCCTAACAGGTAGTAGCGGAGAGATTCGAGTGCCCACTTGATAGCCAGGCACTCCCTCTCCACTATACTATACCTGGACTCGGCGGGACTGAGCTTACGGCTCAGGAAGACAACGGGATGTTCTTCCCCGTTGACCTCCTGCGACAGTACCGCACCGAGGCCTACCTCCGAGCGTCGGTCTGTACGACAAACTCCTTGTTGAAGTCGGGTGTCACCAAAACCGGGGACCCACACAGGGCCGACTTCAACGCGGAGAAAGCCTCCTCCGCCTTCTCACTCCAGCTAACCCTCCCAGACTTTCGCCCCTTCAACAGGTCTGTCAATGGCGCTGCTATTGTGGCAAAGTGGGGCACAAACCTCATGTAGTAACCTACAATCCCCAGGAACGACTTTACCTGCCTGGTGGTGACCGGTCGGGGCCAGTTACGAATGGCCTCTACCTTAGTTACCTGAGGTTTGATGACTCCCGCCCAATTACATATCCCAGATATTTTGTCTCCTCTAACCCTATGGAGCACTTCTTTGGGTTAGCGGTCAGTCCGGCTTTCCTCAGGGCATCCACTACCGCCTGCACCTTGGGTAAATGGCTTTCCCAGTCGGTGCTGTGGATGACTACATCATCCAAGTAGGCCGAGGCGTACCGACGATGTGGTCGCAGCACTATGTCCATTAACCTTTGGAAAGTGGCGGGGCGCCATGCAGGCCAAGGGTAACACCTTGTAGTGATACAGGCCCTGCGGGGTAACAAATGCGGTTTTTCCTTAGCCGACTCCGTTAAGGGTACCTGCCAGTACCCTTTAGTGAGGTCCAGCACAGAAAAATAACGGGCTTGTCCTAAACTTTCAACCAGCTCGTCTACTCGGGGCATGGGATACGCGTCAAACTTGGATACTTCATTTAACTTGCGAAAGTCGTTGCAGAACCGCAGCGTCCCATCCGGCTTGGGTATTAGGACTATGGGACTGGCCCACTCACTTTTCGACTCCTCAATGACCTCGAGCTTCAACATTAACTGTACTTCCTCCGCGATGGCCCGTCGCCGAGCCTCGGGTACCCGGTATGGTTTTAACCGGATCTTGGCCTGAGGCTCAGTGGCGATGTCATGTTGGATGAGAGACGTGCGGCCAGGGAGGTCCGAGAACACATCCGTGTTCCGACTGATGAACTCCTGACTTCCTGAACTTGTTTGGAAGACAGGCTGTCTGCAATTTTACCGTGGTTACTGCTTCACAGGCCTCGAACTGTGGGGCTGGACCCTTTTCACCTAGAAGCCCTGGCCGGGGGCTGTGGTCGTCGGCTGTGTCCCTATCTTTCCACGGCTTAAGTAAATTCACGTGGTACACCTGCTCCGGCTTGCGCCGCCTGGCTGGTGTACTTTGTAATTTACTTCCCTACCTTCTCGATCACCTCATAGGGGCCCTGCCACCTAGCTAGGAATTTGCTGTCAAGGGTGGGTACCAGAACCAAAACCCGATCTCCCGGATTGAAGTCCCGTACCCGAGCCTGACGATTGTACACCCTACTCTGGGCTTGTTGCGCTGCCTCCATATGCTCCCGGACCAAGGGCAACACCCTTTCCATCCGGTCCTGCATTTGGGCGACATACTCAATGACACTTTTGTGGGGGACAGGCTGTTGTTCCCACGCTTCCTTGGCGATATCCAACAGGCCCCGAGGGTGTCTGCCATAAAGCAGTTCGAAGGGCGAGAACCCAGTAGAGGCCTGGGGCACCTCTCGCACTGCGAACATGAGATAGGGCAGAAGCAGATCCCAGTCCTTCCCATCTCTAGACACCACCCTCTTTAACATATTTTTAGAGTTTGGTTAAACCTCTCCACAAGACCGTCTGTTTGCGGATGGTAAACGGACGTCCGTAACTGCTTTATACGCAACAATTTACACAGTTCCCTCATTACTTTGGACATAAAAGGGTCCCTTGGTCTGTCAGAACCTCTTTTGGCAGGCCCACACGGGAAAACATCTCCATTAACTCTTTGGCAATGAGCTTAGCTGAGGTATGTCGCAGAGGCACCGCCTCCGGATACCGAGTGGCATAGTCGAGAACTACCAGAATGTGTTGGTGGCCCCTGGCAGACTTTGGTACAGGCCCAATTAAATCCATCGCGATTCGCTCAAGCGGTACTTCAATAATTGGCAGAGGTACCAGGGGACTACGGAAATGTGGCTGGGGGC
This sequence comes from Bufotes viridis, assembly GCA_033119425.1. NCBI lineage: Eukaryota > Metazoa > Chordata > Amphibia > Anura > Bufonidae > Bufotes > Bufotes viridis. The sequence continues at coordinate 29,139,142 of CM065590.1, forward strand.
TAGTTATCTGACAGGTCGGACAGGACTTACAATAATTCTCTACCTCCTTGAACACACTGGGCCAATAAAATCGCTGCAGTATGCGGTCCTGGGTTTTCTGCCACCCCAGGTGTCCCCCAAGAACATGTTGGTGGGCAAGCTCCATGACAAGCTTGCGATACGCTGTGGGCACCACCAACTGTTCAACAGGTTCGCCTCGGATTTGGTTCACCCGATACAACATATCCTGCAGAACAATAAACCGTGGGAACATTAATTCAGCCCCTGGTTTCTGGGGTTTCCCATCAATTTCAGCACATTCTCCCAGGCCCTGGTTAGGGTTTGGTCCCGGTGTTGTGCGGTCCCAAAATTTTCCCGGAGACATTGAGGTCTGCCAACTCAGGTCCCGGTGGCAAGTCCTCCGTGTCTCCCACCATTACACTCAGTGGGGTTGTCTCCCCCTCTACCGCTGGAGCAGTGGTCACCCCTACCGCCGGCCCTTCAGACTCGGGCTCCCAGGGTTCTGGCCTTCCAGCGGTATCAGGCCACTCTACTAGGGTCACCCCTGTCTCGGGTCCCTCAGATACCTTTATTGCCGGCCACAGCGCCGGAAAACCGGGAAGTCCCTCCCAAGTATTAGTTCGTGTGGGAGTTTAGTAGCGACAGCCACCTCGTGGGTCCACCTACCAGCCGCTGTGGACAAAGTCACTAGTGCAGTGGGATAGTCTTTCAGGTCTCCGTGGATGCACAGGACCCCGACTTTACGGCCAGTATACTCCGCAGGCCGTACAAGTGCAGCCCTTACCAGGGAGACTAAACTCCCGGAGTCCAGCAGAGCCACCGCCAGAGAGTCTCCCACCTCTACCTGACACAGGTGGTTATGGTCCTGCACCTCACGGGTGCCAGTTGCGCACAGCTTCCGTGCATACAGGGAGTGACGACCCCGTAGTTCATATCCATCGGCTCATCCCGATGCGGACAGTCGGCCCTGATGTGGCCTGGCTCCTGACACCTCCAGCATACCACGGGAGGCGGACTCGCAGGGGGTATATTCCGGGCAGGCCGCTCTGTCGCCGGACGTCGGAACTGGGGCAGAGGCCTCCGGGGTTTGACTGACCCCTTCCCGCAAGAGTCCCCTGCAGGTTTCTGGTGGCCTCGTAGCGCTCCACCAGGTCGACCATCTCCAGGGCATTGGTGGGCGATACCTGGCCGATCCAGTGCTGGAGGGGATAAGGCAGGGCCCTCCAAAAGATGTCCGCCAACAGTCGATCCAGCATGGCAGTGGGACTTAGTAGATCGGGCTGCAGCCACTTTTTGCAGCCTGTGCAGCAGATCGTAGAACTGCGGCCTAGCGGGTTCAGTCGTTTTAAAGTCCCACTGGTGGACTCTTTGGGCGCGGACCAGCACGTTCACGCCCAGTCTGGCTAGGACCTCTCCTTTCACAGTGTCATAATCTGCCGCTTGGTCATCCGACAAGTCGAAAAACACCTGCTGGGGTCCGGAAGCCAGGAACGGAGCGACCACCTCAGCCCACTGGTCACGGGGTAACTTTTCCCTCACGGCGACCTTCTCAAAAACCGCCAGGTACGTCTCAACGTCGTCTGCGGGGTCATTTTTGGGATCGCCGCACGGACCGCTTTCCGGGCATCTTGGGCGTGGTGGGACGCTCCTGCCGCCTGTAACGCCATCACATGTTGTAGCAGTAGTTGGTTGGTCTCCCGCTGCTGCACGTTAGCCTCTATGAGAGCCTTCACAGCAGCCTCCATGTTGCCAGAAACTCCTGCTTGCAGCTTTGCTGGCTTAATATATTCCATACACTTTAGAAAAACAAAACTTCGGCGTTCACGCCAGCCTCACTGCGCATGCCCGCATCCGACACCAAATGTGGGAGTCGCTCTGGTAGACAGCGGTGCGGGTGCAGTTTAGAGGCAAAACAAGGAGTCCAGATTGTGCAACAAACAGTGTTTTATTCACACTTGCACACAAAATGAAAAACAGTCTCTTGGTGACAGTTCACACACAACGGAAATAACGTAGCCAAACAAAAACAGTCCAACACAGGTTCAGTCACCTGGGAGGTGTAGGTGCAGGTTCGCACCACGCTGTCGGCCCAGCCGCAGGAGAATCCAGCTTCAGGTAGCCAGGAACAAAATACCTCCTTGCTGAGCTCTTTCCTCCTGGACAGAGAACTCCCAGCCCTGTTAGCAGCTCCAGGATAATCACACTCCCCAGACACAGCTGCTGGCTGCGTTTTATATCCAGCCCAAAACATGGACTGGACCGTGGGGAGCAGCCACCCACCCTACTCTTTAGCTGCTCCCAGTAAGAGCCGGCCCGGATCGGCTTTGCAGCCATGCTATTTAACAAAGTCAAACAGCACTAGCTGCTGCAGACAAAAACCCGGCTCTCACCTCACCGAGGCCAGCAACCTCGGTGAAACGTACCTGCCATCACATATGACACCTTGCACCTTACCACAATACCCTAGGTATACATTGAATTGTATTTTTGCTGCACAAGGAGAGCCAAGTGGTCAGACACAAGCAGATCTAACAATGTTAAGGGTAACCTGCTGCTAATATGTGTTTTGAGGGATTAGTCCTCCTGCAGATATGGGACAGCACTGCCTCCTCCTCCTAATTTGTGCATGTCCTTAGGTCTTGTGCATTGCCAAGCCAAGGAAAATTTTGTAGCTACCTGGTCAGACATCAAAGTGACAAAGCGTAAAGCAAGATTAGACCTTGGTGCTGGGAAGGGAATACAGGATGAAGCCACCCTTCTATTTGCGGGCGTCTCATAGCATCGTGGAGGGATTAGAGTACATGACACCCCCACGCTCCACATACAACTATGGCCACATCGTGGAGTAATTGAGCTCTTTGTGCACTATTTGTTTGGTTCGCTGCGAGAGGGAAAACAGTGGTTAGACACCCTACTCACACAGGCAGGAATCTATTGGAACCTCTGTCCATGTCTCTGTATGTGTGTTCCTATGCAGCACTTTAACTTTTTATATGGTACCCTTAGAGCATATACCCTAAGCACAAGCCGAGGGCGGCTTGGTTCTTAAGTAAGGGAAAAGGTAATGACCTTACCACTCTGCACACCGCGAATGTATTCTATGGGTTAATACAGTGTCATCTCATGCATTTATTTCAGTCCACTACAATGTGCATTGCTATTTCTATGCAACTGTTATTGTTCATGTAATGTACCTGGTTCACTAGAAGGTGGCAGCAAGCATGGCAGAGCTACATTTACAGAGGATGAAACCTTCTTTCCAATCACTTCTCTCCCTCTAAGGAGGAGTTTAGTTAGTTAGAGGTTAGTGGAGAGTACTCCCTGCTAGGGGAAAGATCAGGTCCACGTCCCTGCTGGACGTGTCCTGCCTAAGCCAGCTAGAGCACCTTCAGCTCTGCTAGACACAGAGGCCAAAGCATGAAGCTTCTGAAGCCAAGAGGTATAGATTCCCTGGTATTAATCTAGAGACAGACTACAGAGAGAAGTTGCAGCATAAAGAAAAAAGCAAATTAACAAAGTAGGCCTCTCAGCACAGCAGGGCCAGAGTGCAACAGATGTAGCAGTGTTGAGTTTGTTCGCCTGCCAGAGTTAATTCTAAAGCCTGCTGGGAACCAAGACAAAGCCTGAAACTGTTGGATAAGCATTAATTCAAGTAAAGCTGTTATTTTTCTTCATCACAAGGTCTGTACTCTTCAAATCCCTTAATTATTCACCCTATTTGCTCTGCTTCAGATGTCAAAGCCTGGGTTCCAGCGTATCCAGGTAGGTGCACCGTGACAGGTGAACCAACATTAAGGGACATTTAGGCCACCCTAAACCACAATGACATTCCTACACCTGGGTGCCATCTACTACATCACTAAAAGGGGACCTGTGCCCTTGTTGCTTTATTGCAACTGACGTCACGAAAAACATTTACTTTAAGGGACCGATGGCCGTTGCCATGCCTCGCTATCCATGCACGGGAAGAAGCAGCGGTGGTGTGGGGACCAGGAGCAGCGCGGGGAACCAGGTAAGTATATTCATGACACTAATGATATTAACAGGGGAAAATAGCCCCCTTGTCTTGTCAATATCAATCCTGAAAAATAATCTGCGTAGTTACTGTAACTGTATATTAGAAAACAAATAATTGTACATTTAATCTGAAAACAACATCCCTTATCACGCCATTACAATGACCTTCATGGCAGCAAATTTAACGATTCAAGTATCTGTGGTTTAGAAATTATAAAAAGGCACAGAAGAGGGGGAGATTATATTAAGGCTATGTCAAGGGCAGAAACCAGATATATATTTAACATGGATACTCTGGCCCCAGCGGGTCTAAATATGGAGATAGAGGTGTTTGGTTTTGAATAAAATAGAACAAATTGGCAATCAAAGGGTTAAGGAGTGAAGGGTTAAATAGAGGCAATAGGCAGGGAGCACATTAGGTCTGACTTCCTGACGAAGGGTATCGCTAATACCCGAAACGCGTAGAAGCCCAGTGCCTGCGACTACCTGTACGTACGTGCGTGCGGCCGGGGCGCGATCCAGACACGCCGACTAGAGAGACCGTGCTCCTGTTACCGCTGTTGCCGACCGCACAACAAGCCCACTCCCACACCCTGCAGGTACCAGGAACCAAGGAGGAAAGTAGCCCGCACCGACCAGCTATCGGTGAGTGCATTGCCACATACACATGTGGTAACCAGCGGTACAACACTATACTTCAGTGGCTTATAACGGACGGGATTAAATTATATCCTATCCACTGTTAGAGCGCGGCATTACAGTATATCTGTAATCTGAAAACAAATTGTTGTAAAAAGCCATATATATATAAATATTTGTTAAGGAGCTACAATATACTGATGACAATATAAGTTGGCAAAGAAATACTTGTCATTAAAATTGAAGATGAGCGAATCGAAAGCCAATCAGCAGCCAGCAAGTCCTGTGATGTCACAGCCCTATATATACGGCAGTGCAGGGACAGATGTGAGAAGGCGCTGGGGACAGCAATTTGAAAAAGCTAATTGTGAAAGAAAAAATGAAAAAAAACTATTTATAGATGCAGTGAAAGGATAGGGGGGAATCTTTTCGCAGCATCTTAGTGCAGGGAGAGATGTCAGAAGGGGCTAGGGACAGTGCTAGAAAAGTGCCCGGAAAGGTAATTTGGGGATCCAAATAACCATTATAAGGCTTTGTCATTCCAGCAATTTGTTCATGGGGTGCATGTGCCATGTTGAATAGTGATGAGCGGCAGGGGCAATATTCGAATTCGTGATATTTCGCGAATATTTGGGCGAATATTCGCCATATATTCGAAAATTCGCAAATTCGTAATCTCCAGACATTATTTTCTTGTTTGCGAAAATTCGCATAAAAAATTCGCATAAATTAGCATAAAAATTCGCATAAATTAGCATAAAAATTCGCATAAACTGGCATTTAAAAGATACCTTTTAAATACCAGCTTATGCGAATTTTTATGCTATTATTATAAATTTATCGCAAACAAGAAAATAATGACATTATTTTCTTGCATGCGAAAATTTGCATATAAAAAATTCGCATAAAGCGAATATTCGCAATTGCGAATATATTTAGCGATATTCTAAATATTCGCGAATTCTCGAAGTGCTGATATTCGCGATTAAAATTCGCAATTCGAAAATTCGTGATCAACACTAATGTTGAAAAGCCTTTAATGGCTTATATCTGTGGAAAAAGAAAAATATATACACAGTTCACTTCTGCAGTTATATGTGGTGAAAGCGTTTAGTGGCGTATTTCAGCCCTAAAAGAAAAATATATAATCAGTTCACTGTTGCAGTTATTTGGGGTTAAAAGAGTTTGGTGAGGTATTTCTGTACTACAAGAAAAATATATACACAGTTCACTGTTGCCATTATTTGCGGTAAAAGCGTTTAGTGGGCTTTTTCAGTACAAAAACAAAAATATATATGCAGTTCACTTCTGCAGCTATATGTGGTGAAAGCGTTTATTGACGTATTTCTATACTACAAGTAAAATATATACGCAGTTCCCTTTTGCAGTTATTTGGAGTTAAAAGTGTGTAGTGATGTATTTCTGTACTACAATAAAAATATATACGCAGTTCGCTGTTGCCATTATTTGTAGTGAAAGCATTTAGTGGCCTACTTCAATACAAAAAAATATATATTAGTTGCTTTTAGGGGTGTTTTCATTTGCTTTTAATTTAATTTGTTCAGCTAAAAGTATGTCTGACAGAGAAGTGCCAGGCCATGCACAGAGAAGTGGCAGAGGCCTAAATTTTTCTGGCGCAGCAGAGTAAGGGGGCGTGGCAGCAGGAGTCGCAGCGAGAGGCCTGAGCTTCTGGTGTCATCTAGCAATCGTCTCTTGACCAGCAACCCAGCGGTTCTTGATTGGGTAACTCGGTCATCCACTACATCCCAAGTGACATCAGACACCCCCAGCCAACAGTCGGTGGGTTCGTCAGACACAACCCTTAGTTGGCATGGCCCAGGAGCAGGCCCTGTGCCCTCACCTGTCCTCAACCTGCCTCTGTCCTTTTCTGCTCCCTCACCGCGAGAAATAGTATATGCTGTAGGCTCAGCTACACTTTTCAGCGAGGAGGAGCTAGTAGAGGACAGTCAGTAGCTACTGCCCAGCCAAGATCTGGAGGAGACACCTGCCGCTTCATCCGCTAGGCGGGTAAGTAGTGATGAGGAGAGTGGCATGGGTGGTGGTGTTGCAAGCGGTGTTGTGAGCTTCTGACCCAGAAGCCGTTGAGGAGGACATCAGTGACATGCAGACACTACTCGATGATTATGAAGCCGATCGCACTTGGAAGCGGGGTGCAGAAGGGGCTTCATCATCATCAGGAGAAGAGGGTGTCAGCGGCCTAGCCAGCAAGGTGGTAGAATGGCTGGGAGTCAGTAGGGTGGCAGCAGTAGGAGGTCAGGAGCCAAACGTGCCCGGGGTAGACCACCTGCTTCGCTGCAGCCTACCTGCCCAGAAAGTAGTGGTGCAGGGGTTCATGGAGGCAGCAGTGGTAGCAATCAATTAGTGCGGACTGCTGGCAGAAAATCCCCTACTTTTTCAAAGCACCAGAGGAGGTGAACTTGGCCATATGTCGAATCTGTGGGCAGAAGGTGAAGCGTGGCCAGGGTGCCAATGTTGGCACTACAGCCCTGCGTCAACATATGCAGCGTCGCCATACAGTGGCCGGGGAGAACTGTGGCTCCGATGTGGTGGTCCAGCCTGCCGCAGCAAACGCTGTGTCACCCAGTGGCATGCACCGGATTTCAGGCAATCAAGGCTCCACCACCTCAGCCGAAGGGAGCTGTTTGTCATTCCCATCTTCTGCTGATCCAGAAGCTCCTGCTTCTTCTCCTCCTCATCAGTTATTCCATCAGCAATCGATTACCGAAGCTATTGCAAAGAGACAGCAGCATGCATGCACGCATCCAACGGCGCAGGAGCTGAACGTGCTCCTGTCCATGTTGCTGGTGCTACAGTCTCTCTCTTTCCAAGTGGTGGACTCTGCACCTTTCAGAGAACTGATGGCTTGTGCCGAGCCGAGGTGGAGAGTCCCAAGCCATCATTTCTTTTCCCAAAAGGCAGTACCAGCCCTGCATAAATATGCAGAACAGAAGGTGGGCCAGTCCTTGAGCCTGTCAGTGTCAGTGTGGCGAAACCAACCTGGACACTGGGTGCTGGAGAAGTCTTGTTGCCCACCTGCTGCCCCAGGATTATGGCCCCTCTCATCAGCCCATGCTAAGCTTAAACCCCATGGCAATGTGACTGTGTTTGTGGCATCTGAGCGCGGTTCGGATATATTGAGCACTCGGATCCAAGCCATCTGGGGATAGGCTGAATGTGGGGGTCCTGTTCAGCATAATAGGAGTTATGTATATTTGTGTATTTTTGTGTCTTTTCACCAACATGCGCTCAATGGAGTTTTGCCTCCGTCCTGGGAGATAATTGGATTACTTCCCAGTTGTCTCCAGTACAGAGGACTCTGTGACCTACTGCCAGCATGGCTTTCCGGCCCAAACCAGTTCCACAAAGACACTTTTTACTCATTTCTGAACCCCTGGTCTAACTCGTAACATTTTTGGATATGTTGTTCCCCTGAATGGATTGATGATGAGTATGTAATTTTTATTGAAATCCCATGCATAGTTTTAAAGTTATGAACGTTGTATAAAACTGTATATTTTCCTGCCAGTGATAATAAGTTCGTCCATTGTGTTTAGTAATTATATCACTGGCAGAGGGGAGGGAATGTGTACTCTATGCGGGAGGGTCATTCCTTTGTTATTTTATGATTGGTTAATGTAGAAGTCCAGGGGGTATTCCTCTGGACTGGACATGTGAATAAAGAGAGGCTGTATGGGCCAGTACTTGTGGTCTGCTTTACCCCCAAGCGAAGTGTCGTCTCGTTCTTGGGGGGAATTGGAGTGTATGCTGTCACAGTGCGACTGCCAGGAGTGTAAACTGTTCCTAGGGTTTTTCCTGTTCGGCTGTATACTGTTTCCGGTTCGGGAGTCTGGAGCATTCATGTGCATGCAGTTCGGAGTTGTGTGCGTAACGGTCCGTTACAGACAGTACATGTCCTTTATGGCCCACTGGGTTAATGTGGTTCCTGCAGAGCCACACCAGTAACTTGGCCAGGTCGCGACGATTCCGCATCCACATCCTCATGCCGTTTGTCCAGCGACAATGTATGCCTCTGCCGCCTCATGGTGTCATATAACCCAAATAACCAATTAATACCTAATTAATGACACAACACCATATTTGAGTAACATAAATTAATTTATTTATGGATTGTTTAGGCCACGGTGTATAATGTTAACTTATAATCACCATTAAGATTATTCCATCAACAACTTACTAATAATAACCACAACATTAGTCCGCAATAGCGACTTTACCCCATTCATAACACCGTGACATTTTTATTAAGGGAAGGGGGGGGTGGGAGTTTCTTCCAGCGGCGTCTGCAACTGACTTTAACGATCTAACTTTTTCTTTTATAGGTAAATTCACGAGCTGCCTTGCACCAGCCACTCCACCAATGAAAACCTACCTGCTTATACCATCTTCACAGGTAAGAATTAAACCAGCATAGATTTATTTAAATGCAAATAGAGGGTTCATGACACCATGTTCCCCCTATTTGCATACGCAAACATGGTTTTTTCATTCTCCACCATGTCCTCAGCCTCCACTGCAGGAACGAGTCACAGTGCCCCTCCAGCATACCATATGTGCAGGGCACGGCAGTGTCACTCTGTTCTGCACCTCGTTTCCCTGGGCGAACAGAGTCACAGTGTGGAACTGCTCCATGTGATTCATCAAAAAATCGAATCCTGGCTTTCTCCGCGATAGCTCAAAATCAGAACCATGGTGACCGACAACAGGAAGAACATTGTGTCGGTACTGCGTCAAGGAAGGCTGACTAATGCGCCCTACATGGCACACTTGTTCAATCTGGTTGTCAAGCAGTTCCTGAAGTCTTCCACTCATCTGCAAGACATCCTAAAAATGGCCAGGAAACTTTGCATGCACTTCAGCCACTCGGAAAACCGCAAAGCATACTCTTCTTGAGTTGCAGCTGCAGAACGGCATCCCCCAACACCCCAACATAGGCTGATATTCGACATTTCCACCCATTGGAATTCCACCCTTAATATGTTGGACCGACAATACGAACTGAGAAAGGCCATCAACGATTTCTTGATGATGCAAGTACTCCCCTGTGTAACTTCGATGTCAGCCAGTGACAGCTCATGTTTGACACCTGCCATTTGCTCAGGCCCTTTGAGGATGCTACGTTATTTGTCAGTTGCCAGGACTATGGTATGAACAACGTAATTCCACTGCTTCATGTCCTTTAACAGATGGTGGTAACAATGGCTGGTCAGGGGACTGGAGACGTGGGGCCTAGATCTCACGGCCACATGACCCCTGTGGAGGCTGAACTGGAAGAGGAAGAGGAGGGGGAGGAGGACATAAAAGCACAGGCAATGTGTAGAGAAATGGCTGTTTTTTCTACTCAGCCAACAAGAGAGGAGGATCAGGAGCAGCCAGAGGAGCTACAGGGCGATGAGGAAGACGAGACAGAGGACCCAGACACACCGTGCGTCAAGGCTTTGGTTGTGTGCACTCCCCAGTCATCATAGACATTGTACGGTAAGGAGGTTTCTACCAATCCTCCCGTGGCAGTATGTCAAACTAGGATGGCCCTCATTTTGCATCCTAGAAAGGAGCAATCTCCTTCTCACCAACAGGCAGACATAAGCATGATCTCAGTCTAACAGCAACAGTATAAGAAGAGACCTGAGACCACACCCAGCTCCACCTAAGTCCACACCAGCCAGAGAATTAACACCTTCGGCACTGGGCAGGGAAGGACCCGGGGGGAAGAAGGAGCCACCTGCATGTAGCAACAAGACATTGCCACTGGCAACCGCATGCATGGCAACCATGTCAAGGCACACGCAATCAAGACCGTGACAGTATGCAGTGGAAATGGAGGCAGGGAGTCCCTCCGAGTCACTTACACAAATGGCCCGCTGCTTGCGTTATGACAGCCGAATTGTCAGAGGGATAACTACTGGTTCTCCACCTTGTTGGATCCTCTCTACCGGTCCAGAATGGGGGCCTTTTTTACACCCACTGAGAAGGAGAACAAACTAGACTACTACAGAGACGTCCTATGTAGTCAGTTGGCTGCTGCCTATTTGCTCCATCGTCCATCCTCACGCAGGTCTGACCTGGGGGGGGGGGGGCCCTCTGCGCTCATGTTCCACTGCCAGGGCTGCTGGGGAGGGGTGGCAGGAGCAGTACCAACTCCTTCAGCAACAGCCTGAGTCTACATTCGCTGAAGAGTAGCTTTCTTCACCCACATAGTAAATAAACCACTCACTAGCAGCAGCAAGTAGACCTGGAGCAGGACCTTAACCAGCAGGTAGTGGCATACTTAGACAGCACCCTGCCAACCCACATTGAAGATCCGCCTGTCTACTGGGCAGCCAAACTGGATTTGTGGCTGCAACTGGCCGAGTTTGCCCTGGAAAAGCTGTCCTGCCCAGCCAGTAATGTGGCATCTGAGCAGGTGTTTAGTGCGGCAGGGGCCATAGTGACCCCAAGGAGAACTCACCTGTCCACCCAATATGTGGAGAGACTGATCTTTGTCAAGATGAATCAGGCATGGATCAGCCAGGATTTCAACACACCAATTCCTGATACATTTGATTAGATCATCCATGCCGCCTCACCCATTCCTTGAAAAAAAGAGACCGGTTTCTTCTGGCTACCTACCTCAGCTACTACTCTGATGCTGCCACCCCCCTGATGCCATGCATCTGATGCCAAGTGCTCTTTCTTTCACCCACCTTCGTCAGCGGGTACTGGTATTGCCACCCACCGCCCCACTCTGTCACCGGTTCACTTTGTGGTATCCTGATGCTGCTGCTGCTGCCATCTCTACACTATGTCACCTTGCCATTTGTGGTATCCTTATGCTGCCGCTGCTGCCATCTCCACACTATGTCACCTTGCCATTTGGTTGTCTCCTGATGCTGCTGCTGCCACCTCCACACTATTTCACATTGCCTCTCTATGGTATCCCGCTGCTGCTGATGTCATCTCCACACTATGTCACCTTGTCACTCTGTGGTATCCTGATGCTGCTGCTGCTGCCATCTCCACACTATGTCACCTTGTCACTCTGTGGTATCCTGATACTGCTGCTGCCGCCATCTCCCAACTATGTCACCTTTCCATTTTGTGGTCTCCTGCTGCTGCTGCCATCTCCACACTATGTCACCTTGCCATTTTGTGGTCTCCTGATGCTGCTACCATCTCCACACTATGTCACCTTGCCACTCTGTGGTATCCTGATTCTGCTGCCACCCCCAGACTCTGTCACTGTGACACTCTGTGGACTCCTCATGCAACTGCCACCTCCACACTTGGTTATTGTGCCACTCTATGGCCTCCTCCTGAGGCTGCTGCTGCCACCTCCACACTCTGTCATTGTGCCACTCTGTGGCCTACTCATGTAGCTGCAACCTCCAGACTTGGTCATTGTGCCACTCTGTGGCTACCTCCTGATGCTGCTGCTGCTACCACCTCCACACTCTGTTATTGTGCCACTCTGTGGCCTACTCAAGCTGCTGCAATCTCCACACTCTGTCATTGTGCCACACTGTGGCTTACTCATGCTGCTACCACCTCCAGACTCGGTCATGGTGCTGCTTTATGGTCTCCTCATGCTGCTGCTACCTCCACACTTGGTCATTGTGCCACTCTGTGTCCTCCTGATTCTGCTGCCACCTCCACACTCTATCATTGTACCATTCTGTGGCTTAATCATGCTGCTGCCACCTCTACACTGTCATTGTGCCACTCTGTGGCCTACTCATACTGCTGCCATCTTCACACTCTGTCATTGTGCCACTCTGTGGCCTACTCATGCTGCTGCCACCTCCAGACTCTGTAATGGTGCCGCTCTGTGGTCTCCTCATGCTGCTGCAACCTCCACACTTGGTCATTGTGCCTCTCTGTGGCTACCTCCTGATGCTGCTGCTACCACCTCCACACTCTGTTATTGTGCCACTCTGTGGCCTACTCAAGCTGCTGCGATCTCCACACTCTGTCATTGTGCCACACTGTGGCCTACTCATGCTGCTACCACCTCCAGACTCGGTCAGGGTGCTGCTTTGTGGTCTCCTCATGCTGCTGCCGCCTCCACACTTGGTCATTGTGCCACTCTGTGTCCTCCTGATTCTGCTGCCACCTCCACACTCTATCATTGTACCATTCTGTGGCTTCATCATGCTGCTGCCACCTTTACACTGTCATTGTGCCACTCTGTGGCCTACTCATACTGCTGCCATCTCCACACTCTGTCATTGTGCCACTCTGTGGCCTACTCATGCTGTTGCCACCTCCAGACTCGGTCATGGTGCTGCTTTGTGGTCTCCTCATGCTGCTGCCACCTCCACACTTGGTCATTGTGCCACTCTGTGTCGTCCTGATTCTGCTGCCACCTCCACACTCTATCATTGTACCATTCTGTGGCTTCATCATGCTGCTGCCACCTCTACACTGTCATTGTGCCACTCTGTGGCCTACTCATACTGCTGCCATCTCCACACTCTGTCATTGTGCCACTCTGTGGCCTCCTGATTCTGCTGCCATCTCCACACCCTGTCATTGTGCCATTCTGTGGCTTCATCATGCTGCTGTCACCTCCACACTCTGTCATTGTGCCGCTCTGTGGTCTCTACATGCTGCTGCCACTTCCAGACTCTGTCATTGTGCCACTCTGTGGCCTACTCATGCTGCTGCCATTCCACACTTGGTCATTGTGCCACTCTGTGGCCTCCTCCTGCTGCTGCTGCTACCACTTCCACACTCTGTCATTGTGCCGCTCTGTGGTCTCCACATGCTGCTGCCACTTCCAGACTCTGTCATTGGGCCACTCTGTGGACTCCTCGTGCTGCTGCCACCTCCAGACTCTGTCATTGTGCCACTCTGTGGCCTACTCATGCTGCTGCCATTCCACACTTGGTAATTGTGCCACTCTGTGGTCTCCACATGCTGCTGCCACTTCCACACTCTGTCATTGGGCCCCTCTGTGGACTCCTCATGCTGCTGCCACCTCTAGACTCTGTTATTGTGCCACTCTGTGGCCTACTCATGCTGCTGCCATTCCACACTTGGTCATTGTGCCACTCTGTGGCCTACTCATGCTGCTGCCATCTCCAGACTCTTTCATTGTGCCACTGTGGCCTACTCATGCTGCTGCAACCTCCAGACTCGGTCATTGTGCCACTCTGTGTCCTTCTGATTCTGCTGCCACCTCCACACTCTATCATTGTACCATTCTGTGGCTTCATCATGCTGCTGCCACCTCTACACTGTCATTGTGCCACTCTGTGGCCTTCTCATACTGCTGCCATCTCCACACTCTATCATTGTGCCATTCTGTGGCCTACTCATGCTGATGCCACCTCCAGACTTGGTCATTGTGCCACTGTGTGGCCTCCTTATTCTGCTTTCAACTCCACACCCTGTCATTGTGCCATTCTGTGGCTTTCTCATGCTGCTGCCACCTCCACACTCTGTCATTGGGCCACTCTGTGGCCTCCTCATGCTGCTGCCACCTCCAGACTCTGTCATTGTGCCACTCTGTGGCCTACTCATGCTGCTGCCATTCCATACTTGGTCATTGTGCGACTCTGTGGCCTCATCCTGCTGCTGCCACCTCCACACTCTGTCATTTTGCCACTCTGTGGTCTCCTCATGCTGCTGCCACTTCCAGACTCTGTCATTGTGCCCCTCTGTGGCCTCCTCCTTATTCTGCTGCCACCTCCACACTCTGTCATTGTGCCATTCTGTGGCTTCCTCATGCTGCTGCCACCTCCACACTCTGTCATTTTGCCACTCTGTGGTTTACTCATGCTGGCGCCACCTCCAGACTCGGTCATTGTGCCACTCTGTGGCCTCCTGATTCTGCTGCCACCTCCAGACTCTGTCATTGTGCCATTCTGTGGCTTCCTCATGCTGCTGCCACCTCCGCACTCTGTCATTGTACTGCTTTGTGGCCTCATCATGATGCTGCCTCCGCCAGACTCTGTGATTGGGCCACTCTGTGGTCTCCTCATGCTGCTTCCAGCTCACCACTATGTCATATGTCCACTCTGTGGACTTCTCATGCTGTTCCCACCCTCCCCACTACATGACTGGCCCACTATTTTGGCTTTTGGCCTGGCTGACATCATCATTTATTTGACCTTTCTTCTGATCTGTCAGAAGCAAGGAAACATTTGACGCACAACGGATCCTGTCTATTTAGCAGCTGTAAGGCCTGTAGGGTCCTATCAGAATTGGCTTATTATTTAGTACCCAAAAGCAGAAGTCAATACTTTTTTTGTGGGTTATTTTCCTGATGGATCAGAGGAAGGGCAAAATAATCAGTGACGTCAACACAAACTTACTGCTGACACCCTCTCCACTCTGTCAGAGGGGCTCTACTTGTATAAGCGTTTAATAGAAAAGGTTCTGTAGACATCTATGTGGAATCAGCTAACGAGGGTGTAAAAGGACTGCGCTTCTTCTTGAAGCTAAGATCTACCTGTAAGGCTGAGTTGATACTCGGGTTATTTGGTCACTTTACTGAAGAGTGACGCCTGTCATCTGCATGTCATACAGTATTATTTCACTTCCACAGCAGACTCCCTATGTGTGTTACTGCAAGTCACAGTGTTCTACACCACTTTAAAGGCTCTCTGCAACCGTAGCCGTTTTATAATGAGATTCGCTGTGAATAATTTCGGATCAAAGCGAATTTTTAAGAAAAATTTGGCAAACCAACCGAATCGAATGTTTTTAAAATTTGCTCATCTCTAATTCCAACGTTTGATCAATGCTGCTACACAGGACTGTAAAAAGAGGGTGTGACATATGAAAATAGACATGTATGCATGATTAACATCAATGAAAGGGAGTCTGTTACCAACAAAGTTTTTGGCAAGAGGAGAAGAAAACAGTGGCACTTCTATTCCAAAAACACCACACTAGAAAGTCGCACAGTCCAAAGCGCATACAGCTGAATAAGCACCCAGTATGGTGGCGCAATCTCGCGGTGCTCAGCAATCAATAAGTAGAAGGAAGTTCATCTGATTCTTCAACAAGAATATAGAATAATATGCGGCACTCACAATGCGCTTAAAACTTTTCTTTATTTCTTAATGGAATATGTGACAGCAAGTCAAGGGAATAGGTAGCGGACACGATCCACAGGCAGTCGGCGGCTACGGTCGTTTCGCGCGCACACACGCGCTTCGTCAGGCCGCACTGACGTCCCGATGTGACTCCACACTATATATTAGGAACGCCTCCCCAATTGTCATGACGACACTGGAACGTTACAACATGGTTGGGAACGTTAAAAACAACTTGCGTATAAAAAAGATACATTTGGCAAACATAGTTGACTTCAACATCTTACGCCTAAACATGTAGATGGCTTGTTATGAGCATACTCCCACTGATTTTTTCGGTCGCTACGTTATCACGAAATCCATATAAATCGCGAGTCACCAACCTTTACAAAAATACTGACATGTCGTTTTTGTCATTGAGTCCATTTGCTCCCATTGCTCCTGTACGTAGGATCCACCTTGCCTCCATCTGCAAGAGTAGACAGTGCTGGTCCCCCCCACGACGGATGGGTCTCACCACCTCCACTCCCGCAAAGGACAGGCAACGTGGATTCCCATCATGGGCACTATGAACATGCTTGATCAGCCTTTCCCCGTGCGGATCGAGTTCACATGCTCGCGTATGCGCTCGAATAAGGGACGTATGGTCTTGCCAATATAAAACATCCTACAGGGACAGAAGATAACGTAAACAACAAATGAGGTACGTCAATTTATAAAATCGTTAACCTTATGTGTTACTCTTCCTATCTGTAACCATTTGCTACGTGGATTCTGGGGACATAGTGAACATCTCCCACACCTGTAGTTTCCAACTGGCCGACTGCTAGATAGCCATGTAGTGCGTTCAGGCTGGTGCAACACAGTGTGGACCAACTTGTCCTTTAATGTGTGGCACTTCCTAAACGCCACCAATGGCTTGTTAGTCGTAATGTGTTTTAAACCAGCATCTCCTTTGAGTAGGTCCCAATTATCCTGGATGACTTTTTTAACAAGTTCTGCAGCAGGACTATATTTAAAGGCAAAGGCAAAGCGTGCTGCAGCTTCATTTTTTCTCACCTCTTTCAGGAGGTCCTTGCGGTTCAAATTCGCCGCTTTCTGCATGGCTTTGGAGACTTTTCCCGGTGGGTATCCCTCTCAACCAATCGATTTTTAAGCTCATCTGCTTGTTTAAAATAACCCTCATCGGTGTCATTGATAAGACGCAACCTGACAAACTGCCCATAAGGGACAGCGTCCTTAACCGCCGATGCGTGAAAACTGGTCTGGTGAAGCAGCGAGATGGTAGCGGTAGGTTTGCGGTATCCCGCAGTGTGTAGCCTACCATCCTCTACTGTAACGCGGACATCCAGAAAGTCCAGGGTCTCATCCCCAAAATTGAGTGTGAACCTCATGTTTATTCTGTTTCGCGTGTTTTAGTACTCCACAAATTCGCCGCACTGCTCCTCACTGCCTGACCAGACCAGAAACACATCATCCACTTATCGCAATACCAGATGTATGTATTTGAGAAAGGGGTTACCCACCGAGAACTCATATGTCTCCTCAAATGCCGCCAGGTATAGGTTGGCAAATGTGCACGACACCGGCGTGCCCATGGCCGTACCCAATACCTGGCGGTACTACTTGGCATCAAACTGGAAAATGTTGTTAGATAACACTAAATCTAAAGATTCATGTATGAAGCTACGAAATGTCGCGCCCTTGTCTGACCTAGTCAGCACCTCCTCTATTGCTGCCAGACCTAAGTTGTGAGGAATTCTGGTATATAGGCTCTCGACATCTAAGGACACTAGACGATAATCCTCGCTCCACTCAAACAAGTCGAGTGCACGTAGGAAATCGCTAGTGTCCTTGAGATATGTCGGAGTGCTTAGAAGTAAGAGCCAATCAGTGTAACGCGACAATGGTTCTGTTGCCAACCCGATCCCCGCCACTATAGGGCGGTCAGGGGGTTTTAGGGATTTATGAATCTTTGGTGTAAAATACCAAATTGGTATTTTGGGGAAGGCCAGGATCAATTTATCCAATAGAGCCCGTGGCAAAAATTGGGCTTCTATATATTTGTCCAATAGGACCCTCAACTTACAAATTATTCCAGGGGTTTGGTCACTACTCAATTTCTGGTACGCCTGAGTGTCTCCTAATTGCCTCTCTGCCTCCTCTAGATAATATGCTCTGGTCATCAGGACCACGTTCCCTCTCTTGTCGGCCGGCTTCACTACGATATTGTCTTGTTTCCTAAACCACTCCAAGGCGAGTGCCTCTTCTTTAGTGATATTGTGAGGTGCCACTGGATATATCAGTACACTTATATCTCTCAATACCCGTTTGTGGAAAATATCTATCGCTGAGCCGGCCGGCATGGGAGGTAGGAAGGTAGTCCCGATGCCACCTGTGAATATCTCTCGTGCAACAGTGTCGCTACTCTGCTCCTCTGTCTGTATGCCTGCCAGAAACCTCACACACTCCCATTCCTCCTCATTATATCTCTGCTGAGCATGGAACTGTTGTTCTGACATCCTGGCTGGGATCTCCCCCGGCAAAGTAGATCTACTGGTGCCAGGTGCATCTGAAAACATCTTCTTTAAATGTAATTTACGTATAGATTTGAACAGATCTATTTCAAAGTCCACTGGGTTGAACTGCTCAACTAGGCTGAACCCCAAACCCCTATTAAGGAGTGAGGTGCAGCCCTGTGGCAGTTCTAACCCAGTTAAATTGACCACTATGTTATTTTCGACCAGAGAGCGTCCATATCCATTGTTCACTGACGCCAGGAGACTTTTCTCTTTCGTCTCGTGGACTTGCGAACCTCTCTGCTCCATTCTTTTGTATCTCCCTCTTCCCCTCCTCGTTCTCTTTCTAAAGGGGAGGGGGCATTAGGCTGGCTGGTATTACCTCCTTCAGAAAGGCTTGAATCTGAATCTGTCGTCCAGAAATCACTGCGTCCACGACGGAATGTGCGTTTAGGCTGTATTTTCTTTCTCCCCCAGTCGAATACTCTATCATGTTCATAATCATTTTTGTCCAGAAGGAATTTATCACGTTTACGCTCTTTCAACTCTTTCAATGACACCGATGAGGGTTATTTTAAACAAGCAGATGAGCTTAAAAATCGATTGGTTGAGAGGGGATACCCACCGGGAAAAGTCTCCAAAGCCATGCGGAAAGCGGCGAACTTGAACCGCAAGGACCTCCTGAAAGAAGTGAGAAAAAAATTAAGCTGCAGCACGCTTTTCCTTTGCCTTTAAATATAGTCCTGCTGCAGAACTTGTTAAAAAAGTCATCCAGGATAATTGGGACCTACTCAAAGGAGATGCTGGTTTAAAAGACATTACGACTAACAAGCCATTGGTGGTGTTTAGGAGGTGCCACACATTAAAGGACAAGTTGGTCCACACTGTGTTGCACCAGCCTGAACACACTACATGGCTATCCAGCAGTCGGCCAGTTGGAAACTACAGGTGTGGGAAATGTTCACTATGTCCCCAGAATCCACGTAGCAAATGGTTACAGATGGGAAGAGTAACACATAAGGTTAACGATTTTATAAATTGCCGTACCTCATTTGTTGTTTACGTTATCTTCTGTCCCTGTAGGATGTTTTATATTGACAAGACCATACGTCCCTTATTCGAGCGCATACGCGAGCATGTGAACTTGATCCGCACGGGGAAAGGCTCCCCGCGGCTGATCAAGCATGTTCATAGTGCCCATGATGGGAATCCACGTTGCCTGTCCTTTAAGGGAGTGGAGGTGGTGAGATCCATCCGTCGTGGGGGGGACCAGCACCGTCTACTCTTGAAGAGGGAGGCAAGGTGGATCCTACGTACAGGAGCAATGGGAGCAAATGGACTCAATGACAAAAACGACATGTCAGTATATTTGTAAAGGTTGGTGACTCGCGATTTATACGGATTTCGTGATAACGTAGCGCCCGATACAAACAGCGGGAGTATGCTCATAAAAAGCCATCTACATGTTTAGGCGTAAGATGTTGAAGTCAACTATGTTTGCCTAATGTATCTTTTTCATACGCAAGTTGTTTTTAACGTTCCCAACCATGTTGTAGCGTCCCAGTGTCGTCATGACAATTGGGGGGGAGTTCCTAATATATAGCGTGGAGTCACGCCGGGATGTTAGTGCGGCCTGACGAAGCGCGTGTGTGCGCCGTAGCCGTCGACTGCCTGTTGATCGTGTCCGCTACCTATTCCCTTGACTTGCTGTCACATATTCCATGAAGAAATAAAGAAAAGTTTCAAGCGCATAGTGAGTGCCACATGTTATTCTATATTCTTGTTGTTACCAACAAAGTGTTTGCATAGACACATAGCTTTGGATCTCGTGATTAAATCGCTGTTTTCCTTTTGTTTATCCAAAGCTGTGAAAGTTTTTCTTAATGTGCAAATTTGGCCTTTGGTGCAATGAGTGAGTCACCATTGCCCTTGTTGCACCCGAGCTCTGCGCATTTCTGTTGCCAGCCCCTCCCTCGCTGCTTTACCACTGCCTGGCTGTGTCAATCTAAGCAGTCAGGGCGATGCTATTCACAAATATGAGTTGGGCTTGAGTGCAACAAGAGCAATGGTGATGCCGTCATTACACCAAAGGCCTAATTTGCATATTAAAAAACATATTATAACTCGAAAATTGAGCCCCGAATCAAAAAAATAAAATATTGATTTAAAGGGAATCTATCGCTTCAAAAAACGGTCCCAAGCCGCCGGCAGCACCATATAGTATCCAGCAGCCTGTTTCTAATCTTACTTTTGTTTCAACAGTTCGATCTTGTAAAAGGGCTGAAAACGATCTTTTATTCCAGGCCGGCGCGCTCCTCCAATCAGGCTTGAAGTCATGGGGGCAGCGGCCTCCTTGCTTCAAGCCGCGGTAACCACGCCCCCTTCCCTGCCCCTTTGCTGTGACTGACAGCCAGCTGTTCGGTAAAGCCAGCCGGCTGTCGGGCATAAACGCTGTCAGTCACAGCGAAGGGGCAGGGAAGGGGGCGTGGTTCCCGCGGCTTGAAGCAAGGAGGCCGCTGCCCCCATGACTTCAAGCCTGACTGGAGGATCGTTTTCAGCCCTTTTACAGGATTGGACTGCTGAAACAAAAGTAAGATTAGAAACAGGCTGCTGGATACTGTATAGGGCTGCCAGCGGCTTAGGACCATTTTTTGAGGTGACAGGTTCCCTTCAATCAGGAGAACCACAGCGACGAGACTATGCAAATAGCTGAATAGGGAGGTTGCTGGTGATAGATTCCTTTAAGCAGTAAAGGAAAAAAAGGCATGCTGAAAGATGGCATTGTGTGTAAAAAAACAGATAGTTGTGAATACTCCTATAGAACAAACGTGCGTTGTTAATAGTATATAAACACAGCACTATAGTATGCTAATAACACCATTAGTGTGAACATAAGGATATGAATCACTTGAATGCTTCATATACAGTTGTGTTTAAAATTATTCAACCCCCACTGAAATTGAGTGTTTTGGCCAGTTTGTCATTGATTTTGATCATTTCAGTCATCTTATTTACAATTAAATCAAAGAGGCCCTTGTAAGTCAGACAAATATAACATAACATTTATAATGAAATAACCACAAATGTCTTTTCTGTGCTCACATCATTATCAGGTTTATTCAACCCCCAAGTGACATTCAATCTTAGTACTTAGTACAACATCCTTTTCCAGTTATAACAGCTTTTAAACGTGAAGCATAGCTTGACACAAGTGTCTTGCAGCGATCTATGGGTATCTTTGCCCATTCTTCATGGGCAAAAGCCTCCAGTTCAGTCACATTCTTAGGCTTGCGCGCTGCAACTGCTTTCTTTAAGTCCCACCAGAGGTTCTCAATCGGATTTAAGTCTGGTGACTGTGATGGCCACTTAAAAATGTTCCAGCCTTTAATCTGCAACCATGCTCTAGTGGACTTGGAGGTATGCTTGAGATCATTGTCCTGTTGAAAGGTCCAACGTCTCCCAAGCCTCAGGTTTGTGACGGACTGTATCACATTTTCATCCAATATCTCCTGGTACTGAAGAGAATTCATGGTACCTTGCACGCGATGAAGCTTCCCTGTACCTGTAGAAGCAAAACAGCCCCAAAGCATGATTGACCCCCCGACATGCTTCACAGTAGGCAAGGTGTTCTTTTCTTCATAGGCCTTGTTCTTCTTCCTCCAAACATAGCGTTGATCCATGGGCCCAAACAGTTCTAATTTTGTTTCATCAGTCCACAGAACATCCCGAAACTTTTGTGGTTTGTCCACATGACTTTTTGCATACTGCAGTCGACTCTTATTCTTTGGAGACAGCAAGGGGGTGCGCCTGGGAGTTCTGGCATGGAGGCCTTCCTTACGCAGTGTGTGCCTTATTGTCTGAGCTGAAACTTCAGTACCCGCATCTGACAAATCTTTTTTCAGTTCCTCAGCAGTCACACGGGGACTTTTCAACACTTTGCACTTCAGGTAGCGCACAGCAGTCGAAGTCAGCATCTTCTTTCTGCCACGACCAGGTAGCGTTTCAACAGTGCCCTTTGCCTTGAATTTGCGAATGATGCTTCCTATGGTGTCTCTTGGTATGTTTAACATCTTTGCAATCTTCTTATAGCCATTGCCCTTCCTGTGAAGAGAAATCACCTCTTCTCTTGTCTTCCTGGACCATTCTCTTGACTTCACCATGTCTGTAAACACACCAGTAAATGTCTAGAAGGAGCTGAGTATCACAGTCATTTTACATCTGCCTAATTGGGGCTTATTATGCTTGATTGCTGCTCCTTGACATCCACAGGTGTTTTTAATACCTGATCGAAAACACTTGAATGAACCTCTGTTCTTAAGAGTGGTAGTCTTTAAGGGGTTGAATAATTGTGTCAATAAAGAAATCACAAAAAAAACATTTAATACTGGATTACAAAAACAATTGATGTCATTTTAGTTGCATTTGGTTCTTTAAAAAGTCCTTGTAAGATTTCATTCTGAACACAATTACAAATGTACACTAAATTCCCTAAAACCCTTTACAACATTGGGGGTTGAATAATTTTGAACACAACTGTATATCAAAATTTAAAGCCATAAGTAGTGATGTCGCGAACATAAAATTTTCTGTTCGCGGCGAACGCGAACTTCCGCAAATGTTCGCGAACATGCTAACAGTGCGAACCGCCATAGACTTTAATAGACAGGCGAATTTTAAAAACCAAAGGGACTTCTTCTGGCCACAATAGTGATGGAAAAGTTGTTTCAAGGGGACTAACACCTGGACTGTGGCATGCCGGAGGGGGATCCATGGCAAAACTCCCATGGAAAAATACCTAGTTGACGCAGAGTGTGGTAGTTGTAATCGCAATGCGATTAATACAGGTTATATTAATCGCATTGCAAATTCAACTTAGAGCTGGGTTCCTAATGGTTGTATTGCTAGAAATTCTAGCAATACAACCATTAGGAACCGAGCTTTAAGTTGAATTCGCAATGCGATTAATATAACCTGTATTAATCGCATTGGGATTACAACTTAGATCTGTTCCTAATGGTTGTATTGCTAGAATATAACGAAGATTGCGAATATAGCGCTATATTCTCAATCTTCGTTATATTCTAGCAATACAACCATTAGGAATCCAGCTTTAAGTTGAATTCGCAATGCGAGTACCTTTAGGATTTCACAGGGCATTTTTACGTATTTGGATTCTCACGCTTTAGGACCCCTAAAATGCCAGGGCAGTATAAATACCTCACAAGTGACCCTATTTTGGAAAGAAGACACCCCAAGGTATTCTGTGAGGGGCATGGCGAGTTTACAGAAAAAAAAAAATGTTGGCACAAGTTAGCGGAAATTGATATATATATTTTTTTTTTACAAAGTCTCATATTCCACTAACATGTGACAAAAAATAAAATTTTACATGAACTCACCATACCCCTGACGGAATACCTTGGGGTGTCTTCTTTCTAAAATGGGGTCACATGTGAGGTTTTAGTACTGCCCTGGCATTTAAGAGGTCTCCATAATCATTACACGTATGGTCAGCATTAGGAGTTTCTGCGATTCTCCTTATATTGAGCATACGGGTAATGAGATTTTTTCCGTTCAGCCTCTGGGCTGAAAAAAAAAAATGAACGGCACAGATTTTTTCATTCGCATCGATCAATGTGGATGAAAAATCTCTGCCAAATCAGTGACTGCGGTGCGGTGGGCTGGGCGCTAGCTACCTAACAAGTAGCTAACTAACTGGCGGTGATAAGGGACCCTTATGCCCCATTCACACGTCCGAAATTCTGTTTGCGGAACGGAATTGTGGACCCATTCATTTCTATGGGGACAGACTTTGTGCGTTTGTGACTTTAATAGACAGGCGAATTTTAAAAACCAAAGGGACTCCTTCTGGCCACAATAGTGATGGAAAAGTTGTTTCAAGGGGACTAACACCTGGACTGGGGCATGCCGGAGGGGGATCCATGGCAAAACTCCCATGGAAAAATACCTAGTTGACGCAGAGTGTGGTAGTTGTAATCGCAATGCGATTAATACAGGTTATATTAATCGCATTGCAAATTCAACTTAGAGCTGGGTTCCTAATGGTTGTATTGCTAGAAATTCTAGCAATACAACCATTAGGAACCGAGCTTTAAGTTGAATTCGCAATGCGATTAATATAACCTGTATTAATCGCATTGGGATTACAACTTAGATCTGTTCTAATGGTTGTATTGCTAGAATATAACGAAGATTGAGAATATAGCGCTATATTCGCAATCTTTGTTATATTCTAGCAATACAACCATTAGGAACAGATCTAAGTTGTAATCCCAATGCGATTCATACAGGTTATATTAATCGCATTGCGATTACAACTACTAACACTGCAGCTTCAGAATGAATCTAAGATGGATGCCGTCCTTGCTTTTTGATAGGAGGTGGGAGGGTCTGGGAGGAGACTAATGTACTAGCCCTAAAAGGGCTTTTTGGGGTGCTGTCAGGACGCTGTCCTTACAGCAGAGATCTGATGAGTCTTTCAGGACTGGAGTGGACACTGAATACACTAGCCTAGCTATCGATTTCCCTATTAAATCAGCAGCAACTACACTCTCCCTCCTCTTACTAAGACTGCAGCTTCTGAATGAATCTAAAATGGATGCTGTCCAGGAGATGGGAGGGTCTGGGAGGGAGGGTATGATAATTGGCTGGAATGCGTCTGCTGACTGTGAGGTAGAGGGTCAAAGTTTACTCAATGATAGGGGTGGACCTAACATCGCATATGTTCGCCCGCCGCGACGAACGCGCACAAGCTATGTTCGTCGGGAACTATTCGCCGGTGAATAGTTTGGGACATCTTATTTGCGAATTCAACTTAGAGATGGGTTCTAATGGTTGTATTGCTAGAAAATAACGAAGATTGAGAATTTAGCGCTATATTCTCAATCTTCGTTATATTCTAGCAATACAACAACCATTAGGAACTCAGATCTAAGTTGAATTCTCAATGCGATTAATATAACCTGCATTAATCGCATTGCAAATTCAACTTAGAGCTGAGTTCCTAATGGTTGTTGTATTGCTAGAATATACGTTATATTCTAGCAATACAACCATTAGGAACTCAGCTCTAAGTTGTAATTGCAATGCGAATAATACTTACAATTATTAATCGCTTTGCGAATCCATTTGATACCTCTATTTGATTGTATATGATGGTTGACTATGACTTCCACCAACGTTATTCTGCCTCCAAAGCAAGATATCTGAACCCCCCAGGGGCCATTTGGGCGTTTTTGATAAAAAACGCATCTGCGTTTTTATAATTTTTTCATTTTCTAGTTTATTTTTTTGTGTATTTTGCCACATTTGGTTGCATATTTACATTTGGTATAGGCAAATATGGTAGTCTAGATCATGTGTCTATACCAAAACCTAGGATCATTGTTTGACAGCATATTTTCTAAGCCATGTAGCTGAATATAGATTTGGGCAGAGTAATGATCTAGACTACCATATTTGCCTATACCAAAAGTAAATATGCAACCAAATGTGGCAAAATACACAAAAAAATAAACTAGAAAATGAAAAAATTATAAAAACGCAGATGCGTTTTTGATACGTTTTCTATCAAAAACGCCCAAATGGCCCCTGGGGGGGTTCCGATATCTTGCTTTGGAGGCAGCAGAACATTGGGGGTAGTCATAGTCAACCGTCATATAGTATTATTCGCATTGCGATTACAACTTGGAGCTGAGTTCCTAATGGTTGTATTGCTAGAATATAACGAAGATTGAGAATATAGTGCTATATTCGTTATCTTCGTTATATTCTAGCAATACAACCATTAGGAACTCAGATCTAAGTTGTAATCGCAATGCGAATAATACAGGGTATATTAATCGCATTGCGATTTACAATTACTATTACTGCAGCTTCAGAATGAATCTAAGATGGATGCTGTCCTTGCGTTTAGATAGGAGGTGGGAGGGTCTGGGAGGGAGGGTATGCTGATTGGCTGGAATGTGTCTGCTGACTGTGAGGTACAGGGTCAAAGTTTGCTCAATAATAAAGCATAGGGGCGAACTCGAAGATCGAATATGTTCGCCCGCCGTGGCGGACGCGAACAAGCTGTGTTCGCCGGGAATTGTTCGCCGGCGAATAGTTCGGGCCATCTCTAGCCATAAGTACAAAAGAATATAAAGAGGTGAGTATCACATAAGATAAAAGTGCATGCCCGAGTGAACATGGAGGAATTCATAGACTAAATTGCTGCAATTTCTTATTTTTTTTTTTATTGTTTGGGTTCCTTTAAAAAGTATGTCCCCCGGACACCATTCTATTTCAGAATTAGTCTACCTAAAAAATGTGTTACTTTGTAAATACATTGCATCTTGTACCGATCCTGAGTTATTGCCTGTATTATACTAGAGAGCTGCATTAACAATTATATAGGCAGCAGAGCTGAAATTCCTAGCAGTTGTTCCTTTTTCTCCCCACTGACTGGATTGAGCTGCCAAAGAATCTATCACAAAGAAGTGCAATGGATCAGACCACATCAAGTAGCACATCTCTACCAACTACAGCACATAGTAAAATGCCACAGGCTTTATTGATTTTTATTTTGTCTACATACCCTATGCAGACCAAGTTTTTCAATGGGAGGATGACTATAAGATCAGACTACACTGGGTTTGCTTGTAGTCTGTTGCCATAGCGGCCCATAGATCTGCATGGAAGTTGTATACACAAATCAATAGTACATTTTAATAAACACAAGGGGCTTAGCTATATTAAGTGCAGAGGTACACTAGTAGTCCCTGCAAGGCCCTGGTGCCCATGGAAGCTTAGTAGTGATGAGCGAACATGCTCAGCCGAATATCTGTTCGGCTTGAGCATCGCCATGCTCGGCACATGACGGAACTCGGCCGAGTACTGCATGTGCTCGAGCAAAATGCTCGAGTCTCCGCCCACGTTTCGGGGGTTTTAAGCACCCAATAAATTGCAGGTAAGTACTGCCCTCACTGTAATGCCAGAGCCATGTTGGTTGCTGGCAGTACAGTGATTGGCTAGCCGGAACGCGTCATTGGGTGCTATATAGCACCCGATGACGCATGTTCGGCTCAGACATGCAGGGAGGGCAGAGCATAGGAAGTGAAAGACAGTGTAGGGAGCGATTTTAACAGTTTTTATTCAGAGAAAGCTTTTTCAAGAACCAAAAGTCATTTTTAGGACTACTGTGTGTGTGAATTGTCGAATATTTAAAATATAGCCCTTCATATTCGACAATTCTACCAAGCCAACCCAATAGGAAAGTTGCTTAACGCCCTTACGCGATTCGATTAATGCGCATATTTAATTACCGATTTTTTGCATAACATAAACTATATTAAATAATGAAGAATATTCTGAATCAGTAATGATTTCCCAATCCACATTTGTTTGCAGGGCACTTGTCATATTCTTACCCACATTTTGCTGCCTTTTGCAGCCCTCTAGCCCTTTCTATGACTCTTTTAGAGCCATTTTAGTGCCCCAAAGTTCGGGTCCCCATTGACTTTAATGGAGTTCGGGGTCAAGTTCGGGTCCTGAACCCGAACTTTGCGGGGAAGTTCGGCCAAATTTGGCGAACCTAAACTTCCAGGTGTCCGCTCAACTCAAGTGCTCTGTAACCATAACCATTAATGTAGAACATCTACAAACAGTTTCTGTATTAGAAATTCCAATAATTTGGCCACTTCTAGTGTCCATAATCTGTGGTGTTCTGTAACCAATACTGTAGAATATCTGCAAACAGTTTCTGTATTACAAAATCCAATAATCTGGGCCACATCTAGTGTCCATAATCTGTGGTGTTCTGTAACCTATACTGTAGAACATCTGCAAACAGTTTCTGTGTTACAAATTCCAAAAATCTGGGCCTAATAATGCTCATAATCTGTGGTGTTCTGTAACCAATACTGTAGAACATCTGCAAACAGTGTCTGTATTACAAATTCCAATAATCTGGGCCATATTCTGTGAGATTCTGTGACATATACTGTCCTACATCCAAACACGGTGTCTTTAGAGGACAGTAACACAATCTGCGCCATATCTAGTGACAAAACCATTAATATGAAGAAGGCGAGCACTAAGGGAGGGGGAAGTGGGCGTGATGCTGATGGTGCACGCAGAGGCTGTGGCCCTGGGCACAATGAAACTGTGCCTGTTGCCAGTGCACCAGAAAAAAAAACATCAATCGTACCCAGCTTCATGTCCAACTTAGCTGGGCAGTGCAGGACAACACTGTCCAAGTTGGACCAGCGCGAACAGTTAGTCATTTGGATTGCTGAAGATAATGCTTCCAGTCAGCTGAACAGCATGCACTTGCATATGTTTTAGAGCGTCAGCTAAACAACATGCACTCGCATATAATGTTTTAGAGCGTCAGCTCACCTGCAGGCACTCGCATATAATGTTTTAGAGCATCAGCTGAACAGCATGCACTTGTATGTAATGTTTTAGAGCATCCGCTGAACAGCATGCACTCGCATATATGGTTTTAGAGCGTCAGCTCACCAGCAGGTACTCGCATATAATGTTTTAGAGCATCAGCTCACCAGCAGGCCCTCGCCCCTAATGTTTTAGAGGATCAGTCAGCAGCAGACCCTCGCCCCTACTGTTTTAGAGGGTCACCAGCAGGCCCTTGCTCCAAATGTTTTTGAGGGTCACCAGCAGGCCACCAATCATAATTTTTCAAGGGTGTGTATGATGCCCTCCTTTATGTGTAACAAAGGGTGTATTGGCGTGGCGGTTCCTTGTAATTTTTGGCAGCCCTTTCACTTAGTGCATAGGCTTTATGAGTGTAGGAGTCCCACTACCTGAACAATTGTACTACAATGTGAATAAGGCCCTCCTTTATGTAATATACAGGCTGTTTCGGAGTGCCTCTTGCTTGTAATTTTGGCAGCACTTGCACTTTATGAACAAATGAATATACAGGAAAGAATGTTTTCTAACACTTTTTAAGATTGATTAAATTGATTAATGAATTAAAAAAAAAATTTTGTTGGGGGGTTGTGCGTATTTTTGTCTGTAAAAGTTGTGTACAACTCAGACAACATGGTTCTCTAAAGCGACCTGGGAGTCCAAGATGCATCCTGACATCATCCCCATGCTGTTCCCGATCCATTTCGGTGGTGTTTCTGTCACTTTCTGACCTTTACCAATGGACCAGACACCCTCCCCTCTTCAGAGCAGGGGGTACCTGTTTGGCTACCATTGACTTCCATTATACTCGGATGCTCGGCCGCGCACACGAATATAGCAATGTGTTCGGGCCGAACACCCGAATACTTTGGTGCTCGCTCATCACTAAAGCTTAGAGATTCTTCTGTCATATTGTTAGTAACATAGTAAGATAGAGGCATGTTTATTAAGACCGGCATTTTAGACACCGATCTTAATAAACCCCTAAGCTGGCGTTGGATCCCTTAAGGCGCCGGCCTCTTCATAACTTTGGTGGATCCTTTATCAGTTCTAAATGTAAGACATCTTAAAAAATAGTAAATGATACGGGCCTGCCGGTCTGTCCCCGCCCGTGCCACACCCACTTTTTAGACCTGGCATGAGCAGGGAGAAGTGGCATATTGTGGTGCAACTAACCGTTGTGCTGCAATCTGAGCCTGAAATACACCTAATTTAGGCATATTTTAGCATTATAAATGACCCCCATAGTTTGTAAGGCTGGAAAATAAGACATCTGTCTATCTAGTTCAGCCTGTTATCCTGCAAGGTTCATCCAGAGGAAGACAAAAATCCCCCATGAGGTAGAAGTTAATTTTCCTCATTTTAGGTGAAAAAATTCCTTCCCGACTCCAATCAGGCATTAGAATAACTCCCTGGATCAACAACGACCCATCTCTAGTAGCTATAGCCTGTAATATTATTACACTCCAGAAATACATCCAGGCCCCTCTTGAACTCTTTTAGTGAACTCACCATCACCACCTGCTTAGGCAGAGAGTTCCATAGTCTCACTAATCTTACAGGAAAGAATCCTCTTCTATATTGATATAACATAGTAACATAGTACATAAGGCCGGAAAAAGCCCTCTGTCCATCCAGTTCGGCCTGTCATACTGCTAGTTGATCCAGAGGAAGGAAAAATAAACCCCTGTGAGGTAGAAGCCAATTTTCCCCACTTAAGGGGAATAAAAAATTCCTTCCCGACTCCAATCAGGCAATCAGAAGAACTCCCTGTATCAACGACCCATCTCTAGTAGCTGAAGCCTGTAATATTATTATATGCCAGAAATACATCCAGGCCCCTCTTGAATGTAGAAACCTCCTTTCCTCCAAAAGTGGAGGATGTCCTCTTATTATAGCTAGAGGCCTGGGTATAAATAGATCCTGGATGAGATCTCTGTATTGACCTTTGATCAGAGCTGTACACAGATCTCATAGGGCTCTATCGCATACCATAGTATTTGGCCCTTGCCCCACCCAGTTTCCCAGTAGGCATGTATCAAACACTGCCAGACAGCACAGAATGAAAAGCGCAGTGCCTACATTGCTGAGAAATTTTCATTTTTTTGTATTAAACTGACAAAATTTTTATTAAATAAACGGTAATACAAAAAAGTCACGTAAATCACTTTATCCAGCTGTGTAAGAAAAAGTTGAACAGGTGCTTCAAAAATATGGGGCTCCAGCTGAACACCATATCTATGTACAGCAAACAACTGGCTTGAATATACTGATAAATCTTCCTCATTACAATCACTGATTCTCATCACGTAATGCATTACAATCTGGCTGCCTACAGCCATCATTAGCGGGTGTTCAGTGGGTAGAAAGGTATACAGTTATCATTTATGGTAATGGCAGCTATAATATTCTGTTTGCAATGACCTCCCCCTAGTGGCAGCTACATGGAGTTTTCCTTTTAGGAACAGAAGTTCAGTGCCAGATCAACCTCACCTGGGCTCCATAGCATTGCTTGAGTAGTGCCCTGGAGCATCGGTACTGTGAAGTCTGGATATTTGTGAACATTTGCCCCTGGTTTATGCAAAGTTATAAACTTCTTACTTTATTTCCCTTGAATGGATTAACTTGCATTGACTTATACTGCGTAATACTGAGTAACTGAATTTTATATGTATGTTGTGATATGTATCCTGTTCTTTTTCACTGCATTTGCAAGGCTCTGTCGAAAGGGTTAATGAATACTGAGAGACTGTTGGGACTTTCTACCTAATAATGAGAAGCTAGTAATTTTCCACAGCTACCATAGGTTTTAAAGAAGAGCGTGTTTTGGATGGAAAAGCCAGAATTGCTTACCACCAAAACCAGACAGACTGACCTTTTGAATGTCTGGTTTAGCTCTGTTGTTAAGTCTGAAAACTTATTTTTGTCTGGAAAAAACTGCTGTGTCATTGCCATTGAGTATCATTGAAAACCTAATGTAAGTCTATGAGAGATGGGAGTGGTAACTTTGTAATTGTTTGTGCTGAGTTTCTCCACCACTACCACTAGAAGATTCTAGTTCAGCTAGAAACTTTATATAAGGATAGCAGTCAGAGCCCCTAGTGTTCTGCAGTTAGGGAATAGTGCTTAGAAGAGAAGACTCTGCTAGACTATTGAGTGACTAGAAGAATACTTTGAGATGGGGATACTCTGCCACAGATCCTGGCTCCCCAGCCTTTGACCACGATACCAGCCTTCTGAGAGAGAAGGACAGCTAGCTCAGGCCTTTCCCCAGCATCAAACACTTCTTCTGCCAGGGAGGAGACTGGAGAAGCCAGTCTGTCTGTTGTGTCTGTTTTGTACCTGAGTTCCTCCAGTAAAGAATTACCCTGGTTTACTGAACACCCTGACTCTCCTGACTTATTTCCCATTGGGGTGCACCACATCTTACCATTCCTTCCAGAGAGCAGCAATACATTGTGATACCTCAACGCCCACCCCAAACTTGGCAGCTTCACATGGTCTGCCTGTATGGAATATTCAACACTGCCTTAGATATATTTATATATAGTTATTAGATTACCGCTCGGCCATCTTTTTTTCTAATCTAAATAACCCTAATTTGACTATAGGTTGTAGCATACAGTATGTGTCACATTTTGTCTTCATTTTGGAAAATAAACCCTCCCAGTAGATGAATCTAAAAAATGTTATGGTACGGCAACAGGGTCAGGTTTCCGCATGCAGTTTTGGAAGCCAAAATCAGTAGTGAATTCAAAATAGAGAAGTCTTAGGCTGGGTTCACACGAGCGTGTCCGGATTAGGTCCGGATGCGTTGCGGATGCGTTCAGTGAAAACTGTGTGATTTCACAGGCAAAGCCATTCAGTTTTGCCTGCGATTGTGTTTAGTTGTTCAGTTTTTTCCGCGCGGGTGCAATGCGTTTTGATGCGTTTTTCATGCGCATGATAAAAAACTGAAGGTTTACAAACAACATCTCCTAGCAACCATCAGTGAAAAACACAACGCACCCGCACTTGCTTGCGGATGCAATGCGTTTTTAACGCAGCCCCATTCACTTCTATGGGGCTAGGGCTGCGTGAAAAACGCAGAATATAGAACATGCTGCGATTTTAACGCAACGCACAAGTGATGCGTGAAAAAAAACGCTCATGTACACAGACCCATTGAAATGAATGGGTCAGGATTTAGTGCGGGTGCAATGCGTTCACATTACGCATTGCACCCGCGTGGAAAACTCGCCCGTGTGAATGCAGCCTCAGGCTTCTTTCACACGAGCGTGTCCGGATTAGGTACGGATGCGTTGCGGATGCGTTCAGTGAAAACTGTGCGATTTCACAGGCAAAGCCATTCAGTTTTGCCTGCGTTGCGTTCAGTTGTTCAGTTTTTCGCGCCAGGTGCAATGGGTTTTGACGCGTTTTCCACGCGCGTGATAAAAACTGAAGGTTTACAAACAACATCTCCTAGCAACCATCAGTGAAAAACGCAACGCACCCGCACTTGCTTGCGGATGCAATGCGTTTTTCACGCAGCCCCATTCACTTCTATGGGGCTAGGGATGCGTGAAAAACGCAAAATATAGAACATGCTGTGATTTTCACGCAACGCACAAGTGATGCGTGAAAACAAACGCTCATGTACACAGACCCATTGAAAAGAAATGATGCATTCACATCACGCATTGCACCCGCGCGGAAAACTCGCTTGTGTGAAAGGGGCCTATAGAACATGCTGCGATTGTCACGCAACGCAGAAGTGATGTGTGAAAAAAAACGCTCATGTACACAGACCCATTGAAATGAATGGGTCAGGATTCAGTGCGGGTGCAATGCGTTCACATCACACATTGCACCCACGCGGAAAACTCGAAAGGGGCCTTAGGCTAGTTTCACACTAGTGGTCAATTCTTCTGGCAGGCTGTTTCGGCAGAGGGACAGTCTGCCGGAAGACATCTTATCCGGCATAGCCGGATACTATCTGATTACGCTGGAGTGCATTGACTATAATGGAAATATAATGGAACTTGGCAGGGATGTGGCCTGTTTCTGGCATTACAATCGGGAATCAGCCGGACAAAAATCGCTGCTTGCAGCAGTATTTGTCCAGCCAAATCCCGTCACTAATGCTGGAAACAGGCTGGATCCCTGCCAAGTCTCATTATAGTTAATTGGGCTTGATGGTGCTCCAGCCTTTTCCGGCCATGCCAGATACGATGTCTTGAGACATCCTGATTTTAGCTTCCAAAACTGTATCAAAAAAACTACCCATGTGGCCGTACCCTAAACTCGTCTTGATAACATTATTATTCAGCGAGACGGTATATCCTGGCGAATAAAAGCAGCATCTGTCCCTGTCAACAGATGAGGAAGGAAAGAATGCAAACAAATAACGAAAAAGCAAAAATCTTCATCCGCAGAAATTTGGACAAACGTTTAATTATTAATAATCCTGTAGCTGCCCCACTGCATGTTCTTTCCTGGGCCTCGCTTTTTCAGAGTCGAACAAATAAATGAGATTATGAGATGCTGACACCAGAGGAATCTGGAAAAGTAAAAATGAATAGCTGTCAAAAAATCTTTGTGTCTGACTCTCTGCGTGACTTCAGAGCGCTCCCTCTGCAGATCACAGTTCATAGTATCGAGCGGCTGAGCTACCTCCTGTACAGCCGAACGGCCATTTCACAATCCAGACTGAAAGGCAAATTAAACTAACTCCGCATGTGATGGCCTTTTCACTTCAATATAACAGGATAAATAGAAAATGGGAGATATTTATCCATTTCTATCCTTCTGCTGTTTACAGGAGCGAATTCAGGCATTGATTATTTCATTTTACGCTGCATGAAATGAGCAGTACATTTATTAAATAGAACCATTCTGTCATTTAGGTCATGGGAAAATAAATGCTAAAGGTCTTTTTGTTCACTGGTAAAGAATTTATGGAGCTAACAAAAGTAAACTGCATAATAAAAGCCTAGAATCAGTAATAGTAATTAGACATGAACGAATTAATGCTAAGCGAATCGAGTTCGACACAAATTTTGTAAAGGTTCAAGTTACAACTGAATCTAAATAGACAAAAAAAGAAATAGATAAAAATCTAAGTTAATTAATTTTAAATAATGTAATTAAAAACATTTTTAAAACGTGAGAGACTATAGAGAGAAAAATAAGAGTACTAGGAGACCTCAGAGTCTCATCCTCAAATTTTTAGCCAAATCATATTTTCAATTGGCCTTTAGTGTTGAGCGAACAGTTCGAGCATAGCTCGGGTTTGTACCAAATTTTGGGGTGTTCGGGACCCGGACCCGAACATTTTCAAAAAAGTTCGGGTCCGTTGTTCGGCGATTTCTTCCCACTTTCTGAAGGGCTGCAAAGCAACCAATCAGCTAGCGTTTTACTTCTTGCCCTAAGAAGCCATCACAGCCATGCCTACTAATGGCATGGCTGTGATTGGCCAAGTGCAGCATGTGACCCAGCCTCTATTTAAGCTGGAGTCACGTAGCGCCGCACGTCACACTGCTCTGATTAGTGTAGGGAGAGGACGCAGCTTCTGTCAGGGCGAGATTAGGCAGGTTAAAGTCAGCAACAGCACCTAATGAACTGATCGATCTACAGCTGTGAATGATTAAACTTCTGATAGTTAATTGCTCACTATTTTTGAGGCTGCACAGAGCGTTTTTCTGTCACTTTTTTCTGGGGTGATCGGCGGCCATTTTGTGACTTGTGGTGCACCAGAACAAGCTGCCACCAAGTCCATAAATCCATCAATACTATTTTTTTTTTTTTTTGCTATACCCTACATCAAGGGCTTGGCTGTGCTCATTGTCACCCCTAGAAACTCAGGATAGCAATTTCTATATTTTATTAAGGGGTTAAATACAATTGTCAAAACACCAATCCTCTAAATCTGGTGTTCCAGCTTTGGCTAGCCAAGTGTAATACTGTCTGCTGTCTGGCAAAGGATAGATCATTTTCTGTGGTTAAATTCAATAGCCAAAATAGCAATACCCTGAATCTGGTGTTCCAGCAGTTGCAGGCCTAGTTTAAATCTGTCCGTAACAGGGTATATTTTGTTCTCGGGTGAAATTCAATTGCCAATATAGCAATACCCTGAATCTGGTGTCCCAGCTGTTGCAGGCCAAGTGTTAATTTGTCCGTAAAAGGGTATATTTTGTTCTGGGGTGAAATTCAATTGCCAAAATAGCAATACCCTGAATCTGGTGTTCCAGTAGTGGCTGGCAAAGTATAATAGTGTCCGCCAAAACATATATTTTGTTCTGGGGTGAAATTCAATTGCCAATATAGCAATACCCTGAATCTGGTGTTCCAGCTGTTGCAGGCCAAGTGTTAATCTGTCCATAAAAGGGTATATTACACTCAAGGTGTAAATACAAGTGCTGAGAGGGTCATCCTCATTAACTTCACACACTACCGTGCATCTCCCATTGTATTTCTGTTCGTTAAAGGGTATATTACACAAAGTGTAAAAATACAATTGCTGAAGTCATAATCCTACATATTTTTTCTAACGCTCCTGTGCATCTCCAAGTGTAAATCTGTCCATAAAAGGATACATTTCATCAAGGGCCTTAATACTAGCCCTAAGAGAGATATTCCCCTAAATCAGTGGTTACTGCTGTGCCTGGATTAGTGTAATACGCTACATATATAAATAGGCAGATAGTGTTAGGTGCCTGTAAAAAAAGGCCTGAGTTTGAAATCAATACATTGGGCCAAATATTTTTTTTCTTATTGTGGTGCTTGGTGAACGGTAACAATGAGGAAAACATCTAGTAAGGGACGCAGACGCGGTCGTGGTGGATTAGTGGACCCTCTGGTGCTGGGAGAGGACGTGGCCATTCTGGCACAGCCACACGTCCTAGTTAACCAACTACCTCAGGTTCCAGTACCCGCCAGAATTTACAGCGATATTTGGTGGGGCCCAATGCCGTTCTAAGGATGGTAAGGCCTGAGCAGGTACAGGCGCTAGTCAATTGGGTGGCCGACAGTGGATCCAGCACATTCACAACATTATCTCCCACCCAGTCTTCTGCAGAAAGCGCACAGGTGGCGCCTGAAAACCAAGCCCATCAGTCTGTCACATCACCCCCATGCATATCAGGGAAACTGTCTGAGCCTCGAGTTATGCAGCAGTCTCTTAGGCACCTTTCACACGGGCGAGTTTTCCACGTGGGTGCAATGCGTGAGGAGGACGCATTGCACCTGCACTGAATCCGGACCCATTCATTTCTATGGGGCTATGCACATGAGCAGTGATTTTCACGCATCACTTCTGCATTGCGTGAAAATCGCAGCATGCTCTATATTGTGCGTTTTTCACGCAACGCAGGCCCCATAGAAGTGAATGGGGCTGCGGGAAAATCGCAAGCATCCGCAAGCAAGTGCGGATGCTTTGCGATTTTCCCGCATGGTTGCTTAGCAACGGGACCCGATCTTTATTATTTTCCCTTATAACATGGTTATAAGGGGAAATAATAGCATTATTAATAAAGAATGCTGTGTAAAATGAAGAGGAAGGGGTTAAAAATAATAAAAGTTAACTTACCTTAGCCACTTGATTGCGTAGTTGCGATCTGTCCTCTCTTTCCCAGCATCAGCTAAGATCTAAAGGACCTGTGATGACGTCACATCACATGGTCCAATCACATGGTCCATCTTACCATGATGATGGACCATGTGATTGGACCATGTGATGTGACGTCATCAAAGGTCCTTTAGTTCTTAGCTGAAGCAGGGAAAGAGAGGACAGATCACAACTACGCGATCAAGTGGCCAAGGTAAGTTAACTTTTATTATTTTTAACCCCTTCCTATTCATTTTACACAGCATTCTTTATTAAGAATGCTATTAATTCCCCTTATAACCATGTTATAAGGGAAAATAATCAATTCTCTAGAAGACCCGAAACCGGACTTCAGTCATGAAGTCCGGCTTCGGGTCTGGGTACCAAACATGGCGATTTTTCTCACCGGCATGCAAAGCGCATTACAAACGTTTGCACCCGCGCGGAAAGAACGCGCATATTCCCACAACGCACCCGCCTCTTATCCGGGCTTCAAACATGATGCTCGTGTGAAAGAGGCCTTATGCTGTTTGAAGACTCTGCTGGCAGGGTTTTCCAAGGGAATCCACCTAGCCCTTACCCGGTGGTGGAAGACATATGATGCACTGATGCACAACCACTGATGTTTCCTGATGATGAGGACATGGGAATACCACCTCATCGGAGTCTGCACGTCTCTGATGATGACGAAACACAGGTGCAACTGCTGCTTCTTTCTGCAGTGTGCAGACCGAACAGGAGGTCAGGGAGGAAGACTGTGTGGAAGACGATGCAGGGGACGATGAGGTCCTAGACCCCTCATGGAATGAAGGTCGTGCCACTGACTTTCATAGTTCAGATGAAGAGGCAGTGGTGAGACCAAGCCAACAGCGTAGCAAAAGAGGGAGCAGAGGGCCAAAGCAGAACAGCCGCCGCCAAGAGAGTTCGCCTGCTACTGGCCACCAGGGACCGAGCACCCCAAAGGCAGCTTCAAGGAGTTCCCTGGCATGGCACTTCTTTAAACAATGTGCTGACGTCAAGACCCGAGTGGTTTGCACGATGTGCCATCAGAGCCTGAAGCGAGGCATTAACGTTCTGAACCTTAGCACAACCTGCATGACCAGGCATCTACATGCAAAGCATGAACTGCAGTGGAGTAAACACCTTAAAAGCAAGGAACTCACTCTGGCTCCCCCTGCTCCCTCTTCTGTTGCTGCCTCGGCCTCTTCCTCCGCCTCAGGAGGAACATTGGCACCTGCCGCCCACCAAACAGAGGATGTGCCACCGACACCACCACCTGCGTCACCAAGCATCTCCACCATGTCACACGGCAGCATTCAGCTCTAAATCTCACACACCTTCGAGAGAAAGCGTAAATTCCCACCTAGCCACTCTCGATCCCTGCGCCTGAATGCCAGCATTTCTAAACTACTGGCATTTGAAATGCTGTCATTCAGGCTGGTGGACACAGACAGCTTCAAACAGCTGATGTCCATGGCTGTCCCACAGTATGTTCTTCCCAGCCGCCACTACTTCTCCAAGACAGCCGTGCCTTCACTGCACAACCAAGTATCCGATAAAATCAAGTGTGCACTGCGCAACGCCCTCTGTGGCAAGGTCCACCTAACCACAGATACGTGGACCAGTAAGCACGGCCAGGGATGCAATATCTCCCTAACAGCACACTGGGTAAATGTAGTGACGGCTGGGCCTCCGACGGAGAGTTCCTTGGCGCACGTCCTTCCGCCGCCAAGGATCACAGGGCATCATTCTTTGCCTCCTGTAGCCTCCTCCTCCTACTCGGCTTCCTCCTCCTCTGCTTCCACCAGCTCATCCAATCAGCCACACACCTTCATCACCAACTTCAGCACAGCCCGGGGTAAACGTCAGCAGCCCATTCTGAAACTCATATGTCTGGACCAACTTCAGCACAGCCCGGGGTAAACGTCAGCAGGCCATTCTGAAACTCATATGTCTGGGGGACACGCCCCACCACGCGCAGGAGTTGTGGTGGGGTATTGAACAACAGACCGACGAGTGGTTTCTGCCGGTGGGCCTCAAGCCCGGCCTGGTGGTGTAGTGCGATAATGGGCGAAATCTCGTCGCAGCTCTGGGACTAGCCGGTTTGACGGACATTCCTTGCCTGGCGCATGTGCTGAATTTGGTGGTGCAGAAGTTCATTCACAACTACCCCGACATGTCAGAGCTACTGCATAAAGTGTGGGCCGTCTGTGCGCGCTTCCGGCGTTCACATCCTGTCGCTGCTTCTCTGTCTGCGCTACAGCGTAACTTCGGCCTTCCCGCTCACCGCCTCATATGCGTTGTGCCCACCAGGTGGAACTCCACCTTACACATGCTGGAGAGACTGTGCGAGCAGCAGCAGGCCAAAGTGGAGTTTCAGCTGCAGAATGCACGCGTCAGTCGCACTGCGGAACAGCACCACTTCACCACCAATGATTGGGCCTCCATGCGAGAACTGTGTGCCCTGTTGTGCTGTTTCGAGCACTCCACCAACATGGCCAGTGGCGATGACACCGTTATCAGCTTTACAATACCACTTCTATGTCTCCTTGAGAAAACGCTTAGGGCGATGATGGAAGAGGAGATGGCCCAGGAGGAGGAGGTGGAGGATGAGGGGTCATTTTTAGCACTTTCAGGCCAGTCTGTTAGAAGTTGCTCAGAGGGAGGTGTTTTGCAGCAACAGAGGGCAGGTACAAATGTGGCCAGCAAGGGCCCACTACTGGAGGACGAGGAGGATGAGGAGGAGGTGGTGGAGGATGAGGATGAAGCAGGTTCACAGCGGGGTGGCACCCAACACAGCTCAGGCCCATCACTGGTGCGTGGCTGGGGGGACGGAGGACGATGACGATACGCCTCCCACAGAGGACAGCTTGTCCTTACCTCTGGGGAGCCTGGCACACATGAGCGACTACATGCTGCAGTGCCTGCGCAGCGACAGCAGAGTTGCCCACATTTTAACGTGATGCGGACTACTGGGTTGCCACCCTGCTGAATCCCCGGTACAAAGACAATGTGCCCACCTTACTTCCTGCACTGGAGCGTGATAGGAAGATGCGTGAGTACCAGCACATGCTGGTAGACGCGCTTCTGAGAGCATTCCCAAATGTCACAGGGGAACAGGTGAAAGCCCAAGGCGAAGGCAGAGGAGGAGCAAGAGGTTGCCAACGCAGCTGTGTCACGGCCAGCTCCTCTGAGGGCAGGGTTTGCATGGCAGAAATGTGGAAAAGTTTTGTCTCCACGCCACAGCTAACTGCACCACCACCTGATACGGAACGTGTTAGCAGGAGGCAGCATTTCACTAACATGGTTGAACAGTACGTCTGCACACCCCTCCACGTACTGACTGAGGTTCGGCCCCATTCAACTTCTGGGTCTCCAAATTGTCCACGTGGCCAGAGTTAGCATTTTATGCCTTGGATGTGCTGGCCTGCCGGGTGGCCAGCGTTTTGTCTGAACATGTATTCAGCACGGCAGGGGGCGTCATTACTGACAAACGCAGCCGCCTGGCCACAGCCAACGTGGACAAACTGACGTTCATAAAAATGAACCAGGCATGGATCCCACAGGGCCTGTCCCTCCCTTGTGCAGAATAGACATTTATAACTGCCTCCCCCTCAATAACTGCCTCCCCCTCAAGAGTATTCTTGTACTCCGGGGCACTTCTTTATTGAATCCTCATTTTTTTTAACTTTACCATGATCTTGTGGTGCAACCCAAAGTTGAATGAACCTCTCCTCAATCTGGGCGCCGGGGCCTAAATAACTGAAAGTGGCCTTCTCCAGTGGTGGGTGATATGACGCCTTATTCCTTGCTGTGGGACCTCTCTCCTCTGTCTGGGTGCTGGGGCTTAAATAACTGAAAGTGGCCTTCTCCAGTGGTGGGTCATATGACGCCTTATTCCTTGCTGTGGGACCTCTCTCCTCTGGGTGCTGGGCCTAAATAACTGAAAGTGGCCTTCTCAGTGGTGGGTGATATGACGCCTTATTCCTTGCTGTGGGACCTCTCTCCTCTGTCTGGGTGCTGGGGCTTAAATAACTGAAAGTGGCCTTCTCCAGTGGTGGGTCATATGACGCCTTATTCCTTGCTGTGGGACCTCTCTCCTCTGGGTGCTGGGCCTAAATAACTGAAAGTGGCCTTCTCCAGTGGTGGATGATATGACGCCCTATTCCTTGCTGTGGGACTCTCTCCTCTGTCTGGGAGCTGGGGCCAAAATAACTGAAAGTAGCTTTCTCCAGTGGTGGGTGATATGACGTATGATTCTCTGCTATGGGACCTCTCCAATTGATATTGGTTTATTTTTATTTATTTTATTTTAATTAATTTCCCTATCCACATTTGTTTGCAGGGCATTTACCTACATTTTGCTGCCTTTTGCAGCCCTCTAGCCCTTTCCTGGACTATTTTACAGCCTTTTTAGTGCCTAAAAGTTCGGTTCCCCATTGACTTCAATGGGGTTCGGGATAAAGTTCGGGTCGAGTTCGGATCCCGAACCCGAACGTTTTCGGGAAGTTCGGCTGAACTTCTCGAACCCGATCATCCAGGTGTTCACTCATCTCTATTGGCCTTTATTAACCCCTTAAGGACCAGAGGTTTTTTGTTTTGTTTTTCAGTGTTCGCTTTACGCTCCATGAGGGGTCATTTTAGCACTTTCAGGCCAGTCTGTTAGAAGTTGCTCAGAGGGAGGTGTTTTGCAGCAACAGAGGGCAGGTACAAATGTGGCCAGCAAGGGCCCACTACTGGAGGACGAGGAGGATGAGGAGGAGGTGGTGGAGGATGAGGATGAAGCAGGTTCACAGCGGGGTGGCACCCAACACAGCTCAGGCCCATCACTGGTGCGTGGCTGGGGGACGGAGGACGATGACGATACGCCTCCCACAGAGGACAGCTTGTCCTTACCTCTGGGGAGCCTGGCACACATGAGCGACTACATGCTGCAGTGCCTGCGCAACGACAGCAGAGTTGCCCACATTTTAACGTGTGCGGACTACTGGGTTGCCACCCTGCTGAATCCCCGGTACAAAGACAATGTGCCCACCTTACTTCCTGCACTGGAGCGTGATAGGAAGATGCGTGAGTACCAGCACATGCTGGTAGACGCGCTTCTGAGAGCATTCCCAAATGTCACAGGGGAACAGGTGAAAGCCCAAGGCGAAGGCAGAGGAGGAGCAAGAGGTTGCCAACGCAGCTGTGTCACGGCCAGCTCCTCTGAGGGCAGGGTTTGCATGGCAGAAATGTGGAAAGTTTTGTCTCCACGCCACAGCTAACTGCACCACCACCTGATACGGAACGTGTTAGCAGGAGGCAGCATTTCACTAACATGGTTGAACAGTACGTCTGCACACCCCTCCACGTACTGACTGAGGTTCGGCCCCATTCAACTTCTGGGTCTCCAAATTGTCCACGTGGCCAGAGTTAGCATTTTATGCCTTGATGTGCTGGCCTGCCGGGTGGCCAGCGTTTTGTCTGAACATGTATTCAGCACGGCAGGGGCGTCATTACTGACAAACGCAGCCGCCTGGCCACAGCCAACGTGGACAAACTGACGTTCATAAAATGAACCAGGCATGGATCCCACAGG
Organism: Bufotes viridis; assembly: GCA_033119425.1. NCBI lineage: Eukaryota > Metazoa > Chordata > Amphibia > Anura > Bufonidae > Bufotes > Bufotes viridis. Next base: position 29,181,970 of record CM065590.1, read on the forward strand.
GCCTGTCCCTCCCTTGTGCAGAATAGACATTTATAACTGCCTCCCCTCAATAACTGCCTCCCTCAAGAGTATTCTTGTACTCCGGGGCACTTCTTTATTGAATCCTCATTTTTTTAACTTTACCATGATCTTGTGGTGCAACCCAAAGTTGAATGAACCTCTCCTCAATCTGGGCGCCGGGCCTAAATAACTGAAAGTGGCCTTCTCCAGTGGTGGGTGATATGACGCCTTATTCCTTGCTGTGGGACCTCTCTCCTCTGTCTGGGTGCTGGGGCTTAAATAACTGAAAGTGGCCTTCTCCAGTGGTGGGTCATATGACGCCTTATTCCTTGCTGTGGGACCTCTCTCCTCTGGGTGCTGGGCCTAAATAACTGAAAGTGGCCTTCTCCAGTGGTGGGTGATATGACGCCTTATTCCTTGCTGTGGGACCTCTCTCCTCTGTCTGGGTGCTGGGGCTTAAATAACTGAAAGTGGCCTTCTCCAGTGGTGGGTCATATGACGCCTTATTCCTTGCTGTGGGACCTCTCTCCTCTGGGTGCTGGGCCTAAATAACTGAAAGTGGCCTTCTCCAGTGGTGGATGATATGACGCCCTATTCCTTGCTGTGGGACCTCTCTCCTCTGTCTGGGAGCTGGGGCCAAAATAACTGAAAGTAGCTTTCTCCAGTGGTGGGTGATATGACGTATGATTCTCTGCTATGGGACCTCTCTCCAATTGATATTGGTTTATTTTTATTTATTTTATTTTATTTAAATTCATTTCCCTATCCACATTTGTTTGCAGGGCATTTACCTACATTTTGCTGCCTTTTGCAGCCCTCTAGCCCTTTCCTGAACTATTTTACAGCCTTTTTAGTGCCTAAAAGTTCGGTTCCCCCTTGACTTCAATGGGGTTCGGAATAAAGTTCGGGTCGAGTTCGGATCCCGAACCCGAACTTTTCAGGAAGTTCGGCCGAACTTCTCGAACCCGATCATCCAGGTGTTCGCTCATCTCTATTGGCCTTTATTAACCCCTTAAGGACCAGAGGTTTTTTGTTTTGTTTTTCGCGTGTTCGTTTTGCGCTCCATGCCTTCCAAGAGCCATAACTTTTTATTTTTCCATTTACTTAGCCCCGTGAGGGCTTGTTTTTTGCGGGACAAGTTGAAATTTCCAATGCCATTTAATATTGCATATGATGTAGTGGGAAGCGGGGAAAAAATTCCACATGGGGTGAAATTGCAAAAAAAATGCGATTCCACCACAGTTTTATGGGTTTTTAAATTCCGAAATTTATTGTACGATAAAACTGACCAGTTATTTTTATTCTACAGGTTAGTATGAATCTGGCGATACCTAATATGTATTGTTTTTCTTGCGTTTTGATAGTTTAAAAAAAATCAGCTTTACTTTTTTGTCGCATATTTTGACTATAACATTTTTGTACGGACCTTTTTTGAAATTATGTGTACGGATCTTTTTTTTCATTTTGGCAAAAGGGGGGGGGGGAGATTTGAATTTTTATTTTATTTTTTTTTTTTTCTTTCGTTTTTTTTCACTTTCCTATAGTTCCCCTAGGGAACTATTACAAGCGATCATTAGATTGTTATTCTCATACATTCCAATGCAATAGCATTGGAATATATGAGAAAATCGCATATTTGCTATGGAGCCTATTACAGGCTATGGTTCCATAGGAAATACTATGCAGCAGCCTGGGTTTCATTCATAGAGACCCAGGCTGCTGCAGGCACGCTCCGGCTCCTCCGATCGCCACACGGTGGAGCCGGAGGACAAACCAAAAGATGCCTTTATGAGGATTGACCTCGGCTTTTGAGGGGTTAAATGTCTGCTATCAGTTAAATGTCTGCAGGCGGCCACCCGCGGCTATGGCGCCGGCATCCAGCAGGAGCGGGCGCCATCTTTAAACAGCGACACAGGGCGTACATGTAAGCCCTGTATCCTTAAGAGGTTAAAAATATTGAGCTATTTTGTCACAAAGAGTTAACAGTTTTTCTAACTGTGTGATGGTGCTGGTCATCTAATAACCCTCTAAACTACTAAGAGGACATAAACATTTATTTAAGCCACATTCTTATCAGTTAGATAAGAACTAAGATAAAATGAGTGTTTATAATGTCAGAGAGCAAAGATAAGGAGCCTGTCAGCTCCCCAACTGACCGAAAAGACAGAAAATCCACAGGCTGCTACTACAGCATCTCAGCTCTGTACACAAAAAAAAGGGGCTCCATATTTTTAATAAAGACCATACGAAAAAATGTTTTTTAGCTCAAAATAAGCACAATGCAATAATAAAGAAATTGCCCCCAAAGGTGTACATAGCCTTACAGTATGACTACCTAAACCGAGAATGAACCTTGTTGGCCAAAAAGGAAGTGGCCAAGAAAAGGAAAAGAAGCATACGCTTTTCCCAGTAAAGCCTGTGGGAGTTAGGAAGTAGCAGAGGGCACTTTTACGCCACAAACTGATTTGTAGCTTGATATTGTATTAGAAAAATTAAGCTCCAACCCTATAAAATGTATGAAGAATTTATTCCCTTTATGGTGCAGTATTTTATATCTATACCTCTGTGCATTAATTTTGGCTTATCATGTCACTGAGAAGTCCTCTTTGATCTGTTTCAGATTACTAAAGAATGCAGAGATCAAATGTTTAAAGCAGCTGTGCTTGGAATTTCTTTATCCTCCTACCATTATATCAAGCGTTTAAGAGTTATTGAACTTTCACACAATTTCTTTTCATTAGTAGTAAACTAGCAAATTTCTAAATCACTACATAAAAAAAAATCTGCCTGCATCCACCAGAAAAAAGCTGTATCATGGTCACTAGGGGTCCCACTTCCACCTAATTTACAGTCCACTGCCGGTTGTCAGGCAAGATCCGTCCCTAGTAACAGAAACTCATAAGATTGCTCACAGGACATGGGGGCATGTGAGAGCTAACTGAGATCCTCAGCCTGATAAAATAACCGCTTCTACACAGCTTCTGAACATCATGGGAGCCTCCTATGTGTCTGTGTGATCTCTCCTTCCTTATCAGTTTTGTGAGCTCCAGAGCTCAAAGCATATATAGTGGGAAGTGAAGGGATAAAGTAGAGTGCTGGCAGAAAGGAGACATCCCCTGCTTCTCAGTGAAATGAATCTAGCTGTGCAGCTGAAACAGGAAAGAGTATGACTGAAAAAGACTTTAAAGAAGCCTAAACACCCATTCCTTCACAGTTATGATTGCACAAAGAAGCATATCCATTATGCAAACATTTTGTGACGTCTGACGCCGGCAGACTTGTTCCTTTACAGTGCTGCTGGTATCCGGTTTCCAGGGAGACAGCTTGGTTCTCACATCAGATGCACTAACATCACTTGTCACATGACACTGTGCATGTCATGTGACCAGGAAGCATGACCTATTTAAATAGGCAACCTGCTGGCCACAGCTTGCCTGTGAATGGTTTATATCTTTTAATTCCCTCACTACCCTTCTTGACCACTGGATTCTCAACCTCATATTTTTGACCCTCACCTTAGCCTGATGATTTGGACCTTGATGTTTCTTCATGCTTTTGACCTTCGCTTGGTATCAAATATGATTTATCTATATCTAGTTTTCTCTGTTTGTCCTCCTGGTATTGTCTTTGGGCCAACTCTGATTTACAGTTCCTGATTTGGTTTAAAAGGGAAGTAGATTCAGCTTGGGCAGGAAATACTGTTCCAGTGTGTGCACGTATGTGCAGAGACCAAGTTTGTAGCTCAGTCAGAGTCAGTCCCAAGTATCGGAAAAGCCAGATGGGAGAAACTGAGGCAGCAGAACCAGCCAGATACTGGATTAGCTGAGAGTAAGCAGAACTAAGAACGTAAAAGCCCAAGAGTGTACAAGCCTCAGAACTGATGGAAAACACAACCAACATCTACAGCAATAGAAGTGGATTGTGGATAGTATGGGAGTAGTCATTTTGGATCTTTTCACAGTGTTAACTGTGGCTGGGTGATCTCCACCAAACCTTTCTCACTGCCAGGGTGAAGAGTTCTCACCTCAGATATTAGGAATAATAGTTCCCCCGGGGCACATCCTGTGTTATATCTCCTGGCTGGTGAAAGGTTGGATGCCCTTGATGTTGATGTGCAAACAGGAGACAGGGAAATGGTGAAACAAGCAACTCATCTTTGACAAGTGGTAGGTGAACAATTCCAATTAGGCAAGCAGGTGACGGTCTTTAATATCCTTCTCAGTGGTGCACAATATTAGTTTTCTGCAGTTCCTGGCAGCAAAGTACAGAACATCCAAATTTTTCCATTACAAATGTGTAGAAATAGAATTCACTGACACAGACAATTGAGACCTGACACTCCATTTCTCATTATCACTCACAGGTAGATTGCTGCCCTATCCTGTGTCTTGTAGTAACCACATGTATATGTTGGTTTAATTCAATTTAACAATCCCCCCCAAAAATGTAATTCCAACTGTGTGGAAACTAAATATACATAAAAGGGCGATTCAGGCTTGACTCTCAATTTCACTTTAATACACAAAGGTAGATTGTTGCCACACCTAATTAAACATATATACTGCTTAATTAAATGAAACCTTCATCAAACAAGCCTTTCAATTACGACTGTGTGTAAACTGAATATACGTAAACAGACGATTCAGGCTTGACGCTCGATTTCACCTTAAAGCCTCATTTGCACGTCAGTGTTTTGGTCAGTGATTTCCATCAGTGACTGTGAGCCAAACCCAGAATTGGAGCCTCCAGAGACATAAGATAAAATGGAAAGATCTGCACCTGTTCTGTGTTTAGAGCTACACCTGGTTTTGGCTCAAAATCACTGATGGAAATCACTGACCAAAACACTGAATGAAGCATAATACACACAAGTAAATTGCTGCCACACAATGGGTATTGCTGCAGTAATCATGTACATATGTAGCTTAATTAAATTGAACCCCACAAAAACAGGATTTCTATGAAAATGGGGGAAAAAAAATAAAAGTATTTTCTTGCAGACAAACACCCAACCACCCTCATTCACAGTTTGGCACAGAATGGCATTCTACTCATTCTTCTAGGGCACCTCCCTGCCTTCTGCAGCCTCCAGCCCGGGAGCTAATCAAGACAACTCCCTCCCACACACACACACACACACACACATACTTTCTCTTAGGATTATATGAGAACCCTTCTTCTTACTCCTTAGTGTTTTTTTCCCACTGACGTGTGTACTAAAATGACACTACGCTACCTGAAAATATTCAGGTTTGTCTGGTTCACTCATTCTTAATGCAGAACATACACTCCCATTTAAGCATATGGGTCTGTAAAAAACCACTGACAGAACCTAGACGGCCTCCATGAGATGTCCCAACCACCAGGTTAACGGAAAACAGCAGAGTGGCCTGGCACTCATGGTTTTAATAGCTCCCTTTGCAGTGCATGGAAGATACAGAAACCAAGTAGCACAGCAAGCTATGCTGTTTACTATAGTAATGACTAGATGAGACAACCCCTTTACTATTTTGGCAAGCTTTGTCAGGTTACCAGGGTGATGGACCTGGTCTGCCTCCTGATTAGTTAGTTAAGTCCTAGCTGATTTACTGTGAAGACCTACATGTGCAAGCTCCTGACAGTTAGGCCCCAAGTTCAGAGAACCCCAATCTCGGAGCCTGCAGTTGGCAAGTAGGCAACCCTACTACCAAAGTATCCCTAAGAGAAGGAAATTAGTAGGTCTGGAACCCACAAAGCCTTGCATCTAATTCATACAGCAAGGTATTATGTTCATTTATGGCAAAAGCAAAACCCTATGACACTTTGAGACAGATTGGCCACCCATATCTATCATCTGTACCTCTCAGTCCAGGAACTGCAGAAGCATTTAACAGGAACCTTAATGCATACCTGTGGTTTTGCTGAGAAACTTCTAAGCGAACTTAGAGAGAGAGGGAGAGATGGAGTACTACAACTTCTGTAACTGTCCATACACCGCAGCAGGATTTGCTGCTACAAAAGCATCCTATGAAACTTTGATATGCTTTGGAACTGCCTTGTTACTGTCGGATGTATTACTACTCCTATCCACACTTCAGTAAAGAGAGAATTATTTATTTTATCCTACAGTCCTCCACATCCATACTCCAGCCTTGCACCCTGCCACCCATCAAGGGCACCCTAACTACCATCAGGCAGAAGCCCCAACACCAGGGTGTTCCACAAGGGAAAAAAGGGTGCCCCCTCCAGTCACTCCATTCACTCCAGTCAGTCCAAGGAGCGACAGAGGGGAGATTGTCTCCATAGACAGTGAGTACTAATCATCACCTTCAGAGTCATAACTACCACTCTCATTCCTTCTCACAGCACTCTCCGGTAGGTCACTACCTGTCTTGGTGCCAGTCAAGAAAACATAATAACGTGTTGTCCTCCGTGTCCATGGGCTGCAAGGTGATGGTGACTGCTTCCTTTGGCTGCTCCTGGGTACCTTCTGTTCTGTGCAGGTGCTGAATGTCGAATGAAGGCCTCTAGTGCATGCGCAGATACAGGGGATTCTGTTGCCAACCGCTTTAAGTCTGTTTACCACACTGGCTTCAGTAAAGAAAGAGCAAACCAGTTGGAATCTTTTTCACTGTCGTTCAGAAGTGGCAAGAACCTACACAAGACTCATCTACGGTGACGTAAAACGGTGACACTGTAGAAGGGGTTGTCTGCCTTAGGAGCAGGCATCCCTATGCTCCTAACATGTGCTTTAATTAAAAAAAAAAAAAAAAAGCTACTCACCTGTATGCATTTCTGCCATGCCTGTGCTGCTGCTCTGTTCCTGGACCCCACAGAACAGGAAGTGTCAGGATCCCATGACTGCTGCCGCCAATAACAGGCCTCAGCTGTCACATGTGCTTGAACAATACATCCCAGCAGTGACTTATCGTTGAAGCATATGATCGCTGCTTCCTGAGATTGCGTTTAATGGACCAAGCACTTTCTGGTCCTGAGGGAACCGGTAGCGGCTGGGAAAGGGACAGTGGAACCAGACAGGAGAGGGGCTTTTTTATGGTGGACATGTTATTACGAGCATTTATGGTTGTGGGTTCCTAAAGCAACCTCTTTAATAACCGCCATAAAAAGTGTAGAGGGAATTTGGACCTAAAAATTAAAATATGGTGATTCGCTTTAAGAACAGAAGATACAGTAAATACATTTGCCGACAGCTCTCAAATAATCTTTTACCGTCATCAATAAACTCATCAAAACCGCACCAAAGTTTAGCAACGAGGCCGATCCTAGAACAGTTATTCTTAACAAAATAATCAAAACCTTATTTGTACCTACATTTTTTTTTTTCCCTCTCTGACACAGAGGCGAAGACTTCGCCTCACCGGGAAATAGCTGTGCTATAAAAATGCTGCTTTCTCCCAGTAAGGCAAAATGTATTGTGAAAATGAAATCTTGTTCTCTACATTCTAGCAATTGCACCATCCCTACGGTTCGATGGGTATATATTTTGTTTATGTCCATATAGCATGATATTTTCTGCTTGTTTATTAGGGTCTTTGAGTTGAAGCCTTCGAAAAATTGATTTCTGCTGTATGGTTAATATTAGCTGTGAATCATCTCAGCAAATTAGTATTCATTGGCATGTACGTGGGCCCAGTGCGGTCGCGCCTCACATTTCCCACTGGAAATACCCATAAATGTGAACTTTAAATTGATGTCGGTAGTGATATCTTTTTAAGGTTTACTTCCATGCAGCAGCAAAGAGCTGCAATAACAGAGATGTCAATTCCAAGGCTGACATCAGTTAGACGTGGAGGCTCCGAACCACAAAAGTGACATTATAATGGGAACAGTGATGATTTTCTTTCTCCGGGATGGCTTCATTAAATTTGCAGTCCCTCATACAGCAGGAAAGCAGCCTTTTGGAAATAATTGAGAAGCCCAATCGGCTTCCTTAAATAAATTAGGTACAATGAAGCCTCATTTTTAAAATATTTTTTTTGTTTACAGGGAATGCTTTTCTACTGATGTATAGAACATAATAGTCCTACTGAATTTTCCCAAAAAAATAGAAATATTAGGATTGTGTGTGATATCTTTCTAGACCAGATGTTCTGCTAGGATGCCAAAAGTCCTTTGCATATTGGACTTTGTTAGGCTACATTCTCAGTACACTAGCATTTTTTGCGCATCTGTAATGGATCTGCAAAAACGCTTCAGTTACAATAATACAACCGCTTACATCCGTATGGAACGGATCCGGTTGTGTTATGTCTTATATAGCCATGACAGATCTGTCATGAACACCATTGAAAGTCAATAAGGGACGGATCCGTTTTCTACTGTGTCAGAGAAAACGGATCCGTCCCTCATTGACGCATATTGCGTGTCAGAACGGATCCGTCTTGCTCAGTACCACATCGCGGACAGAAAACGCTGCTTGCAGCGTTATTCTATCCGCAATGGGAGCACAACCAAACGGAACGGAATGCATTTTGGTGTATTCCGCTTCATTCAGTTCAGTTATGTCCCCATTGACAGTGAATGGTGACAAAACGGAAGCATTTTCCTCCGCAATATTGAGATCCTATACAGATGAGAAAGTAACCTTACTGACTTGCCCCAGACCCAATGCCATGTTCTGCCTCTCTCCTCTCCTCTTCTCTGGCCCAGCTCTGCTATTCCATTCCATTCTGCTACTTCATCCAAGGATTAGCTTTCTTTGTTTTCTGCCACTTCACTCAAGTTCAACCAAGGATTCGCTTTAAGAACAGAAGATACAGTAAATACATTTGCCGACAGCTCTCAAATAATCTTTTACCGTCATCAATAAACTCATCAAAACCGCACCAAAGTTTAGCAACGAGGCCGATCCTAGAACAGTTATTCTTAACAAAATAATCAAAACCTTATTTGTACCTACATTTTTTTTCCTCTCTGACACAGAGGCGAAGACTTCGCCTCACCGGGAAATAGCTGTGCTATAAAAATGCTGCTTTCTCCCAGTAAGGCAAAATGTATTGTGAAAATGAAATCTTGTTCTCTACATTCTAGCAATTGCACCATCCCTACGGTTCGATGGGTATATATTTTGTTTATGTCCATATAGCATGATATTTTCTGCTTGTTTATTAGGGTCTTTGAGTTGAAGCCTTCGAAAAATTGATTTCTGCTGTATGGTTAATATTAGCTGTGAATCATCTCAGCAAATTAGTATTCATTGGCATGTACGTGGGCCCAGTGCGGTCGCGACTCACATTTCCCACTGGAAATACCCATAAATGTGAACTTTAAATTGATGTCGGTAGTGATATCTTTTTAAGGTTTACTTCCATGCAGCAGCAAAGAGCTGCAATAACAGAGATGTCAATTCCAAGGCTGACATCAGTTAGACGTGGAGGCTCCGAACCACAAAAGTGACATTATAATGGGAACAGTGATGATTTTCTTTCTCCGGGATGGCTTCATTAAATTTGCAGTCCCTCATGACAGCAGGAAAGCAGCCTTTTGGAAATAATTGAGAAGCCCAATCGGCTTCCTTAAATAAATTAGGTACAATGAAGCCTCATTTTTAAAATATTTTTTGTTTACAGGGAATGCTTTTCTACTGATGTATAGAACATAATAGTCCTACTGAATTTTCCCAAAAAAATAGAAATATTAGGATTGTGTGTGATATCTTTCTAGACCAGATGTTCTGCTAGGATGCCAAAAGTCCTTTGCATATTGGACTTTGTTAGGCTACATTCTCAGTACACTAGCATTTTTTGCGCATCTGTAATGGATCTGCAAAAACGCTTCAGTTACAATAATACAACCGCTTACATCCGTATGGAACGGATCCGGTTGTGTTATGTCTTATATAGCCATGACAGATCTGTCATGAACACCATTGAAAGTCAATAAGGGACGGATCCGTTTTCTACTGTGTCAGAGAAAACGGATCCGTCCCCATTGACGTACATTGCGTGTCAGAACGGATCCGTCTTGCTCCGTACCACATCGCGGACAGAAAAACGCTGCTTGCAGCGTTATTCTATCCGCAATGGGAGCACAACCAAACGGAACGGAATGCATTTTGGTGTATTCCGTTTCATTCAGTTCAGTTATGTCCCCATTGACAGTGAATGGTGACAAAACGGAAGCATTTTCCCTCCGCAATATTGAGATCCTATACAGATGAGAAAGTAACCTTACTGACTTGCCCCAGACCCAATGCCATGTTCTGCCTCTCTCCTCTCCTCTTCTCTGGCCCAGCTCTGCTATTCCATTCCATTCTGCTACTTCATCCAAGGATTAGCTTTCTTTGTTTTCTGCCACTTCACTCAAGTTCAACCAAGTACATCTTTGATATTCTGGTCTCATGCCAGTTAACTGTTATATTAGTCTTCTATTCAACTTGAAACTCCAGCTCTTCCGCATTGGACTTAGAGCTACCTTACACTTAGTCACCTGGTCAATGGTTCTCCAGCTCTGCTACACCAGTCCATGATATCTCAACATCAGCTACAGCAGAGAAGCAGCTTTAAGGATTCAATTTCCTAGATCCAAGCATGAATGGATCCACCACAGTATCTTACGCTATGTAATGGCCACAGCACAACAGTACAGAGCATGCACTGAAATCTGTAGCTTGTGGATTTGGCAGGCTAATAGCTACCCCCTTCTCCTCTGTGGCAGTTGTGATGGACTGAACCATCACTGGGGCTGCTGGAGAAGACTGAGAGCTAGCCTCCTTCCTACGGACTATCGACCCAGAACCATGGAGACCCCCTCAGACCTCTTGGGGTTACAAGGAACAGTGAGCCCTGATTTATGTGTGGACTTTATAGGCCATATCGTTCCTGTTGTCCATTGAAGGTGAGGGGAGAACCCAGCAATACAAGAAGGGTTAACTCTGCACTGAGGCTCCTAAGGAAGGTGTTGGCTCATTTGTCCCTTTGTTCTGTTGTGCTAGTGATGGGATTAAGTAGCTGACTCCGGGGTAGAGGAGTGGATCACCCCTCTGATACACTCAGGAGATAATCCCATCACATGTGTCTCCTCTCTTTCTATTCATCATTAAGACACTAGGGGGGGGGGGGTCTGTTTCATTGCGTTATAGTGTTAGACCACCTGAACTGTATATGTATTTTAAGTTAGTCCGTTGTCTGAGTTAACTGTATCCCAGGCAGAGGGGGTGTGCCCCTGGCCTGTGGATCTGTATAAATTGTGAGTGCTGGCGGTCATTAAAGGGTCCTGTTCTACCCTTCATGAAGTCTGGGCTCATGTTTGGGGGATTGGAGAACTACACTCTGGGGATTACTATAATCATTATACTCTCCAGAGTATATTCCCTAGCTCTTGTGAGGGCTTTTCTTTTTCCTGTTTCGCTCTCTGGACTAAGGAGAGGTACGGCGAAAACCCAAACTAAGCTGAGGCGGTTCATGGGGTCTGTGGTGGTTCTGGTGTCGAGTGCAGAGCTGATGGTCCTTGGCAAGCACTAGGCGCATCGGTCGACGGAGGCACCCAGTCGGGGTGGCAGGCGTTCCGTCACAGTGGTGGCAGCAGTGGGATGGCGTCCTAGTGCGAGGTAAAGCAGCTCAGAGACACCGTTCATGGAATTACAAACTGAGGGCAACGCTAGTATCCGTACAGCGCCCCTGGGAGCAGAGGGATCCAGCGACTTGGAGCAGACAAGTATGGAAGGCTCTGGCTCTGGAGATAATTGGCTGGCCGAAGTAAGGCAGCGAGTGGCCCAGTATGGGGATGATGTACCCATGGAGACACGCCGGGTGATCTGGAACCAGGTCATGGCCGAGCGAAACACAAGGCTGGACCGAGAATTCCGGCTGGCGAAAGAGAGGGAGTATGCTCAGCAGAAGGAGCATTATAGCAGCCAAAGAGAGGCTGCATTCGAGGAGGTTAAGCATTTCCCCCGGAGGCGGCCAGAAGAACCCGAAGTAGGGGTCCTCATAGACTGGTCCTGTGAGGAACCACAACAGGCAGGTGGAGATGGGACCAAGGTCTCTCCACCGGGCCCACCGGGATGCTGGGAAGCTGGCCCAGATCCCCAGCAGCAGCCGGAGTTACCGGGTGCAGATGCAGGTGGTCCCTACTCTCAAATGTTGAGGGAGCTCATAGACTGGTCCTGGGAAGACCCACAGATGGCAGGTGGAGATGGGACTGCGGTCTCGCTACCGGCCCTACAAGGATGCTGGGCAGTCGGCCCAGATCCCCAACGGCAGAATACATTACAGGGAGGAGAGACCACTGATTTCACTCCGCAGCGGCAGAGCGCATTATTGGAAGGGGAGATAGTCGGTTCCCCTCTCCACCAGCAGAGAGAGTGTCAAGGAGAGGAGCCTGTTACCCCCTCTCCCCAGCGGCTGAAGGTGTGTAAGGGAGAGGAGCTTATTACCCCCTCTCCCCAGCGGCAGCGTAGCCCACCAAGGGGAGACACTAAGCCCTCCACCAGCGCAGATGGGACCGTGGTCTCTGCACCCAAGCTACAGGGAGTACTGACAGTCGGTCCTGCTCCCCAGCGGCAGAGTATTCTACCGGGAGGGAAGAGCCTCGTTCCCCCTCCCCAGCGGCAGAGCGCATTATTGGAAGGGGAGACAGTCGGTTCCCCTCTCCACCAGCAGAGAGAGTGTCAGGGAGATGAGCCTGTTACCCCCTCTCCCCAGCGGCTGAAGGTGTGTAAGGAAGAGAAGCTTATTACCCCCTCTCCCCAGCAGCAGCGTAGCCCCCCAAGGAGAGACACTAAGCCCCCCACCACCGCAGATGGGACCGTGGTCTCTGCGCCCAAGCTACAGGGAGTACGGACAGTCGGTCCTGCTCCCCAGCGGCAGAGCATTCTACCGGGAGGGAAGAGCCTCGTTCCCCCTCCCCAGTGGCAGAGTATTCTACCAGGAGGGGAGAGCCTCATTCCCCCTCCCCAGCGGCAGCCTAGCCCACCAAGGGGAGATGATAAGCCCCACACCAGTGCAGATGGGACCGTGGTCTCTGTGCCCAAACCACAGGGGTTAGGGACAGTCGGCCCTGTCCCCCAGCAGCAGGGCTGTATATCCAAAGGGGAGACAGCCTGTCTTCCCCTCCAGCAGCAACACCAGGTCCAGAGGGAGGAACGTACTAACCCTTCTTCTCAGCTGGGCTCCAACCAGGCTTCTCCCGTGGTAGCGCTGGCACCAGGGCAGAGTACCGCTGGTCTTTACCCACTCAGCAACCCACCGATCCGGAAGGCTAGTTCCCCCCAGAGCCGTGGTGGAGCCCCTGGACATGAACAAGCTACCCACTACCCCAGGTGCAATAACCAATTCTTGTGGGTGGGCCGCTCTGTTGATTATGTTTTGTGGTTGGGTTGCTGGACTAACCAAGGCACTGACCGACAGGAGGTCAGATACCTCGTTAGTCTACTGTTGGGAGGGGAGAAATGTGATGGACTGAACCATCACTGGGGCTGCTGGAGAAGACTGAGAGCTAGCCTCCTTCCTACGGACTATGGACCCAGAACCATGGAGACCCCCTCAGATCTCTTGGGGGTTACAAGGAACAGTGAGCCCTGATTTGTGTGTGGACTTTATAGGCCATATCGTTCCTGTTGTCCATTGAAGGTGAGGGGTGAACCCAGCAATACAAGAAGGGTTAACTCTGCACTGAGGCTCCCAAGGAAGGTGTTGGTTCATTTGTCCCTTTGTTCTGTTGTGCTAGTGATGGGATTAAGTAGCTGACTCCGGGGTAGAGGAGTGGATCACCCCTCTGATACACTCAGGAGATAATCCCATCACATGTGTCTCCTCTCTTCCTATTCATCATTGAGACACGGGGGGGGGGGGGGGTCTGTTTCATTGCGTTATAATGTTAGACCACCTGAACTGTATATGTATATTAAGTTAGTCCATTGTCTGACTTAACTGTATCCCAGGCAGAGAGGGTGTGCCCCTGGCCTGTGGATCTGTATAAATTGTGAGTGCTGGCGGTCATTAAAGGGTCCTGTTCTACCCTTCATGAAGTCTGGGCTCATGTTTGGGGGATTGGAGAACTACACTCCGGGGATTACTATAATCATTATACTCTCCAGAGTATATTCCCTAGCTCTTGTGAGGGCTTTTCTTGTTCCTGTTTCGCTCTCTGGACTAAGGAGAGGTACGGCGAAAAACCAAACTAAGCTGAGGCGGTTCGTGGGGTCTGTGGTGGTTCTGGTGTCGAGTGCAGAGCTGATGGTCCTTGGCAAGCACTAGGCGCATCGGTCGATGGAGGCACCCAGTCGGGGTGGCAGGCGTTCCGTCACAGCAGTCAATAGAAGGAGTCTTCTAGGATATAGCATGCTGGCTGGTAAAATCAGGAGCTGGTGAGACTTGGCCAGGAGAGGAGGGAAGAGCCTACATCATGCCGCTGAGCGTGTGTGAGGCAACGTGTTTTAGATCCAAACTGGTTCGTTCATCAGTTTCAACTGAGCAAGGAACCAGTCTTGTTTTAAAACGCGTTCGACCGCTTCACCAAATTTTACAAAAAATGACTTTGTCACGAAGGGCATTTCTTTGTAAGTAGTGGGTGCAATGGAGTGGTGATTGTGCCCCCCCCCCCTCGTCATTTTACCCCTCAGATGCTGCGTTCATAGCTGATCGCAGCATCTGATATACATAACACTGTGTAAAACAAAACAAAAAACTAATCATACTTACCCTCATCCTCCATCTTGAGTGAAGATTTAGCACGAAATCTCTTGTGGTCCGTGATGACATCATACTTCACTGCGCACGAGATTTCATGCAAGATCTTCGATTAAGATGGCGGTGGCCAGCTCTTCGCGATCAAATGGATGAGGTAAGTATGATTTTTTTTGTTTTTTACTGTCATTAAGGGAAAATCGATTTGCTGCCACGAAGCACGAGGAAATTTGGCTTTGCGGCGAAATTTTCCCTAGAATTTGTGGACTTTGATTAACTCTACACTAATACTTTTCTTAAACGTGGTACTTACCTGGTTGTGTGTGCAAGCCTGTTGAGGATTGCGTACAGCAGCTGAGAACAACTTTTCAATGCCTTACGCGGTGTTATGCCCTGAGCATAACATTAGAAGGTGAGAAGTGATAGCCCAACAGTTATCCTCCTTGTACTTGCCGTCCTTCCTATTCTTTGTGCTCTCCCTCATTTTTAGGCCTTATTCACATTTCCGTGTCAGTGTGACGTCCGTGAAAAAAAAGTGCGTGTTTCATCCGTGAAGCTGTCTATGAAGGATCCGTGGTTCGTCCGTGTGTCCGTTTTAACCATCCGTGTGTCATGAGTAATTCACTAACGTTGCTCAGCTTAAAATACATTTCCAAAGAATCTCCTATTAATCTTCAGTAAAAAACGGACGCAACACGTATACAACACAGATGTGTGTCAGTGATTTTCACAGACCCTTAGACTTCTATGGGCATGCTTGGTCTGCATCACGGATCAAAGCAGTGCATGTCCCCGTGATTTTTTTTACTGACCCGCGGTCAGTAAAAAAATACTGAAATGTGAACAGACACATTTAAATCAATGGGTACATGTGCTGTCCGCAGAAAAAGTGGACAGGAGACGTCAGTGAAAAACAAAAATGTAAAGGCCTTAGCTTTACTGATTGCAGCATGGAGACAGGTTTCTACCCTTTTTTGTATACTCAGAAAATACCAAAACTAGGTGCTGCCATTAAATTAGTTAATGCCAAGAATGAAAAATGTACAAGATGCCTTGGCAAACCCTACAACCACTTGTGACCAGTATAGTTGTGTGAGCCTCCATTTTAATTAAACATGTAAATGAGCTGATGTGTTATAAATAAATGATAATAACGTCCAATCTCCGCTCACTGCACATCTGCGCTCCTCTTGTATTAAAATCTGTAAATTGCTGATACTCAGTGAGACTCATTTTAAATGAGCGAGCTCTGAAAAAAAATCTATGAGGGTTCACGGTTCTGTGTTTGTTAAGCAGAAGTCAGCGAAAAAAAAGTGCTTTGCCCTTCTAATTGTGGTTTTATTATTTTAAATTGTACTTTTGGCTGGCAGAATGTAATTTAGAAACTTTACTAAGAAACACAACTTGGTTCCGCCAGGAATAATGCGGCTGTGAGTTGTGACTGAAAAAGAAAAAACCTTTGTACATCAAGAACATAAGAAAATTTCTTTGCCCAAAGTAGACCAAGGAGAATTTATCATATATGAAGAGCTTATATGCAGTAGTGTCATTACCACAGCCAACAGGGACACTTTGTCCATTGTCCTGGATTTCCCAATAATCACCACTTTCAATCCACTGCATGCCTCTGTAAGGGGTGCCCGGGCCATATGTTATGTAAGTTGTGTACTTTTTATTATTACACCACAGCAGGTATTGTACTGTTGCACTGCACACTATGATGTCACTGTGATGCCACTGTGATGTTGCACTTTGTAGGAAACTTTCCAGGAGCATGCAGATGACATATTCTGGCATCACACCATTACAGAGGAGCTGCTACATGGTGTTTTAGACGTTCAGCCATAATAGCATAAGTGCGAGTGAAAGACACCAAGCAACTGGTGATATTTGAGGTGAGTGGTGTAAGATCCCAGGGCCTGAGAAAGAATCAGGTGAGAGGAAAAGACAGAGAATTTTGAGAGTTTAGCAGGGCAGAGACATTATTAGGGTCTCAAAAGATCCAGGGCCAAAGCCCATATGAATATGTGCCAAATTGTCAATCCAGTCCCCCTTCCCCCAAAAGCTCAGATGCTAAACACATATTTGGATAGACATTACAGTCACTGCTACATACCTATTACGGTATATCCATTGGTCTCTATTCTGATGAAGGCATTCTCTTTCCTCATCTTTTCCATTTGGCCCAGATCCCCATGACAAATTCTGCCAGACACATTTGTCTCTGTAGAGTTTCCCGTACAGACAGCTTAGGTTCTCCCCCTCCTTATTAGTGATGAGCGGCAGGGGCAGTATTCGAATTCACGATTTTTCACGAATATTTGGGTGAATATTCATCATATATTCGAGATTTGCGTGCGCAATACAGGCGTTCGTCACTTTTGCTACATTGTTATAGCTGCTAGAAGTTTACTGAGACTGGAGAAAATGGTTGGCACAGCAGAACATTACAATAGCTTTACATGCAGATAGAGTGCTCCGATATATTCGCGATTGTGCAAATCGGCAATCGATGCACATATTTTTGCACAAAATGGGCAACTTCCCATTTTAGCAGGTCTAACTACATATTAGTAATTGGTGCACCATGTATTGTTGTGTACTTGTGACATCACAGCACTATGTCTGTAGCATGTATGTATGGCCAGCAGAACCCTACCACCTACCTACCTATCACACTACCTAACACCCTGCACTGGAACCTATCAGCTACACTATATCATGATCTAACCTACACTGACTATCTCCCACTATCTGTATTAAATATATAAGCTAACTAACTATCTATCTAATGTGACAGAAAAACACAGAACACATCAATGACACTGCTGTCTCTCTCATAACTGTAAAAAATGCAGAAAATGGCTGCTGGGGAGGTTCTTATATAGTAAGGGGTAGGCAACTTTCCTATTAGTTGCTAGGGATGTTGCTAAGCTCAGACAAAGACATTGCTGCCTTCTCATTGGCCCACAAGCCTAAAGGTGGGAGGGATCATGTGCTCAGATAGAAAAAAATTACGAATATTCTCGAATACGAATACTATTTTCTAAATATTCGCGAATTCTCGAAGTGCTGATATTCGCGATAAATATTCTCGGTTCGAATATTCGTGCCCAACACTACTACTTATGTCCCAACACTTTTATTGTGCTGCTACTATCAACACTGTGCTCACTGAGATCTCCAATGCCCTCAAATCGCAGAAATAAAGGTGCCATACAGATAGTCCCCCCATATTATTAGTGCTCCCAAAAGTCCCATCAATAGTAATAGTTCTCTCCCAGAGTGCCCTAATTTGTAATAGTGACACATAAGCGACTACATGCTGCAGTGCCTGCGCAACGACAGCAGAGTTGCCCACATTTTAACGTGTGCGGACTACTGGGTTGCCACCCTGCTGGATCCCCGGTACAAAGACAATGTGCCCACCTTACTTCCTGCACTGGAGCGTGATAGGAAGATGCGAGTAGAAGCACGCGCTGGTAGACGCGCTCCTGAGAGCATTCCCAAATGTCACAGGGAAACAGGTGGAAGCCCAAGGCAAAGGCAGAGGAGGAGCAAGAGGTCGCCAACGCAGCTGTGTCACGGCCAGCTCCTCTGAGGGCAGGGTTAGCATGGCAGAAATGTGGAAAAGTTTTGTCTCCACGCCACAGCTAACTGTACCACCACCTGATACGGAACGTGTTAGCAGGAGGCAGCATTTCATTAACATGGTTGAACAGTACGTCTGCACACCCCTCCACGTACTGACTGATGGTTCGGCCCCATTCAAATTCTGGGTCTCCAAATTGTCCACGTGGCCAGAGTTAGCATTTTATGCCTTGGAGGTGCTGGCCTGCCGGGCGGCCAGCGTTTTGTCTGAACGTGTATTCAGCATGGCAGGGAGCGTCATTACTGACAAACTCAGCCGCCTGTCCACAGCCAACGTAGACAAGCTGACGTTCATAAAAATGAACCAGGTATGGATCCCATAGGACCTGTCCCTCCCTTGTGCAGAATAGATATTTATAACTGACTCCCCCTCAACCATGTATTCTTGTACTCCGGGGCACTTATTTATTAAATCCTCATTTTTTTAACTTTACCATGATCTTGCGGTGCAACCCAACGTTGAATGAACCTCTCCTCAATCTGGGCGCCGGGGCCTAAATAACTGAAAGTGGCCTTCTCCAGTGGTGGGTGATATGACGCCTTATGCCTTGCTGTGGGACCTCTCTCCTCTGTCTGGGTGCTGGGGCTGAAATAACTGAAAGTGGCGTTCTTCAGTGGTGGGTGATATGACGGTTTATTCCTTGCTGTTGACCTCTCTCCTCTGTCTGGGTGCTGGGGCCGAAATAACTAAATGTGGCCTTCTCCAGTGGTGGGTGATATGACGCATGATTCCTTGCTGTGGGACCTCTCTCCTCTGTCTGGGTGCTGGGGCCAAAATAACTGAAAGTGGCCTTCTCCAGTGGTGGGTGATATAATGCCTTATTCCTTGCTGTGGGACCTCTCTCCTCTGTCTGGGTGCAGGGGCCGAAATAACTGAAAGTGGCCTTCTCCAGTGGTGGGTGATATGACGCCTTATTCCTTGCTGTGGGACCTCTCTCCTCTGTCTGAGTGCTGGGGCCAAAATAACTGAAAGTGGCCTTCTCCAGTGGTGGGTGATATGACGCCTTATTCCTTGCTGTGGGACCTCTCTCTCTGTCTGGGTGCTGGGGCCAAAATAACTGAAAGTGGCCTTCTCCAGTGGTGGGTGATATAATGCCTTATTCCTTGCTGTGGACTCTCTCCTCTGTCTGGGTGCAGGGGCCGAAATAACTGAAAGTGGCCTTCTCCAGTGGTGGGTGATATGACGCCTTATTCCTTGCTGTGGGACCTCTCTCCTCTGTCTGGGTGCTGGGGCCGAAATAACTTAAAGTGGTCTTCTCCAGTGGTGGGTGATATGACGCATGATTCTCTGCTATGGGACCTCTCTCTAATTGATATTGGTTAATTTTCATTTATTTTATTTTATTTTAATTCATTTCCCTATCCACATTTGTTTGCAGGGCATTTGCCTACATTTTGCTGCCTTTTGCAGCCCTCTAGCCCTTTCCTGGACTATTTTACAGCCTTTTTAGTGCCTAAAAGTTCGGGTCCCCATTGACTTCAATGGGGTTCGGGTTCGGGATAAAGTTCGGGTCGAGTTCGGATCCCGAACCCGAACATTTTCGGGAAGTTCGGCCGAACTTCTCGAACCCGAACATCCAGGTGTTCGCTCATCTCTAATCTCAAGCAAAGACAAGCAGCAAGTGCCAGCCTTAAATGCACTGTCTAGCACTAGGATTAGACACTGAGCCAGGAACCTGACTGGCTCGGTGTCCAGGCTTACTGATAGATGATAAGCGGGGCTTGGCTGTTCACTATAGCAAATCTACTACAACAGCTATCCACTAGGAAGGTTTCTAACATCATCCAATTCTGGCATCATCCAATATAAGGCTGACCTTGGGTGAACCAAATACTTAGGGGAGATTTATTATGAGGGGAGTTTTTAAAGTCAGTTTTTCAGGAGTCTGTATTGTTGTAATTTGCTCTGGATGTATCAGATGTTGCATCATGTTTGTTAAATTTGAGGCACCTTTAAGTCTTGAGATGTTGTTAACTTAACAGGTTGACCATGTCCACTTTCTCGCTCACTTTTCAAAACTGGATTGAGTAGAGTAAGAGTGCAATATGTCAAAAGATATTTGGGTGAATAAACTCAAAAATTGGAAAGACCTACAACATTTTGCCACTTTTTGAAGCTAGAATTCTGAGGGACAGGGATTGATACATACCACTGCTAGTGCCTTAGAGCCCATGGCTGGAAAGGTGTATGGTCTATGCTATTGGGTAAAGTGCTTAATAAGGCTCATAATCATTACTGCCTTAAAACCAGACAAATACCCCCTTAGTCCATCACCTCTGGTGTACTAACTACTTACCCTATAATAACAATGGGTGAAAATATGTTCTCAAGTGAAATTTAGCTTGAAGAGACACTTACTGTACCGTAATCTTGCTTGCCCTCATTTAATACTTTGTATATGTGTCCTCTAGCTGAGATCTTTTTTTTAAACATTATACATAGAGAAGCAAATAGCCATATTTGAATTCTATTACTGTGAACAGAATAACAAGAATATGTGATTTAGACTAGCAGGTGGCAGGAATTGTACAGTTAAAAGGTGCTTGATTATAGGTCTATACAAGCAGAAAATTGCAGGCACATGATAGCGCTTGGAAATGCCAAGATCTAATTGAGATGTGTGATTATGCATTTCCCCCCTCCGGCTGTCCACTCTTTAGGACTGATTCCTGAAGTGCTTTCTCTGTGTTGCTTGGATATTCACACATTTGCTTTCCAACACAACTGCAATTTGCTGGATAAACCTATTTTCTCAGCTAAAGGTTTTCAGTGGATCACTATTTTTCATACTTGCTCCATGCAATTATTTATGCTTGAGTAGAGAAATGTGTGAAGAATAATAGGCTTTGTTCTTTTATTGGGAATTACCCCGTCATTTCTGATAACATGTCATTTGCAGATTCTCTATCAGCATTAAGATGATCATTTGTAAGAAAGCCCCTCTTGAACCCAAGCTGCTTTTACTACTATTACTATTTTCAAGCCGGATGTATAACAGTAGGGGAAAGATTACATACTGGCTATAGAAATCAATGGCCAACCATGTAATTAATGGATCAGCTGGTCTACCAGGGTGGGTGATTCTCTGCTCTGGCTCATAGAGATAGTTCCTGGTGCAGTGTCCCACTCGTGATCATGGGCACGGCAAACGGCTTGTTTTATTATGTTTTATTGTCAAATATCATGTCTGCATGTCATACTTCATCTCATGTCATATTCCCCCATTTCACTAAGTGATTCTGTGTAAGATACTTTCATTTAGGCTAATTAGAGTTGCACCACACTAGTCTGACCACTAGATGGGATGGGGCAGTGTGACAGTGTATAAATAGCTTAGCTCAGGCCTAGCTAGGCAATCTTCAGTTCAGTTCAGTTCAGTTCTCCTGAAGTTTAGTCAGTGTGAAGCCAAGATGTAGCTGGCTGCTGGAGGGAGGCCTCCTGCCTCTCTGCTCTCTCCCTGATGGCTCCACAGTCCAGGGTTAAAGACTATAAGATTCAGCCTAGAGGTGAGAAGTCTACTTCTATAGCTTGCCCCTCGGGGGTGACCAGTGACAAAGCTGCAAACAGCAAGTTTCAAGGGGATTAATATATATTTGCAAGCATTCAAGTCAAAGGATAGCATAACGGCCATACTCAAAGGCTTCAAGGGCACCTTTACAATTAGGTGTAGGACACAGCTTCAGGCATTCACACCTCCAGTGTAAATCTTGAGGACAGTCAGGCCAACTGTCAGACACGCACTGGAAATAGAGGTTCAAGGATTCTGAAAACCACCTTTTAATCAAGTTTAGAATAAGGCGAGAGTTAATACCAGCCTAAGACTTTTTATACTTCAAAAGCCTAGTCTGAAGCAGTAGCTTTCACATATAAAAGATAATGAGCCTGTTTTCCTTGAGGACTTACATTTCCCTACCCTTGTATGCATGAGAGACTGTATTTCATATCTGGATGTACTAGAGACTGTTTTATACTTAGATGTAACCGTTACCAGGAGCAACGTTCAGTAAAAGTCATAAGTTGGATTGCACCATCCTTGTCTCAGTTACTACTAATTCCTCACTTACTACTACTATAAATGGTTGTACCACCACAAAAGGTACTGGCGTCATGACAAATCAGGGACCTTGCCATAGGCACATTAATACAGACCACCAAAGGCACCTCGAACCACCATCTGGCCTGTGTCCCTTATCAGAGCATGTCCCAGAGAATCGTTGTGCCGTTCTCCTCATCACTTATGCAAGCCTGCCCAGGGACGACATAACCGTGAGTAACCAGAACTGTGTTTTCCCTCGGACTACCTAATTGCTCACACCGTGACCTCACATATAATTCCCCTGTCGGTCTGGCTCAGTGCACTGAGCAGAGAAGTCCCTCCACAAGGTCTAATAGGACATATTATTCCAGGATTCGATACCATTTATAGGAAGCCCCTAAATGTTTTGACCTAAGGAAAGAATTCTACTCACTTGTTGCTAACTGTTCTGATCCTGCATCCTGACTGCATTCGGCAAGTTTCCGGTCTCAGGTTTGTTTACTTCAGGCCAAGCTATGGATGGGGTCACATGAGTCACTGCAGCGAATGACTGGCTCCAAGCAGTACATCACTGCTAGGTCACATGCTGCTTTGGGACACATTACCACTGAGGCCAGTCATTGGCTGCAGAGACCTTGTCCATACGGAAGCCAGAAATAAACAAGTCAAGAACTGGAAAATGACTAAATGTGGAGGAACCAGTTAGTTTAAAACTCCATTGTCGAATACCGCTATAAAGCTGAGGCATATAATTCATGTTACTTTATAAGAACCAAGGTAATGGCCCATGGGCAACCATTTTGGGCCTACAAAAACAAATGTGACTTGGTCATACTGAATAGCGAGATACTGGCTTGCATCTATCAATTTTGGCTCATTTTGTGTCACTCGTGAGTTTTATGACCAGTTTTGAAGTTTAAATTATAAAATGTTGCAAACCATTTATTAGATGTGTTACATTTATATTAGCTGTATTTAAGCTGATGTACTTCTTATGAAATTTTTATGCCACTCTTCTAGATTCAAGTTTTTTGCATATATTTTTTAATCGCATTTTAAATATAAAATATAGCTAAGGCTTGAATTCAATGGCCATATTATAAACTGTCCATGCTGTCATGACACAAGGGCAATTTTTTATATACAGTTAGGTATGTCATGAAACACAGACCAAAGTAGTGCATGTGCCGAGTCACCTCTGCATGGAGGTTTGACTTCTATCGGTCTGTGTGCAGTCCGTTGTGAACATGGCAATAAGCGACAAAAAAATCCTTCAGGCCTAAAGAATAACTGGGCCCATAACAAAACCATCTCTGGTCAATGGAATCACAAAGTTGCAAACAACAATTCTTATTGGCACAAACACTTATAGGGGTTTTCAGATTTTTGGAATTCCCATAGTGGGAAATGGAAGGCAGCTGCACATGCACAGTTTGATCTCCATTTACTCTTAGTTCATGTTCTTAAAATAGGAGCAGGTCCCAGTGGTGGGACCCAAATCTATTGGACATTTATGGCATATCCTATTGATATGTCAAAAACGTCCCAGAAAGGAATCATGCAGACAGTATAGGCCTTGATTTTTACCAAAAATACTCCAAATATATGAGGGACATTAACCTTGCAATCAAACTGTGTGTAGCACCTAACTAATTAGGTAATTAACTAATTATCAAAAAAATGTTGTATTTTGCGTTCTTCAATGTAGTCAATATTTGCCCTGATTACAGCTTTGCACATTTGCCACCAGAAATGGTTTTCCCATGGTTCAAAAGGTCCAAGCCTACTCATCCCAAACCAACTCTATTCGGTTTAAATCAGATGATTGTGGAGATTAGGTTCTCCTATGCTGCATTACGTCATTTTTCTTCTTTATCTATTTGGTTTTATGCAGCTTGAAGAAGTGGTGTGGGTTATTTCTCTCCCCAGAGCAGGGTTGGTATGGTGCTTCAAGGTGGTCATGTAGATTTTCTACTCCTTCAAACAACAGTGTCACCAGCAATAAACCCACACACCAACCTCCAAATGTGCCCAGAATCCCTTGAGTGAAAAATAAAACCTGACACTACCGAGAGATCAGTCAATTAAACAACAGGTCTTGTCATTACACTCAAAGGATTACTTGAGCAAAGGTCCATTATTCATGTGGTGAGGGACACACAAAGTCCATGAAAGTGCAAAAAGAAATCTAAGTAAACCGAATAAATATATATATATATATATATATATATAATATATGTATATAAGGTTTTAGGCAGGTGTGGAAAAAATGCAGCAACATAAAAATTCTTTCAAAAATAGAACTGTTAATAAAATATACATTTACTGTGCAGCAGGACAGTGACCCCACTTATACAGCCAATGTCATCAAGAACTATCTTCAGGGTAAAGAAGAACAAGCGGCCTCATTGCGGCCTGATTTCAACATCATTCAGTCTGTCTGAAATTACATGACGAGACAGAAGGATTTGAGCAAGCACAACATTTATGGTTAGTTCTCCACGATATCTCGAACAACCTACTTGCTGAGTTCCTTCAAAAACTGTGTACAAGTATACCTAGAAGAAATGTGGCTGTTCTGAAGGCAAAAGTTGGTGATGCCAAATATTGATTTACATTTTTACATTTAGATTTTTTTTTATATTTGACCCTACATTTTTACATTTTCTACAATGTCACAAGTCAACATTTTCTAAACCTTGGAATTTCTGCAGGCCATTGTGATCAAGGTTATTTAAGGGGTTGTCTCATGACACATTGAAAATTTGTTTAAAATTAACACGTCCAATCTTTATTTCCCTCCACATCTGCTTCTAGGGACAATCCCCATTAGTTTGATGGCATATCCCTCCTAAATTGGAAGCTTTGGACAACTTTTATTACATGTATATGGCCATCTTCGGCAACGATTCCAAAAACATTTCATACACTATAAATCAGTAGTGATCAAACCAACATTTTTTGGGGAACACTTTTCTGCACAGCTGTATTTCTCCATATATTATTCATTATATCTATATATATATTTTATAGCCTATAATTCTATAAATACATACCAGAATTGCAGGCATATAGAAAAGCTAATACATACACATAAACCTGAATGCAGCTAAAAGGCATGTAGAGACAGAAATTGCACATGAAGATCCATAAAAGCCAATCTTTCAAATAAGAAGACACTAACACGATTAATGGGAAAATGTTAAAAACGTTGCATTGAGGCCCAGGAGTCCTCAAGTTATACCTGATCTGTGACGTTCTACAGAACATATTGGTGCTAAATAAATAGAAATTACACGCATTGCAACATTTGTACATAGAAAAAATGCCATAGCAGAAAAGATAGTAGCTAGAGATGAGCGAAGTATTGGAAAATTCGATTCGGCTGCTTCACCGAATTTTACAAAAAAATTCACTTTGTGACAAATTACTTAGTCACAAAGCGCATTTCTTTGTAAGTAGTGGGTTTAATGACAGAGAGCATCGATTGCGCCGCCCCGGTCATTGTACCCCTCAGATGCCGCATTTATACATGATAGTGGCAGCTGATAGCAATAATCCAGTGTAAAATAAAATAAAAATTAATAAAATAAAAAAATCATACATACCCTCATCCATTTGATAGCGAAGAGCCGTCCACCACCATTTTGATTAAATGACTTCATCACATCGGCCGGCGTGGTCACATCATACGTTACAATGCACTGGATTTTGTGCGAGATCTTTAATCAAGATGGCGGTGGCAGGTTCTTCACGCTCAAATGGATGAAGTGAATGTGATTTTTTATTTTTTTTGCTTTTTACTCCATTTCAGGTAAAACCGATACGTTATCAAGAAGCACTAGGAAATTCGGCTTCACTCAACACTAATTGTAGCACTTTTGCTTTTGAAGGTTGGTCAGAGAAGTGTAATAACGGGAAGTTAGCTTCACCTGTACCATTCCATCAGACCCATGAGTGCCACATGGGTCCTCTGGGCCACCAATAAAGCATCAACACTGCAGATATAAATATCTGAAACTGTAGCAGAAATCAGCACCAGAAATCTGCTATTGTGAAGTGAAATGAGACACAAGATATTTTACTCACATGATATTAAATAGGCAATAATAATTATTTTGTTGGGTTGCTTAAAGGAAGTCTGTCAGGAGCTTTGAACAGTCAAAACTGCTAACAGCATTATAAAGGTGACAAGGAAAAGAGTGCAGGCACATCTTGAACGATGGTCACTCAGATTGCATGTTTGGGAAATCAAACTTTTAATTCTCCTGGCATCACAATTGCAAGGGCCCAGGAGGCGGTCCCTTCATGTTCCCTTCATGTTCAGTGCCCTGGGCTCTCTGAGCGCTTTTCAGATCCTTCCTTTTGCTCTCAGTGACAGCTCTGGTGGTGTCCGGTTTGGACGCTAGAACTGTCACTTGGTCCAGGACATTGAACATGAAGGCATCTGCAGTTGCAGCCCCAGGGAAATTAAAACTTTATTATCTCTGTTGGGCAACCTAAATGACCATCACATGAGGTTATATTTTCAGTGCCCATCACCTATAGAGGGCTGTAAGCAGTTTTGAGGGGTTTAGAACTGCTTACCGACTCACTTTATGGCCCTATAATCTCTCTTTAAAAAATTGTGTGGATATTTTAATTCATATTTAATTCTATTAAATCATAAGAATCGTGTAGAAAAACTTAATCACGGCCTTTAATTTAGTCATAAATTAATGTATTAATAATTTAGTAACATATTTAAAGTTACTTGCTTCAAAACATTATTGGAATACGAGATATGTGATCTTTCAGTCAAGATTTAATTGGATTTGTTCAAAATTAATGGAAAGATTTGATTACACAGTTTCATGCAAACACCATGGGATATAAAACAGGTGATGAATTCCCAGGTTGCTGCATGTTTCATGTACTATACAAGATGAATTAGTGAAGAATTTGCATGCCAAATTTGCAGGAAAGATACATGGATTCTAGATTTTTAAGAGAGCCTGTGTCCATTTTTTGTAATTGTATTTTACTTGTTGGTGGTTGGTGGTCCGCTGACTCTTTCTCTTCAACTCTTTGGAGCACCACTGTCTTTTCCAGTGAGCTAGATCCAATAATATCAACATACATAAAGCTTTAAAATGCCGATTGCCGATTCCTGTCTTAGATGGAAAGTTTGGTTTAATTTAAGTGTCCACTTGCTTGTATTCCTTGGCATTGTTAATGTTCTAAAGAACCTTCACCACCACCTTTTAAAATCTGGTTTGAGATTCTCATAAACTGGGATTATATAAAGATATTATTCTGTCCAAACTGGTATGGAGCAAAGCATGTCTGATGAGCTATGTGTGAAGACTGTGTCAGGTGGTTAGCATGCCAACTCAAAATAAGGCCAGGGTTAGTGTTGAACTGGGGTTCTTTAGGCTTCTCAGAGCCCCACTCTTCATCTATACAGAACATGTCCACTTTTCTTAACCTATATTACCATTACTTGCGAAAGACTAATGAATCAGGTCTATAAGGTTACTTTTGAGTCATCTCATAAGAAAAATTAACCCAGGTCACAAGTGATTGACTCCAAAGTAAGGATGAATAAATCAATTGCAACAAACTGGGTAATTTCACAAAATAATTCAGCTGCAAGATGAACTCAGTAAAACGGTGGGCTGTACCATTTTACTGCATATGTTGGCAGGCAAAACCACGAGGGAGGAATAAGGAGGATGCTCACATGACCAATTAGTGGGGCAGCAGGCAGGCAGATGCCTGTGTGGCACTAGCAGAAAGTCATTCTGTGTTGAGCAGTTAATGAGGGTGGATGGGTGTATGCAGTGTCTGACAAAAAAAAATATTTTAGAGAGTATGCACAGTCATAAGCAACCATGTATTCTAATGTAACAGGGACAGTGTAAGGAAAGAATAGAAAGGAATAATTGAGTGACATTGGATCAGGGGAAGCTTTGAGGTAGTCAAGGGGGTGAAGGGGCTGGGGTACAGTGCTTAATAATACAGCTACTGTAGAAGCTCATTCTTCCTGTTCTCCACTACAAAAACACTCACCTACAAGAGAAAAATATTCTTTTTTCTTATTTGAACAGAGAGACAGCTGTTGTTATTTCCAAAACCTTTAAGTTTCTACATATTATTATTGCCAGCACAACACCCCAATAGCTTTCTGCTGCCGAGCAATTGCACTTTGTTAGTGCATTACACAGAGAAATATTACTGCCTTTCCTGCATTGGTATATTGGTTGTGTAAGGGGGAGAATAAGTTTGTAACGTGTATTTGACAGTAGAGAAAGGTCTTCTTTTTAACTGCATTTTAAAATGCAAATAACACAATAGTCAAATTTAATCACGACCTTTCCTGCATCGGACTATTTTCTCATCAAAGGCATCTATGTCCATGTTGATGCAACACATTATCTTTTGGCCTTGGCAGCAGCTGCCTGACACTGGTTTCTACAGCTTAGTTTGCTGTTCACTAAAATCCCTAAGTCCTTTTCCATGTCAGTGTTGCCCAGTTTTTTACCATTAAGTATGTACTGGTGACATGTATTTTTCCTTCCCATGTGCATAACCTTACATTTGTCAGTGTAACATTTCTTCCCAAGCCTCTAATCTATCTAGATCCCTCTGTAGCAGTATACTAAACTCTTCCTTGTTAATTACTTTACACAGTTCAGTGTCATCTGCAACATATTTTACTGTGCAAGCCTTCTACAAAATCATTAATAAATATATTGAAGAGAATAGCGCCTAATACTGACCCTGTAGTACCCCACTAGTGACAGTAACCCAATCTGCATGTGTACCATTAAAAACCACCCACTGTTTTCTATCACTGAGCCAATTACTTACCCACATACAGACATTTTCTCCCAGTCCAAGCATTAACATTTTATATACTAACCTTTTATCTGGTACAGTATCAAATGCTTTAGAGAAGTCAAGATATATGACATCCATTGATTTACCATGGTCAAGTAAATTAGTTTGACATGACCGATCCCTCATGAAGCCATTCTGATATGGCATTATTTGCTTATATCTTGGTACTACAAGATAGCATCTATTAGAAAACCTTCAAACAGTTTACCCACGACAGATGTTAAACTTACCAACCTATAGTTTTCGGGCTCTGTTTTTGGACCCTTTTTGAACTACACTTGCTATGTGCCAATCCTATGGAACACTCCCTGTCAATATAGAGTCCTTAAGTATCAGAAATAAGGGTCTGGCTATGACATTACTTTATTCTCTTAGGATATGGGGTTGTATACCATCTGTTCCCAGTGATTTGACTATTCTATATCTTTTTAAAACTCCGCTGCACTTCTTCCTCGGTCAGACAGGACACTTTTAACGGGGAATTTACTTTTACATTCTGCATAGAGTGGAGAGAAAAAAAATATTTTATAGATTTTCTTTCTCCTCATCACTGTATGCAACTTCCCCCTCATCACTCTGTAAAGGGCCAACACCTTCAGATTTATACTTTTTACCATTTATACAATTGAAGAACATTTTACGGTTAGTTTTACTCTCTTTGGCAATTAATCTCTCTCTCTCTAGTTTGGCTGCTTTTATTTGTCTTTTACATATTCTATTTTTTCCATATAATTTTTTGATGCCTCCTTGCTACCCTCTTGTTTTAGTGATTTAGTAACATAGTAACATAGTACATAAGGCTGAAAAAAAACATTTGTCCATCCAGTTCAGCCTGTCATCCTGCAAGTTGATCCAGAGGAAGTCCAAAAAACACCTGTGAGGTAGAACCCAATTTTCCCCAATTAAGGGGAATAAAAACGTACTTCCCGACTCCAATCAGGCAATCAGAATAACTCCCAGGATCAACAACCCATCTCTAGTAGCTATAACCTGTAATATTATTATACTCCAGAAATATATCCAGGCCCCTCTTGAATTCCTTTATTGTACTCACCATCACCACCTCCTCAGGCAGAAAGTTCCATAGTCTCACTGCTCTTACCGTAAAGAATCCTCTTATATGTTTGTGTACAAACCTTCTTTCCTTCAGACGCAGAGGATGTCTCCTCATCACAGTCCTGGGGATAAATAGATGATGAGATAGATCCCTGTACTGTCCCCTGATATATTTATACATAGTAATTAGATGTCCCCTCAGTCGTCATTTTCCTAAAGTGAATAACCCTAATTTTGATAATCTTTCAGGGTACTGTAGCTGCCCCATTCCAGTTATTACTTTAGTTGCCCTCCTCTGAACCCTCTGCATCTCTGCTATGTCTGCCTTGTTCACAGTAGCCCAGATCTGTACACAGTACTCCATGTGTGGTCTGACTAGCAAATTGTAAAGTAGTAGGACTAGGTTCTCATCACGGGCGTCTATGCCCCTTTTGATGCAACCCATTATCTTAGTGGCCTCGGCAACAGCTGCCTGGCATTGGTTTTTGCAGCTTAGTTTGCTGTTTATTAAAATTACTAGATCCTTTTCCGTGTCAGTGTTACCGAGTATTTTACCATTTAGTATGTACAGGTGACTTGCATTATTCCTTCCCATGTGCATAACTTTACATTTGTTAGTGTTAAACCTTATCTGCCACCTATCTGCCCAAGCCTCCAATCTATCCAGATCTCTCAGTAGCAGTATATTGTCCTCTTCAGTGTTAATTGCTTTACACAGTTTAGTGTCATCTGCAAAAATTTATATTTTACTATGCAAGCCTTCTACAGGATCATTAACCACCTCAGCCCCCCTAGCTTAAACAGCCTTAATGACCAGACCACTTTTTACAATTCTACACTACTTTCACGGTTTATTGCTCGGTCGTACAACTTACCACCCAAATTTACCTCCTTTTCTTCTCACTAATAGCTTTCATTTGGTGGTATTTCATTGTTGCTGGCATTTTAACTTTTTTTGATATTAATAAAAAATTACCTAAATTTTTGCAAAAATAGGACATTTTTCGCTTTCTGTTGTAACATTTTTCTAAAAAAAACTACATTTCTATATACATTTTTCTCTAAATTTATTGTTCTACATGTCTATGATAAAAAAAATGCAATAAGTGTATATTTATTGGTTTGGGTAAAAGTTATAGCGTTTACAAACTATGGTGCAAAAAATGAATTTCTGCATTTTGAAGCAGGTCTGACTTTCTGAGCACCTGCCATGTTTCTTCTGGTGCTAGAATGCCAGGATAGTATAAATACCCTCCAAATGACACCATTTTAGAAAGAAGACACCACAAAGTATTCGCAGAGGGGAATGGTGAGTTCATGTATGATTTAATTTTTTTTCACAAGTTAGCGGAAAATGACACTTTCTGAGGAAAAAGAATAAAATAAAGTTTCCATTTCTGCTAACTTCTGGCAAAAAAAAAATAAAAATTGGACTCACTATGCCCCTCAGTGAATAGTTTTTTTTTGGCACAAATTAGCGGAAATTGACTTTTTTTTTTTTTTCTCCTCACACAGTCTCCCTTTCTGCTAACTTGTGACAATCAGTTCAATCTTTTATGGACTCAATATGCCCCTCAGCGAATACCTTGGTATGTCTTCTTTCCAAAATAGCGTCACATGTGAGGTGTTTGTACTGCCCTGGCATTTGAGGGTCTCCACAATCATTACATGTATGGCCAGCATTAGGAGCTTCTGCTATTCTCATTATATATTGAGCATACGGGTAATGAGATTTTTTTTTTCCGTTCAGCCTCTGGGCTGAAAAAAAAATGAACGGTACAGATTTCTTCATTCGCATCGATCAATGTGGATGAAAAAATCTCTACCAAAAAAAGAAAAAAAAAAAGAGGGGAAAGGACATAGGAGTGCTTGCGAAGTAAGGCCCCATTCACACGTCCTCAAAAATGTCCGCATCTATTCCGCAATTCTGTGGAATAGATGCGGACCCATTCAGTGTGAATGGGGCCGGCGGTGATGTGGAGAGCACAGCTCCGCAAAAGATAGAGCATGTCCTATTCTTGTCCGCAATTGCGGACAAGAAAAGGCATTTTCTATATTGTTCTAGCAATGTGCGGATCCGCAAAATGCGGAAAGCACATTGCCGGTGTCCGTGTTTTGCGGATCTGCGGATCCGCAAAACACATACGGACATCTGAATGAGCCTGACAGGGGGGTGATGAGTTACAGGGGGTGATCAGGGGGGTGACATGGGGTGATCAAGGGGTTAATCGGGGGTGGGGGGGCTGTTGGTGTGTGGTGATTGGTGCACTTACATAGCTGTCTGTTTCCTCTGGTAGTCCCAACCAAATGGGACCACCAGAGGAGCAGGCAGCAGGCATATCAGACGCTGCTTACAAAACAGCATCTGATATGCGATTCAGATGCTGTTTTTTTTAACATCTACATCCTGCCAGCGCATGATCAGCGCTGGCAAGCTGTAGTTAAACTTCCTCCTGTCGCGATCTGCGCTCACAGGAAATCTCGCCTCTCGCGAGATGACGCACCGATGCGTGAAGGAGGAACATCCCGGCCGCCCGCAGGACGCATCCCTGCGCTAGGCGGTCGGGAGGTGGTTAATAAATATATTGAAAAGAATTGGGCCCAATACTGACCCCTGAGTCACTAGTGACAGTGACCCAATCTGTGAGTGTACCGTTCATAACCACTCTCTGTTTTTTATCACTCAGCCAGTCACAAATGCTTTGGAGAAATCCAGATATACGACATCCATTGATTCGCCGCTGTTAAGTCTAGAACTTACCTCAACATAGAAACTGATTAAATTAGTTTGGCATGACCGATCCCTCATGAAGCCATGCATATAAGGCGTTATTTGCTTATTTCCTTTGAGACCCTTTAAGAAAGCATCTCCCAGAAAACCTTCAAACAGTTTACCCACAACAGATGTTAAACTTACCGGCCTATAGTTTGCGGGCTCTGTTTTTGGACTCTTTTTGAATATTGGCACCACATTTGAGTCCGCAAATATTAGAAATAAGGGTCTGGCTATGACATTACTTAATTCCCTTAGGATAAGTGGGTGTATGCCATCCGGTCCTGGCGATTTGTCTATTTTTACCTTTGTAAGTCGCGGTTGTACTTTTTCCTGGGTCAGACAGGACACTTTTAATGGGGAATTTATTTTACATTCAGCATATAATCTGACAGTTTATTTTTCTCAGTGAATACATTGGAGAAAAAAATATGTAACCGCTTTGCTTTCTCCTCGTCGCTCTCTGCAACTCCCCCCTCATTAATCTTTAAAGGGCCAACACCTTCAGATTTATTTACTTTTTAACATTTATATAATTGAAGAACGTTTTAGGGTTAGTTTTACTCTCTTTGGCACTTAATCTCCCGGTCTCTAGTTTGGCTGCTTTTATTTGTTTTTTACATGTTTTTTTTTTCCTTATAGTTTTTCAGTGCTTCCTCGCTACCCTCCTGTTTTAGTGATTTATATGCTTTTTTGTCATTTATTGCTTTCTTTACAGTTCTATTTATCCACATTGGTTTCTTTTTGTTCCTTAACCTGTTATTCCAATACTGTATGTACCTCTCACAATTAGATTTTAGGATGCTTTTAAAGATATCCCATTTTGTGGCTGTATTTTCATTTTTGAGGACTTTGTCCCAGTTATTTAGCCTTATGGCCTCTCTTAGTCGGCTAAAGCTGGAATTAGACTTACCGATAATTCATTTTCCACAAATCCTCCATGACAGCCCAGAGAGAGAGATTGACCCCTGACCTCTGTAGGGGCAGGAACAGAGATAGGTTAAAAGGACCCCTCCCACCACCATGATGGCCCAGAGAGACATAACAGATTATACAAGTCTTAGGGTGTGGCACAGCCTGTAGGATCTTGCGACCAAAGGCCAGGTCGGAAAACCTGGATAAGTCAAGTATATAATGTTTAACAAAAGTGTTTACACTGGACCAGGTTGTGGCCCAGCATATCTGATCTAGGGAAGCTCCCGCATTTTCAGCGAATGAGGCAGATATGGCCCTTGTAGAGAGAGCCCGAATGATGTCTGGAAAGCTGATGCCTTCTATCTTGTAACAGTCTGTAATAGCCTGTTTTACCCATCGGGCAATGGTTGATCGGGAAGCTGCTTTCCTTTTATTTTTACAGCTGAAGAGTACCAGTAAATTGTCCACCTTTCTTAGGTCCTTAGTGACCTTTAGGTATTTTAGTACTGCTCGTTTGACGTCTAGGGTATAGAATCGTTCCTCCCCGGAATTCTTAGGATTCTCGCAAAAAGAGGTAAGATGTCCTGGTTTCTATGGAAGTCTGTTACAACCTTTGTTAGAAAACCCAGATCTAGCCTCAACGTAATTCGATCTTCCTGGATTGTGAGGTATGGCTGTCTTATTGACAATGCCTGGATCTCGCACAGTCTTTTTGCTGATTTTATTGCTACAAGAAAAGCCACCTTCTGAGAAAGGTGCTTTAGGGAGCAAGAGTCCAGGGGTTCGTAAGGCGGACCTGTGAGTCCCCTAAGGACAATGTTTAAGTCCCAGGTAGGCACCCGTGATTTAAGGGATGGTCTTAGCCTGGCTGCAGACCTCAGGAATATTCGGATCCATCTATGGCTGGCTAATTCAGAATCGAAAAAAGCGCTAAGCGCTGAGACTCAGACATTAAGGGTAGATGAACGTAACCCTGACTCTAGTCCTTTTTGCAGGAAGTCCAGGATCCTCTGTATATTCGGTTTAGCCTGGTCTGGGGCTTCTTCGCCTGACCAGGTGCAGAATCTTCTCCAGATTTTTAAATAGATGAAGTTAGTCACTTTCTTTCTGCTGGCCTTCAAGGTAGATATCACTCCTTTTTAGAGACCTTTGCGTCTAAGAAGGTCGGACTCGGGATCCAAGCCGAGAGGTTGAAGATCTCTGGATGTGGATGGAGAACCGGCCCTTGGATCAGGATATCTTTCCTCCCTGTGTAGGAGATCTGATGGCCATTTGTTCTGTTAAATCTCCCTACCACTCACTGTGCACGCACGGTGTCTGATCATCTGGAAAATCCTGACTGTTCTATCAGGTCAAATCTCCCTACCCTGTTGTGGAGGTGGCACACCTCTTTCCAAAGCTGGGAACATCATGCCCGATGCGGCCCCATAACAACAGGAAGTGACGAGGGTAGGGAAATTTCACGGGTAGGGAAATTTGTTAGAACACCGCCACCGCATGGAAAGTGACACGGGACCCACCGTTGCATGGCCATCAGGTTTTAGCAGTCTTAACCCCTTTGGTAAAAACCACTAAGTTGCTTTTGTGGGATACACTCCACTTTCTTAGGATGATTGCTGAATTGGGCCCTGTTCCCGCTGATAGCCTCCTGGTGACCATTGATGTTGTAAGCTTGTACACCTCAATTGGTTATCAGGAGGGTTTACAAGCAGTTTCAGTCCTATTGAGTGAAACTGAATATACAACATTGTACCAAGATTTTTTCCTACAACTGTAACATCTTGTTTTATATGAGAATTACTTTCTATTCATGGATACGTTTTACCTCCAGAAGCGTGGGACCGCAATGGGGTCGAATGTGGCCCCGCCCTATGCAAATATATTCATGTCATCATTTGAGAAGAACTATGTATACAATACTGAACTATATGGTTCCTTCTCCTCATCCTCCAAAACTGTGCCCTAGCTGGACAATTGTGTATCTGGCCTATGTTGGTGCAGAAACCCACCCTTCGAGCCACTTGTGAATGACTGGCCTGCTAATGATCTCTCCTCCTCTTCCTCCTGTGCCACATCCTCTTCCATCATCGCCCAAAGTGCTTTTTCAAGGAGACATAGAAGTGGAATAGTAACTCTGAGAACAGCGTTATCGGCACTGGCCATGTTGGTGGAGTACTCGAAGCAGTGGAACACAGCACACAGGTCCTGCATGGAGGCCAACTCAGTAGCAATGAAGTGTTGCTGTTCCACAGAGCGACTCAACCGTGCGTGCTGCAGCTGAAACTCCACTATCGCCTGCTGCTGCTCGCACGCCTGCTGTCTCTCCAGCATGTGCAAGGTGGAGTTACACCTTGTGGGCACGTCGCATATGAGGTGGTGAGCGGGAAGGCCGGATTTATGCTGCAGTGCAGACAGGCGAGCAGCAGCAGGGTGAGAACGCCAAAAGCGCGCACAGGCGGCCCGCACTTTCTGCAATAGCTCTGACATATCGGGGTAGTTTTTCAGGAATTTCTGCACCACCAAATTCAGCACTTGCGCCAGGCAAGGGATGTGCGTCAAACCAGCTAGGCCCAGAGCTGCTGTGTTTTTTTGCAAACAACTATGTAAATGCAGTACAGTATGTTACGGTTTCATTGGAAGATCAGAAATGCAGCATTGGATCCTAATGTGCTATCTAGCATAAAAACAGTGTTTTTTGCAAACAACAATAAAAATGCAGTATGTTACGGTTTTATTGGAATATCAGAAATGCAGCGTTGGCCGCTTATGTGCTATCTAGCACAAAAACTGTTTTTTTTGCAAACAACTATATAAATGCAGTACAGTATGTTACGGTTTCATTGGAAGATCAGAAATGCAGCGTTGGATCCTAATGTGCTATCTAGCATAAAAACAGTGTTTTTTGCAAACAACAATATAAATGCAGTATGTTACGGTTTTATTGGGATATCATAAATGCAGCGTAGGAACCTAATATGCTATTTAGCACAAAAACTGCTTTTTGCAAACAACATTAAAAATGCAGCGTAGGATGCAAATTTGCTATCTAGCACAAAAACTGTTTTTTTTAGCAGCAATGTAACTGCAGTATTTAACGGTTTTATTGGAATGTCAGAAATGCAGCGTAGACAGCAAATTTGCTATCTAGCACAAAAACTGTTTTTTTTAGAGCAGCAATGTAAATGCAGTATTTAACGGTTTTATTGGAATGTCAGAAATGCAGCGTAGCACGCATATTTGCTATCTAGCACAAAAAAAGTGCTTTTCATAGCAGCAATGTAACTGCAGTATGTAATGGTTTAATTGGACTGTCAGAAATGCAGCATAGCCCGTAAATTTACTATCTAGAAAAAAAGTGTGCTTTTTATAGCAGCAGGGTAACCTCAGTATTTAATGGTTTTATTGGACTGTCAGATATGCAGTGCCTGTGGCAGACAGATAAAAAAATCGCTTTAGGTAACAAAAACATATGACAGACTAATGTAATTGAATAATTTTCACTGCCAGGTATGCACTGCAGGCTGCAGGGGTACTTGACTGGCCAAAAAAGGTAATTTGTCCTGCACTGAGCTACCAGAACAGAATTAAAGTAATGTCCCTGGCACACATGCAGTTGCAAAAATGGACGCCGACGCCCACCGAACTAGCAGATGGATTAAAAGTTATTTTTCAGTGTCACTGGGCTCAGGGCTGGGTACAAAAATGTAGCATAGCACCCTCAATAATCACTGTAGTTTGAAGATTGAACAACACCAAGTACACCAGAATTCTTCCCTAATCTCTCCCTCACAGCAGCATCCTATCCCTACACTGAGAAGAGCAGAGTGACGTGCGGCGCTACGTGACTC
Organism: Bufotes viridis; assembly: GCA_033119425.1. Classification (NCBI taxonomy): domain Eukaryota; kingdom Metazoa; phylum Chordata; class Amphibia; order Anura; family Bufonidae; genus Bufotes; species Bufotes viridis. The sequence goes on from CM065590.1 coordinate 29,219,759, forward strand.
CAGCCTATACAGAACACTGTGCCTTGCAGTAACATGCATAGGGATTCTGCTCTAGTAGTTAAATAATACTGTGAGTCCGTATAACATGCAGATAACAGGCGTCGCTTTTAGAATCACTGCACACTTTACTTATTTGGGCAGTCACGGGGCCAAAACTGACCAAATAACTCAAGTGTGAACTCAGCCTTACAGGTCAATATTAGCGCCAAGAAGAAGCACACTCCTTTTAGAGCGTCGTCAGCTGATTCAACATAGATGTCTACAGAACCTTTTCTATTTAACGCTTATACAAGAAGAGCCCCCCGACAGAGTGGAGAGGGTGTCAGTAGTAAGTTTGTGTTTACGTCACTAATTATTTTGCCCTACCTCTGATCCGTCAAAACAATAACCCCCAAAAAATGGATCCTGTCTGTTGAGCATCCGCCTTCACTCGGTCAGCATTTGGTCAGTAATCCATCAGTATTGCTAATGCCAAAAAAAACAGGAGTGGATCCAAAACAGAGATGACACGTGAATGGAATATTTGAATGTCTTCTGTGTTTTGTACCCACTCCTGCTTTGGGCTACCAAATAACAAGCCAATTCTGATGGGACCATACAGGCCTTACAGCTGCAACACAGACAGGATCTGTTGTGCATCTCATTTTTCCTTCCTTCTTTCAGATCAGAAGAAGGGTCAAATAAATGATGATGTCAGCCAGACCAAAAGGCAAACTAGTGGCCCAGTCAAGAAGTGGGGAGGGTGGGAAGAGCATGAGAAGTCCACAGAGTGGCCCTACGACATAGTGGTGAGGTGGAAACAGCATGAGGAGGCCACAGAGTGGCAAGGTGACATAGTGTAGAGGTGGCATCAGCATGAGGAGGCCATAGGGTGGCACAATGACAGTGAGGAGATGGAAGCAGCATCATCAGGAGGCCACAGATTGGCACAATGACAGCGTGTAAATGTGGCGGCTGCAGCAGCACCAGGAGAAGGCCACAGAGTAGCACAATGACAGTGTGGAGGTGGCGGCAGCATCAGGAGACCACAGAGTGGCAAGGTGACATAGTGTGGAAGTGGAAATAGCATGAGGAGACCACAGAGTGGCAAGGTGACATAGTGTGGAGGTGGCAGCAGCATCAGGAGGCCACTGAGTGTCAAGGTGACATAGTGTGGAGGTGGCAGCAGCATCAGGAGGTGACAGAGTGGCACAAAACAGAGTGTAAAGGTGGCAGCAGAATCAGGAGGCCACAAAGTGGCACAAAACAGAGTGTGGAGGTGGTGGCAGCAGCAGCATCAGGAGAAGGCCACATAGTGGCACAATGAGAGTGTGGAGGTGGCGGCAGCATCAGGAGACCACAGAGTGGCAAGGTGACATAGTATGGAGATGGCAGCAGCATGAGGAGGCCACAGAGTGGTACAATGACGGTGTGTAGGTGGCGGCAGCCTCAGGAGGCCACAGTGTGCCAAGGTGACTTTGTGTGGAGGTGGCAGCAGCATGAGGAGACCACAGAGGGACCAGGTGACAGAGTGGGGAGGTGGCAGCAGCATCAGGAGACCACAGAGTGGCAAGGTGACATAATGTGGAGGTGGCAGCAGCATCAGGAGGCCACAGAGTGGCACAATGACAGAGTGTTGAGGTGGCAGCAGCATCAGGAGGCCACTTAGTGGCAAGGTGACATAGTGTGGAGGTGGGTGGCAATACCAGTACCCGCTGAAGATGGTGGGTGAAAGAAGGAGCACTTGGCATCAGATGACTGGCATCAGGCGTTTGGCAGCATCAGAATAGTAGCTGAGGCAAGTAGCCAGAAGAAACCGGTCTCTTTTGTCAAAGTGTTGTTGTGGCACCATGCATGATCTAGTCTTATTTACCCCCGACACTATGCAGCGACTGACTTCTACCGCCCTTGCCTCCGTGAACCCGTGCACCGCTACTTCCTGGGCAGGTAGGGGCTCCTGCAAAGCGGGTGGTCTATCCCAGGCACGTTCGACTCCTGACCTCCCACTGTTGCTTCACTGCTGACTCCCGGCCATGCTAGATACTTGCTGGCTCCACCGCTGGCTCACGGGCAAGCTGCCACCCTCTTCTCCTAATGATGATGAAGCTCCTTCGTCACCCAGCTCCCAAGTGTGATCAGCTACATCATCATCAAGTACTCTCTGCACGTCACTGATGTCCTCCTCAACAGTATCTGCGTCAGGAGCCTGACCGCGCACAGCACCAGCTCCCACGCCACTCTCCTCATCAGTACTTGCCCATCTAGTGGAGGAAGCGACGGATGTCTCCTCCAGATCTTGGCTGGGCAGTAGCTGCTGACTGTCCTCTTGTAATTCATCCTCGCTGAAAACTGGAGCCGGGCCAAGGGAATATAATACTTCTCGCGCTGAGGGAACTGAAAATGACAGAGGAAGGTTCAGGACAGATGGGGGCACAGGGCCTGCTCCTGGGCCATGCCGACTAAGCGTTGTTTAAGAGGAACCCACCGACACTTGGCTGGGGGTGTCTGGTGTTACTTGGGACAAAGTGGATGACCGAGTCAACCATTCAAGAACCGCTGGGTTGCTGGTCAAGACATGACCGCTAGATGGCACCGGGAGCTCAGGCCTCTCACTGCAACCCATGCTGCCATGGGGCAAGTGCAATGATGAACGGCAATTATATTTTTATTTCGCCACTAATACACAGTAAACTGGTCTTTAGAATATATATATGCACCGCACAAGGGCAAATAAGAAGTACTGTAGAACTATTTCCTTGTAATGAACCCTGTAAACGGCTGTATCGAACAGCACTTGCACCCCAATAACAAGTACAGTTTCCTAGAATGACAGAGCTGTATAATGGCAATTTGGATCCCCAGTCAGTGCACCAAGGTGTAAAAGGATTGTTCCAATTACCCAGTCTGTAACCTCCCCTACTGAACCCTGTTCTACATAAATTCTTTGGAACAATCCCTCCCTATCCTTTCCCTGCACTTATAAATCATTTTTTTCATCACAATCAAGTCTTTCCTATCACTGTCCCTATTGCCTGCAGACACGTCTCTCCCTACACTAAGTACGCTTGTAAGTGGCAGAATCTAAGATGGCTTCCGCTATTTATAGGGCTGTAACATCACAGGGCTGGCTGGCTGCTGATTGGCTTTATGCATGGCATTATGAGTGACCCCGCCTTTCCCGAAGTTCCTTTATCCATGTCCTCACATGTGCAGCAGCCATTTTAGGAAAAAATGCGATTCGTTACCACGAAGTGAGAGAAAATTCGGCTTCGGTCTAAATCAAATTTTTCTAGAAATTCGAATCGAATTCCACTTCATCAACTTCGATTTGCTCATCTCTATTTATGATCTTAATTTCGCCCCATTGTTTTGTGAGGTTACAGAGCTCCTGAAGTCCTATGATCTTCTGGATGGGCAGAATCAACCTGATAAAATGCTACATTCTCCACAAAGTATTTTATTGTATGCAGATGATATCTATTAGTTTACCCGCAACTTTCTTTAATGCTATAAAACAAGCATTTTCACGCTATATATGGAAAGGCAGGAGACCTAGGGTTTCATATGCCCTATTGACTAGGGCTAGATCGGAGAGGAGAATCGGACTAACGGAACCCTATTCATACTATAGGGCTATACAACTACAAAGATGGATGTCCCTGGCTAGCCTTGACCAGAATGCAGAGCTCAAAACCATAGCACAAACATCCCTAGGAGAAAATTTCTGACTTCCCTCTATAAAGTGGTTTAGGAAATCAAACTTCGACCCAATGATGCAAGGGATTTGTGAAGTATGGCATGCACTGGGACCAGAGCTGTCACTGGCTCCTTCACCATTAATGCCAACGGGTCTACTTCCGTTACATACTGGGAAACCTGTGCAGCCTTACGAGACAATAGGATCCCTCTGGCTCAATTATGCCCTAAAGGCATCATGCCTGAAAAGGCAGATATCCAGGAGTTAGTCCAGTCTTTCCCTCTTAACTTTCTTTACTATGCCCACCTTAGGAATATTTACTCTCTAGCAATGCAGTCCCACAGTTGGTCTAGAGAACTCACTGAATTGGACAGGGCTCTGCTTGTTACAACAGGATCTGAAAGTAGTATGTCCTTCTTAGTACACACCTTTACTTCATCTCATGTTGAGGATAAACCATTGTACCTCCGAGCTTGGGAAAATGAACTTGCCCTATCCCTATCCCCAGCAGATATCAGGTCTATTCTAACACATTCTCAGGGATTCTCCACAGGTGTCCGGTTAAGAGAGAACCATTATAAATTGCTAAGCCGCTGGTATAGGACCCCCGACTTCCTTCTGAGACATAAATTGGCTATGGTTAACACATGTTGGCGGTGTTTGGCTCACGAAGGTACCTATCTGAATATCTGGTGGACCTGCCCCGTGATACAACCCTTCTGGTCTAAAATTGAACAAACTATAAAGAAGGGATGTGGACCACAATCTACCTTGACTCAGGATATAGTATTCCTGGCAAAACCCAGGGACAGACTATAGGCCGTCAAAGGCAAATCTAACCTCACATCTCATTGCAGCAGCAAGAAGCCTTATACCACTGCACTGGAGACAAGTACTGCCACCGACTCACGCACAGTGGGTTGACAAGGTTAACCAGATATGTAGGTTTGAAGAAATAATGAGCTGGTCACACAGGTTTTACCCTAACTTTTTAAAAATTTTGGCCTTGTGGAAATTGTACGATAGTACCAGAAAGACTTCTCCCTCTAAGACCTAGAGAGAAGTGAGACTCCCAATAAGCTGTTTTCTTGGTCTGTCAGATGTGGAAGGCACGTAGCTTTATATTAGCATCATATAGGATCAATCCTGCTTCAGCACATCTTTGTTCTATCTGAAGCGTATTGGATAAACATTTCCCACCCCTACCTCTCCCCCCCCCCCACCCCAGAAAAGATAAGATATATTTTGGTTGAATTTGACTGCATACTTTTTATATACTTTATAAGATTTATATGTATTCTCATCCACATTGCTTATCGTCATATAATCTATAATCTATGTATTTGTGTACTTTGTACTTTTAAGATGTCTCTTATTAATAAAAAAGAGTTGATAGAAAAAAAAAAAGACATTTCAAAGTCATGCATAATAAAGTGCAAAAAAAAAAAAAAAATATATATATATATATATATATATATATATAAAAAACTTATATTCTTACTTATTTTACTTCTTGGGTCATCACTATTTCCTCATAGATTGTATGCATACTCTCTGTATTGCAAAGAGGCATACATCCCATCTATAGAAATAGATTATTTTTATTAAAATTGTGTAATTCTCTATATTGCAAGTGTATAGGATTTATTAAAAACCTGATCATATGCTGCATAAAATCGGCAGTGTATTACTTACCTGCAGATAAATTACATGCGTACCTGAACTAACTATATTAATCTCATCCATTATAAACCATTTAGCTTCATAAAGTAGGTACTCACAGTTTATCACAGTGTATAGTGGAAGAAGAGGGAGGCGGAAAAAGCTTTCTCCATCTTTTCCAAAAAAACAAGCTTAGTTCATAAACACAGTACCATAATCAAGAACAGTACATACAGACATTAACACACAAAAAAAAGTTCACGCAAAGAAGGAGTTGTTAGAAAACCTTTTTTGTGTGAAGGTAATGATAATATATGTAAGTGATTGGGCCATCGCTAGTGTGGATACAAGATAATATACAGTTGGGCGTGAAGGCATACAGGTGGCATATGTTATCCTACAGCACATTTGGCCACGGATGTTTCAGGTGGGCCTGTAGATCCTGCACAGACATAGGCTGCCGAAGCTGACATCCCACCTGGTCCCATAAATGCTTAATCAGCGATCGGCAAAATCTGGTGACCAGGCAAGCCAAGGAAGTGTTGAAATCAAGTTGAGACATTCCAGGGAAACCCTTGCTATGTGTGGATGAGCATTATCCTGCTGAAAAATGCCAGGTGGAAGCCCTGCCATGAGAGGCAACAAATGTGGCCGGAAGATGTCCTGCACATATTTCTGAGATGCTAGTGTCCCTCGTATTACTACTAGGGTTGACTGACTGTTGTATGCGATGGCTTCGCAGATCAACACACCAGCAGTTGAAGATGTGTGTTGCTGCATAGCAAAGGCAGGATTGAAGAACTCACCACAAGGTCCCCATGCTCAAATCCTACCATTGTGTGATTTCCAAACAGAACCTAGAGTCGTAGCTAAGGAGAATACAGTTCCAGTCTGTAGCAGTCCAGGTTTCTAGTTCACAACACCACTGCAAACAAAGGCAACAGTGGCTGGCAGAGAATGGCAGAACACATAATGGGCACCATGACTACAAATTTCCTTCTGCTAAGCGCCGGGAAATAGTCTAGTGTGTAGATGGTGGACAATTGAACTGTGGAAGCTCTCATGTTTGTCAGCGGATACCGGTTGTCTGTTTAAATCATAGCCTGTATCAGGGTCTGTGCCCTCACATAACCACTGCTCCCAACACTTCCTACTTTTTTCAGTCCCTCCCAAATTCTGGCAACTGGGCTAAATGTCTTCGAGAGCATGGTAGAGGCATGTCTATCAGTCAATGATCTCTCACCAAGGGGTACACTACCCAAAAGTAGTTTCTGAGAGCCTTTTTATAGGGGGTGTGTACTAGTGTTGAGCCTGATGCAAAGGTTTTCTTATTGTATGTAGCTTTTCTTTATTATGCTATCATTAAAACATTTTTATTATAAGCATTTTCTTACTGATTATTAATTTTTTTTTTATAGATGGTATATTATTTGATTTTTAAATTAAATCATTGCTTAAAACATACAATAGACAACATATAACAGGCAATCACACAAAGGCTGCATGCGAAAAGCCAACAACCTATCCATGAGACATGTACAGTCATCATAGTGCCTTGTGCACTATGAAGCATTCAAAACCAGCTTCCATCTAACTGAGAGCCAGTAAGCCTTAAAGTTGCTTGATTTAAGTTAGATGGCTTGGTGGGACCTGCACACCTAGATCATTATCATTGGGATGACAAAAATTGTTACATTTTTTTTGCTTGGATGCCAGCTAACTCTTCTCTCATTGCTTAGGAGGGCTGCATAATTTTTTTTTTGTTTTCTAATTGTCCTAATATATATTTATATTCAATATTGTTTCTATATTGTTTTGTCATGTAAACTCATTTGCATGAACTTGAATATGGGAAAGACATGCAAATAGTGTTTCCACTAAAAAACAAAGCAGATTCTGCTAATTTGCATGTCTTTCCCATGTTCAAGTTTATCCAAATGAGTGAGAGAGGGTTTATATAGCACCAGCAATTAATTCTGCTAATTCTTAATTAGCGACTGATGAAGAAACTAGTTGTTTCAAAACGCGTTTGGCGTGGAAAAATATGCTGTAGAAACTGCCAAGCCTTATACAGTTGATGGAATTCGTTTAAGGAATCATCTAGCTAGAGCGGCAATATAGCCGAAATCAACGCTGTAAACTATTGTGAGACTGGTGCATGAAAATCGACTAGCTGAGCAGTGATTGCAGTCTGCTCCCCACCACCACTGAAAAATGAAACTGCTGAATACTGATGGAGAGGAGGTTAGCTTCTGAAACATACTAACACACGGACACAGAGGTGAGTCTACTGTACCATCGCTGCGGGACACCGCACAGGGATATATCGGTACGTAAGTAGTTACACTCCCTCTCGAATTTATCTATTTGCCGATTATATATAGGCTGGCTATTTGATCTATATGGGATTTATATACAAGGAATTCCTCTGCAAGGATCTCTATGATATATACTAGAGACATTGTGCCACAATATACCACTACTGAACTCTCTGACCATTAACCAGAGAAATTGCGATATATTTCATCAGTACTGGACTGACTGGTTGGATGTTTTAGGTAACTAAATCCTCATACCGTTGCAAGCTTCAGTACTTATATTGCGATATGTATTGATAAGCAGCACAAGGATTGTTTTATGTTTTATATTTTATTGTAACATTTTTATATACATTTATTATTAATAAATTGCTTTCTGCCTAGTCCATAGTTTGAGTGCCCACCCATATTTCTTATTATTTATAGCGTCACTTATACTGGCAGGGTGAGCCAGATTTGGTTGGTTGCACCTATATCCATATATTGTCAAACCTTGAGCCGTCCCCCCTTGTACTTAATACCTAATTTTTTATTTAGTATTCTAGGTGGGCTGGTCCTATGGTGGAGACTAAGGGACTGAATATCCCACTCTGTGCTGCCAAAGGACAATGAGGAAATATTAGCCCTCATGCATATAGTGCATATCTCTTCTCTCTTATATATAAAATGTAATTTCTGTCTGACTGTCTGTTCTTCATGCATAGCCAAACTGGACTGATCTGCACTAAATTTGGTGCATAAGTACATCAGGTGTCCGGAAAGGTTTTGTAAAGTTCTCAGCTCTCTAAGACACAGTGGCGTGCCTAGGATGTTTGGCACATGGGGCAGGTCCTTTCTCTGGCCCCCCCCCCCCTTCCCCAATACTTTAAAAAAATTGTACCCCCTCACAGTGGTATTGCCCTCATTGTACAACCTTCACAATAGTTTTGTACAGATGTGTGCCCCCCTCACATTGTGCCCTCTCACAGCAGTTATGCCCTCTCTGTGCTCCTTTTACAGTAATAATCCCCATTGTGCCCCCTTCATAGTAATAATCCCCATTGTGCCTCCTTTGTAGTAATAATGCCCACTGTGCCCCCTTCATAGTAATAATGCCCATTTTGCCCCTTCACATTAATAATGCCCATTGTGCCCCCTTAACAGTAGTAATGCCCACTGTGCTAGTTATGCCCTTTGTGCCCCCTCCATAGTAGAAATCCCCTTTGTGCCCCCTTCACAGTAATAATGCCCATTGTGCCCCCTTCACAGTAATAATGCCCACTGTGCCCTTTCACAGTAATAATGCCCACTGCGCCCCCTTCATTGTAGTAATGCCCTCTGGCTCTGTGCCCCCTCCATAGTAGTAATGCCCATTGTGCCCACTTCACATTAGTAATGCCCTCTTTGCCCCCTCCATAGTAGTAATGCCCTCTGTGCCCCCAGCTGTTTAAAGAGAGGGCAGCGCTCATATGAGAGCTGCTTTCTCTGTTCTGTTCACCTGCTCGCCGTAGCAGTTGAAGTGATGAGCAGGTAAACAGAGCAGAGAAGGCAGCACTCATACAAAAAAAAAAAGCGGACAACCCCTTTAAAGACATGCTTGGAAAACATTACATACAGCACTACAGAACATATAGGGTCATACAGCGCCACATACCTCTTACATCCAGTGACTTCTCTTCTCTGATGTAGATATTCTCTTTCTTCATCTTCTCCTGTTAGCCCAGACCACCATGGTGACTTCTTTCAGCCACGCCTCGTCTCTGCAGAGTTTAACAAACAGACATCTTACTTTCCTACTTTTCCATCATCCTCCCACCTTCTCAACACCCCATCCTGCCACCCCCAATACTGTGTCCACTGTGCTCCCCAATACTTTCTTGCAGAAACAGTGTACCTGAAAATACTGTTACCACCCCTTTATTTTGTGCCCTAGTAATAAAAAAAAACACCTTCTTTTCAGATCAGACCCCCATATAATACCCTAAATGAGATCCCCCAATCTCAGACCAAACCCCCTTTAGACCTCTATGTCAGACCCCATATAAGACCCCAGTTTTAAACCTCAGATCAGACCCCCATTAGACCTCCATGTAAGACCCCGACCCAATATCAGACCTCAGATAAGACTCCAATATAAGACCCCCATTATACCTCCAGACCCACATATTAGACCTCAGACCAGACCGCCATATCAGACCTCCAGACCTTCATTAGACCTCTAGACTCCCACTAGACCTCCAGACTCCCACTAGACCTCCAGTCCCCCATATCTGACCCCCATTAGACCTCCAGACCCCCAGTCAGACCTCCAGATCCCCCCAGTCAGACCTCCTGACCCCCCAGTCAGACCTCCAGACTCCCCCAGTCAGACATACAGACCCCCATAGACCACTCCAGGCCCTTATTAGACCTCTCCACACCCCCTATTAGACCTCCATATCAGACCTCAGATCAGACTGTGAAATAATAAAGTAACTTACCTCTCATGTCGCCACTCTCCCTGTCCTGGCTGTCTTCTCTTTTCAGGGCCCACGCTGAAGTCACCTGACCTCCTGCAGCGTCAGGTCAGAGTGCGCTCTGTATATCCTGACGCTGCAGGCAGCCAGGACACAGCAGAGCGGGACCTGCGAAGATAGAGCAGGAGAAAATGTATTAGCCAATAGAAACTTGAAGATTCTTCACTCATATCCTAACTGCCAGACACAAGGGAGTGGGGCATTGTAGAGGTCATTATTAAGTAGGCGAGGCACTGTAGAGGTCACTGTTAAGGGGCGGACCACTGTAAATGTCACAGTTAAGGTGGCGCGCCGCTATAGAGGTCACAGTTAAGGGAGCAGGGTGCTGTGTAGGGTCACTGTTAGGGCGGGTGAGTTGCTGTATTGGTATTTATTATGGAGCGGGGTGCTGTGAAGTTCACTGTTAAGGGGGTGAGCCGCTGTAGAGGTCGCTGTTAAAGAGGCAGGGTGCTGTGAAGGTCCCTGTCAAAGGGGCGTGGTGCGGTGCTGTAGAGGTAATTGTTAAGGGGGTGGGGCTCTGTATGGAGTTCACTGTGGAGGTGGTCACTGTTAAGGGGGTGAGCCACTGTGGAGGTCAATGTCAAGGGTGTCAAGGGTAAGGAGTGCTGTGGAAGTTACCGTTAATGGGGTAGGGTTCTATGGGAGGTCACTGTTAAGGGGATGGGCCACTGTTGAGGTCAATGATAAGGGGGCAGGGCTCTGTGAAAGTCACTGTTAAGGGGGTTGGCCACTGTGGAGCTTACTGTTAAGGAGGTGGAGCACTGGGGAGTGGTCTGGCCACCTAGGTGTATGGGTGCTTAAAGCCTGAGCTCCTGTGGCAGCACCGAATAAAGCGAAGGGGTAACCTCTCCTACCATGGCTGGGCGCAAGAAGAAGGTGGCTAAACAGCCAAAACGTACTAAATTCTACTTCTCCAGAGACGCGGGAAGGATCCAAGATCCAAGATGGCGCAGATGAGATAGCTGCCTCTCCTTCCGGTCAAACAGAGGCATCGGACCTTTTCCGCAGCTCCCCCGCATCTTTGTTGAGATGCTCTCTCTCTTACCCGACGCTGCCAGTTCACCCAGAGACAGAATGTTCTCCCCTACAGACCGGCAGGAAGGGAATAACTTCGGGGCCGGAGGCTGCTTGGCACCCGGTGTGACAAAGTCCCCCCTCCTGGTCCACACAGACGGCGCAGCTTTCTGTCTCTCCCTCCCCTCCGTGGGATCCCCTGCATCAGCGTGCCTGCGGTGAAGATACGACATCGCCCTCATGTCATGGTACCTGGGCCCCCTCCATGGCTTCTGCTGAAGATGATGAGACAACACTCCTAGCGCTGCCAGTTTCTAATGTGGCCCATACTGACACCGACATGCGCGACATGTTGTTACTCCAGCGGCGCTCCATTTACTGGATATGCGGTCTCTTATAGCTCCTCTGCGCTCTGATATAGACGGGCTTGGGGCTAGAACTAATCACCTGGAGAACAAATTTGGGGACTTTGCTACCTCACACAATACCCTCATTGATGCCCACACAGAATTGGAGGCAGTGGTGGAGGCCATTAAGGTCAAAATCGCTGACCTTGAGGACAGAAGCCGACACAAAAATATTAAGCTGCTGGGGATCCCAGAGTCTGTGCCTCCTAAAGATATATCTGAATATGTGCGCTTCCTCATTAAAGCGGCTCTTCCAGATTGTTCCGAACGGGACTTAGACATTGATTGGGCGCATCGTGTGCCTCGCCCGCGGCATCTTGAGGATACAGTGCCAGGTCATGTGCTCGCCAGAGTACACTTCTTCAGGGTTAAGGAGCAACTAATGGCCTTCGCCAGAAAGAACGGAGGCCTTCCTGCCCCTTTCCATATGGTCCTCTTATTTGCCTACTTATCGGCGGCCACATTACGAATGCAGAAAGCTCTCTCTCCTATTACCTTAGCCCTCCTGCGTGCCAAGATGCCCTACTGCTGGGGATTCCCAGTCTGCCTTCTGGTGCACCACAAAGGGGAATTTCATGCCATCAAATCCCTTGACGAGGGGTACAACCTTCTCCATAGATGGAACATCTCAACTTCCCCTCCTGATGACGTCCGGCAACAAGCTCCAGTCAAGGTCAGCAAAGACTGGGCAAGAGTTCACTAAAGCGGGTTGCATAGCGAGTATCCCTCGTCTTCAGGTGCTGTACTTTCTATAGGTTTTGTTATTCTGACCTGCTCCAGTACCAGGCTACAGACGGGACATTTGCCCTACTCTTTATATTGAGCCAAGTATAGGCTATTTATGTTTTACTTTGGTTTCTTTATGTTTTCTTGCCATCTTGGTTCTTGGTGGTCTTGTATGTTTGGTGCTCATCTACTGCCTGATATTCTTATGCTGCCTAAGTGCCTATTGTGGGGAGTCGCTCTGGTAGATAGCAGTGCGGGTGCAGTATAGAGGCAAAACGGAGTCCAGAAAGTGTAGCAAACAGTGTTTAATTCACACTTGTAGCAAATACACAGCAAACAGTCACTTGGTGTTAATTCACACCCATCAGAAAACGTGCAGCAAAACAAAATAGTCCAAAACAGGTTCCAGTCACCTGGGAGGCTTTAGGTGCAGGTTCGCACCTGGCTGTCAGTCCAGCCGCAAGGCGATCGACCTCCGGCTTCCAGGCCGTCTGCACTCCTCCTTGCTTGGGGTCTTGCTTCCAGCCCAGAGAACTCCACACAGCACAGCATGGATCAGCACTCCCAAACTCAAGTGATTCCACAGCCTAACAGCAGCTCCAGGACAATCACACTCAGCTGCTGAGGAGGCTGCCTTTTAAAGGCCCGGATAAAGTCCGGCCTGGACCGTGGGGAATAGGCACCCACCCAACTCTTTGCCTACTCCCAGTAAGAGCCGGCCCGGATTGGCTTTGCAGCCAAACTAAAAACAAGGTGTCAAACAGCACTAGCTGCTGCTGACACACGAAAACCCGGCTCTTACCTCACCGAGGCCAGGAACCTCGGTGACACGTACCTGCCATCGACCACGGTACCTTGCACCCTCTTACACACCCCCCTTTGTTCAACCCTGAGGGGTGAACACATGTGAGGCAGTGGACGCGGGACAGGGCATCTGCGTTACCCTGCAAGCGGCCTGCCCTGTGTTCTACAGAGAACTTAAAGTTCTGCAGGGATAGGAACCACCTGGTGACCCGAGCATTCCTCTCCTTTGCCTGGCTCATCCACTTGAGAGGGGAATGGTCGGTCACCAGATGGAACCTCCTCCCTAACAGGTAGTAGCAGAGAGATTCGAGTGCCCACTTGATAGCCAGGCACTCCTCTCCACTATACTATACCTGGACTCGGGCGGGACTGAGCTTACGGCTCAGGAAGACAACGGGATGTTCTTCCCCGTTGACCTCCTGAGACAGTACCGCACCGAGGCCTACCTCCGAGGCGTCGGTCTGTACGACGAACTCCCTGTTGAAGTCGGGTGTCACCAAAACCGGGGACCCACACAGGGCCGACTTCAACGCGGAGAAAGCCTCCTCCGCCTTCTCACTCCAGCTAACCTTCCCAGACTTTCGCCCCTTCAACAGGTCTGTCAATGGTGCTGCTATTGTGGCAAAGTGGGGCACAAACCGCATGTAGTACCCTACCATTCCCAGGAAGGACTTTACCTGCCTGGTGGTGACCGGTCGGGGCCAGTTACGTATGGCTTCTACCTTAGTTACCTGCGGCTTGATGACTCCCCGCCCAATAACATATCCCAGATATTTAGTCTCTTCCAACCCAATCGCACACTTCTTTGGATTGGCGGTTAGACCAGCTTTCCTCAGGGCATCCACTACCGCCTGCACTTTGGGCAAATGGCTTTCCCAGGCTGTCTGCAATTTTTACCGTGGCTACCGCTTCGCAGGCCTCGAACTGTGGGGCTGGACCCTTCTCACCCAGAAGCCCTGGCCGGGGGCTGTTGTCGTCGGTCGCGTTCCTATCCTTCCACGGCTTTAGTAAATTCACGTGGTACACCTGCTCCGGCTTGCGCCACCCTGGCTGGTGTACCTTGTAATTTACTTCCCCTACCTTCTCAATCACCTCATAGGGGCCCTGCCATCTAGCTAGGAACTTGCTGTCAAGGGTGGGTACCAGAACCAAAACCCGATCTCCCGGATTGAAGCCCCGTACCCGAGCCTGACTATTATACACCCTACTCTGGGCTTGTTGCGCTGCCTCCATATGCTCCCGGACCAGCGGCAACACCCTTTCCATCCGGTCTTGCATCTGGGTGACATACTCAATGACACTTTTGTGGGGGACAGGCTGCTGTTCCCACGCTTCCTTGGCAATATCTAACAGGCCCCGAGGGTGTCTGCCATAAAGCAGTTCGAAGGGCGAGAACCCAGTAGAGGACTGGGGCACCTCTCGCAATGCGAACATGAGATAGGGCAGAAGCAGGTCCCATTCCTTCCCATCTCTAGACACCACCCTTTTTAACATATTTTTTAGAGTTTGGTTAAACCTTTCGACAAGACCGTCCGTTTGCGGATGGTAAACGGACGTCCGCAATTGCTTTATACGCAATAATTTACACAGTTCCCTCATAACTTTAGACATAAAAGGGGTCCCTTGGTTTGTCAGAATCTCTTTTGGCAGGCCCACACGGGAAAACATTTCCATTAACTCTTTGGCAATGAGCTTAGCCGAGGTATGTCGCAAAGGCACCGCCTCCGGATACCGAGTGGCGTAGTCGAGAACTACCAGAATGTGTTGGTGGTCCCTGGCAGACTTCGGTACAGGCCCGACTAGATCCATAGCGATACGCTCAAACAGGACCTCAATGATTGGAAGAGGCACAAGGGGACTACGGAAATGTGGCTGGGGGCTATTTACCTGACAGGTTGGACAAGATTTACAATATTCTTCTACCTCCTTAAACACACCAGGCCAATAAAACCGCTGCAGTATGCGGTCCTGCGTTTTCTGCCACCCCAAGTGTCCCCCAAGAACATGTTGGTGGGCAAGCTCCATGACCAGCTTGCGATACGCTGTGGGCACCACCAACTGTTCCACAGATTCACCCGGATTTGGTTCACCCGATATAACATTTCTTGGTGAGCGACAAAGCGAGGAAATATTAACTCAGCCCCTGGCTTCTGGGGTTTACCATCAATTTCCACCACATTCTCCCAGGCCCTAGTTAGGGTTTGGTCCCGGTGTTGGGCGGTCCCAAAATTGTCTCCGGAGACGTGGAGGTCTGCCAACTCAGGTCCTGGTGGCAAGTCCTCCATGTCTCCCACCATTACACTCAGTGGGGGTGTCTCCCCTCTATCACAGCAGTGGTGGTCACCCCTACCGCAGGCCCTTCGGACTCGGGCTCCCAGGGCTCTGGCCCCCCACTGGAACCAGGCCACTCTGCTAGGGTTGCCCCTGTCTCAGGGCTATTAGTCACTTTCATCTCAGGCCATAGTGACGGAAAACCAGGGAAGTCTCTCCCAATTATTAGTTCATACGGTAGCTTTGTGGAGATCGCCACTTCACAAGTCCATGTGCCGGCCGCCGTGGATAGAGACATTACAGCAGTGGGATAGTCTTTTAAGTCTCCATGTATGCACACCACACCAACTTTCCGGCCCGTATACTGGGTGGGCTGTACCAGGGCAGCACTTACCAGGGTTACTAGGCTCCCTGAGTCCAACAGCGCCCCTGCCAGGTTTTCACCCACTTGCACCTGGCACAGGTGACGATTGTCTACTGTCTCGGGGTGCCGGTTGCACACAGTCTCCGGGCATACATGGAAGCCCGGTACCCATAATTAATCTCAATGGGTTCTCCCCACTGTGGACAGTCAGCCCTTACGTGGCCAGACTCGTGACACCGCCAGCAGACTATCGGGGCCGGGTCTACAGGGGGTACACCCCGAGCAGGTTTCTCGGGTACCAGTCGTCGGGACTGGATGGGAGTCCTCCGGGGTTTGACCGGCCCCCTCCCAACAACACCCCCTTTCAAGTTTTGGGTGGCCTCATAGCGCTCCACCAGGTCGACCATTTCTAGGGCATTGGTGGGTGATACCTGGCCGATCCAGTGCTGAAGGGGGTAAGGCAAGGCCCTCCAAAACATGTCAGCCAGCAGTCGGTCCAGCATAGCAGTCGGACTTAGAATATCAGGCTGCAGCCATTTTTGCAACCTGTGCAGCAACTCATAGTACTGCGGCCGGGCGGGTTCAGCCGCTTTAAAGTCCCACTGGTGGACCCGTTGAGCCCGGACTAACACGTTTACCCCCAGCCTGGCCAGGATCTCCCCCTTCACCTTGGGGTAATCAGCAGCCTGGTCATCTGCTAAGTCAAAAAAAACTTGTTGGGATCCGGATGCCAGGAACGGAGCGACCACCTCAGCCCACTGGTCACGGGCTAACTTCTCCCTCACGGCCACCTTTTCAAAGACCGCCAGATACGTCTCCACGTCGTCCGAGGGGGTCATCTTTGGGATCGCCGCACGGACCGCTTTCCGGGCATCATGGTCGTGGTGGGACGCTCCTGCAGCTTGTAACGCCATCACGTGCTGTAAAAGTAGTTGGTTGGTCTCCCGCTGCTGCACGTTAGCCTCCATGAGGGCTTTCACAGCCGCCTCCATGTTGCCAGAAATTCCTGTTTGCAACTATATGCCATGCACTTGTGCTCAGCAAAACAAAAACAATTCGGCGTTCACGCCAGCCTCACTGCGCATGCACGCATCCGACACCAAATGTGGGGAGCCGCTCTGGTAGATAGCAGTGCGGGTGCAGTATAGAGGCAAAACGGAGTCCAGAAAGTGTAGCAAACAGTGTTTAATTCACACTTGTAGCAAATACACAGCAAACAGTCACTTGGTGTTAATTCACACCCATCAGAAAACGTGCAGCAAAACGAAATAGTCCAAAACAGGTTCCAGTCACCTGGGAGGCTTTAGGTGCAGGTTCGCACCTGGCTGTCAGTCCAGCCGCAAGGCGATCGATCTCCAGCTTCCAGGCCGTCTGCACTCCTCCTTGCTTGGGGTCTTGCTTCCAGCCCAGAGAACTCCACACAGCACAGCATGGATCAGCACTCCCAAACTCAAGTGATTCCACAGCCTAACAGCAGCTCCAGGACAATCACACTCAGCTGCTGAGGAGGCTGCCTTTTAAAGGCCCGGATAAAGTCCGGCCTGGACCATGGGGAATAGGCACCCACCCAACTCTTTGCCTACTCCCAGTAAGAGCCGGCCCGGATTGGCTTTGCAGCCAAACTAAAAACAAGGTGTCAAACAGCACTAGCTGCTGCTGACACACGAAAACCCGGCTCTTACCTCACCGAGGCCAGGAACCTCGGTGACACATACCTGCCATCGACCACGGTACCTCGCACCCTCTTACACTATGTACATACGATGCAAGCGTCCTGGCTGGGAGATGCTCTGCATTTTATTCATGTTTTATTTCATGCTAGTTCTACAATGCTGTTTATTTTAATTTATCATGGTCTTAAAGGGGTATTCCCACCTTAGTGATCACATTTTATTTTGATAATGAGGTCCCAGTGATCATTTTTGTAAATATATTTCATAAAAAAATTCCAACCCTTCTTGATAAAATTGGATGCCTCCTACCTCATTGTTTGAGTTTGGTTTCCCATGGATACGGCCACATCTCGCCTGCTGCATCCATGGGCTGCGATTGCGCAGATAAACTCCTGCGATCCAGTGGCCGGCCTCTCCTTTCCGTTGTGAACGCGCACATCGCCGGGCGGCCGCGCATGGTCTGTTCTTTATTCCTTTGTGCCGCAGCTAAGAACAGCGCATGCACGGCCGCCCGAATTCTTCGTAGCCGGACCAGATAGTGAGGACATGCCGGAGAAGGATTTTGACAGGAATGAATGCACTACCAAATCCACCAACGATTTTCCAGGGCAGATACATAGGTGGCATACGATAGGAAGTGGAGGGAATAAAGAGGACTCATTTATGTGAATGAATTTGCTGGACACTGGACACATTTATGGAATGGAGGGAACACAGAGGAGAGGGCATTATGAATTTAAAGGGGCACAGAGACCGCCAATATGGATTGCAGGGGACAAATGGGGACACCAATATGAAGTGGATAGAGAAATGGGGACGCCTATATAGAATGAAGGGTCACAGAGGGGAGGGGCCTCACAGACTCTGCAGGCTGCCTGACTGATGACTCATACTATTCACATGAACGAGCACGGACTGAGCTCTCAGTGTGATGTCATAAAGAGGTGTGGCCAGCCTTCACTCAAACTGTCTAAGCCCGCCCAGCCTTAGAAGCAGGAAACCAGGAAGTGAACAGCAGAGCCGGCTGCAGGTAAGGACGAAACACCAAGATTGGAATACCCCTTTAACGTTTGCTAGCTTAAATGCCAACGGCTTAAACAGCCCAATGGGCAAAGCGCATTTGTGGAGAGAGTCTAAAGTCTTACGTTGCAACATCTTGGGGGTTCAGGAGACACATCTGCTTCAACGTGATGCTTTCAGGCTGCGACATGCGCAGTTTCCCCATATCTATCACTTACATTTTCACTCCAAATCTAGAGGGGTCATGTTAGCTATTAAAAATACTGTAGCATTCTCCCACGTAGCAGACTACTTCGACCCACATGGGCAGTTTATCATATTGATCTGTACTTTAAACAACGCTCTATTTACCCTAGTGTCTTTGTACGCCCCTAACACTGGCCAATTACGCTTCTTTCACAAATTAATGAAATTGGTTAACAAAAAACGTCAGGGACAGCTGGTGATATGTGGTGATTTTAATTTGACCTCGGATCCATCTGTGGACACCTCCTCTTCCCAAGTGAGGATCACACCTTCCTTAGCTACCGCATTCTGGAAGGGGGAGCTTTATGACTTTTGGCGTATCCACCAAGCATCTGCTAGAGATCAAACTTTCATTCGGGGGTCCACAATGGTTATTCCCGAATAGACATGTTCCTCATGGAAAGATCACTTCTCCCTCACGCTAAAGACTCCTCCCTGGAAATGATCAAATGGTCCAATCTTGCCACCATAACCTGTCAGTCTCCGAATCCATAAACTCTCCCCAGCTGTATATTTGGAGAAGCAGCCCTATTCTACTTTCGAACCCCCAATATGGGTCCTGTATTGAATCAGACCTTAATTTTTTTTTCAGGTTTAATGACCCCTCCCACACTGATTCGGTGACCCTGTGGAACGCCCATAAGGCCTGTATCCAAGGGTTTTTTATTCAGCAAGGTGCAATACGTAAAAAGTGGCTGAAGGCAGACATCTCAACCCTTCTATCTCGGATGCAACAGGTAGAAACTAAGAACAAAGCAACTCCCATTCCCTCACTGGCGGAAGAGCTTAGACAGCTTAGACAGGAGTTGAGGTGTCATATGCTTACCTCTTACGAGAAAATGTTTTGTAAGACGAAGGCGACTTACTACTCACAGGATAATAAGGCAGGTAAACTTTTGGCATCCAGATTTAAATCTCTACATACAAAAAGTCGACTCCCCCATCTCATCCACCCCTCATCCCAGGATAAAGTTTATTCCCCCACTGACATAGCTAATGGATTTCAGGCATATTATGCCAAACTCTATAACTTAAAGGAATCTAACCCTGCTCCAGGGAGGACCTAACTAACTCATATCTTCATTCCCTGAATTTACCCACATTAGAGAGTTCCCAGCTTCATGCACTTAACACTCAAATCACCAATGAAGAGGTGGAGGCGGTGATTGCTTCCCTTCCTCGAGACAAGGCCCCTGGCCCTGATAGCTTTGCCAACCACTATTACGAACACTTTAACCAGGTCCTCTGCCCATATCTGAAGGACTTTTGCCAATCTGCACTATCCTCTGGCTCCCTCCCCACTGAAAACTTACAAAGCCCTAATTATTACCCTCCCCAAGCCTGGCAAACCCCATGATAGACCCCAAAATTTCTAGGTGCATTTCCCTTTTGAACCAAGATGTTAAAATATAAGCGAAATTACTGGCCACCCATCTAGCTAAAGTCCTTCCATCTATTATTTATGTAGATCAGGCAGGTTTTGTTCCTATCCGACAAACCTACTATAATACCAGACGTCTGTTGGGAATTTTCCATCATGTCCATACTCCTAAAACCCCCATGCTGGCCCTGGCTCTGGATGCCAAGAAGTCGTTTGACAGACTTCGTTGGTCATTCGCCTTCTAGGTGATCTTGCAGATGGGATTCCGTAGCCCCATACTTTCCGCCATTAAGGCACTTTATAGTAATCCCACAGCTAACACTTTTGTAAACGAAGCCCTGTCAGACACGTTCGCACTCACCAATGACATTATACAGGGGGGCCCCTTGTCCCCCCTTATCTTTATAATAGCCATGGAGCCGTTGGCTCAGGCGATTAGACAAGACCCCAGAATACCTGGAGTGGTTGTGGGTGGCCGCTACCCACGTCATCTCCCTGTATACAGACAATGTTTTTCTCTCTCTTACTGACCCTGAAAAGTCCTTAGCGGCGGTGATGGACCAAATTTCCCGATACGGTGCTCTTTCATACTACCACTTCGACTCCTCAAAAACACAGGCCCTACCTGTCAATATGCCAGGGACCTTGTTGACAGTCCTCCGTAATACTTGGGCCTTCGACTGGCAATATAAAAGTATTAAATACCTTGGTAACAACATGACACACTCCTCGTCCCTGCTGTATGCATTTAACTATGACTCCCTCCTTCTTTCCACTGAAAGAGAACTCATAGACTTTACTAAACATGAGACTTCATGGTTAGGTAGGATTGCAGCATTCAAGATGTTGATCCTCCCTAAGTTTTTATACGTATTCCGCCCCTTGCCTATTACCCTCCTGGAGAAATTATTTACCTAAGCTCAAGCTTTACTTTCTAAGCATATCTGGGAAGGAAAATGTCCCAGGTTTGCTTGAGATATCATCACAAGGGGCCGACATATAGGAGGTTTGGCACTACCGGATATGAAACTGTATTATATTGTCTCTTTGGTTTCCATGAGACGAGGTTGGGCTCAGTCCGCTACAGAGCTACATTGGGTCCATTTGGAACTCTCACAGGTCTCCCCATTCTCCCTGTTAGATTTGTTGCCATTTTGGAAAATTCCCATTCTGGAAAATTCCCATCCCTAAAAGTTCTAAGTCCGACGGTGCTGGTGTCTTTGAACGCTTGGTCTAAGTATCATACACTAGCTAATGCAGACACCCCCCTCCTTTGCTTCCTTGCCCTTTTCTATTCTCCAACCTCTGCTCCCACACTCTGATTTGTCTCTGTGGATCCATAGAAATATCCAAAAAGTAGGAGACCTGTTGGATCAAGGTGTGTTGCGGCCGTTCTAGTCGATCCGTGAGCAATTTTCCCTCCCGGCGGCGGAATTCTATAAGTATCTCCAGGTCTGTTACCTGTTGCAGAGTTTGCAGCCATCGGAATTGAAAATGGACAACCTAGCCAAATTGTATATCTCGGGTAAATCTAAAGGTTTGAAGCCCTTGTATAACTCTATTCTTCAACCGACTAATTTTAAACGTTCCCACCCCATGCTCACTTAGGAAAAAATTCTGAACACGCCCTTCTCTGACACGGAATGGCTTAATGCCCTTAGGGAAATCCACAAACACCTGAAATGTACCTCCCACATAGAGTCTTTCTATGAGACTTTCTGCTCCATCAGTGCGAGATCCCTCTATCTACGTACAACAAGTCTGTGATTAGACATATGGTCAATGCTGCGAGAGCTTGTATCCCCTGTATGTGGAGACAATCTTCTGCTCCCACTATTAATATGTGGATCAACAAAATTCAGGAGACCTTGAGAATGGAAGATCTTACCTCATCCATAAAGCATACGGAAAAACAATTCATTAAAACCTGGTGTCACTGGATCGAATTCCATGGCTCAGTGGAGTGCCGTGTTCTGATGTCTTCGACGTGAGAGAGGGGTTTACTGTTTCCCCTTTGTATCTTTCCCCTCTGTTTTCATGTCTCTTTCCTCCCCCCTGTCCTCGCTCTAAAATCCTGTTGCTATCTATTGATTGTCCTTTTTTATCCATGTGAAATTGCCATGCCTTGTAACATTCTATTTGTATTTCATTGTGTGTTGGGCGATGCCCAGCCTTTTTACATGGCATGCTTGTTTATTAATTAATGCGAAAATTTAAATAAAGAATTTACAAAAAAAAAAAAAAAACGGTCTTATGTTGGTACTACACCACAGACAGACTGGCTCTTATGTACACTTCTGTTTCCAATTGGTCCTGGAGGGGTTGTGGGCGCAAGGGGACTCTATACCATATCCTATGGCAATATCCGGGTATCCAACCTTACTGGTCCGCATGCCGCGACCTGTTGGGTCGGATCCTGCAGTGTGAGATAACCTGGTCTCCACAATTGGTTCTCCTATTTATAGGTGTTAACCAAATACCAGTCTCTTGCAGGGCTTTGTTCTGTATATTCTGTGTTTCGGCAAAATTGATGTTGCTACGGAGATGGAAAACCTCTGACGTGCAATTGGTAGGCGTCTCAATATTGCTCCACTCCCTAGGTCCCCCCAGACCTTACTGACTACTAATTAGTGCAAATTCTCCACTGATTTTATATCTCACTCTTATGGTTGGACATTTCCCTAACTTTGATTAGGCAGCAATACCCCTTAGTGCAGTTGTCACCCTTTTCCTTCAGGCATGGTATATCTGATGTACAGTCTATCGGATTATACCCTCCAATTGCGCCACTTTTGTAAATTTTTTTTTTTTGTTCATTATGCTCTTTTTTTAATTTATTTTTTGCTGATTAATATGCCCAGTTTACTTTCTCTATGCTTGTAAAACTTTAATAAAAACTATTGAAACGAAGGAGGTGGAGCAGGGGTTCAGAAGGGTCTTTCAGCTAGTAATAGTATATATAGTAGATATCGTGCATATAGTGCATATATAGTAGTAGATAATATACTACTGTATGTGTACTATATGCATGAGATCTACTTTAACCAATGGGACCTCTATCTGGTCACTGTAATGCAGGAGGAGTGGACTCTGGTGCATTGTGTCTGGTCACCGTACAGGATAAACAGGCAATACACTAGAGTCTTCTCCTCCTGCAGTATAGTGACCAGACACAGACAATGCACCAGAGTCTGCTCTTCCCTTATCTGGTCACTGTAATACAGGAGGAGATTTGTACATTGTTTGCCTCTGGTCACTGTATTACAGGGCCTTTTACATGGGCCCACAATTGAACAGATCATTGCTAACCAGCATTACTGATTATCTGGTGGTGCAGCACAAAAGATTATTGTTTCCCAGTGGCAGATTGCACTGTGTAAACACAATCTTCTGCCGGGAAACAACGAGACAGTATGGAGAAGAGTGATATCATTATCGATCGCTCCTCCCTGGTCTCCTTTGCTAGTGATCAGCAGATTCTCGAGAAGGAACGCTTCCTTCCCGACAATCTGCTAGATCGTTGTCCCATGTAAAGTGACCATAAGACATCCAGAGGTTTTTAAGTAGTCCTAGGGGCCCAATCCCAACCATGTCTGATGCTTCCTAGAAAAATAAACTTATTACTGCATCTGTGGAATTTCTCTGCAGAGCAAACAAGAAAATGAGTTCTGTAAAAAGTCATGGCCTTATTAAAACCACAGTAGGCATAAAGTAAGCTGTAGATCTTGCATCGAAGAGGAAAGAATTCTGTGATATGTGACTGTACTCTGTGATTAATCAGTGTGTGCACACTGTTGCTCCGGGCTTCCATTACGGAGCTCTCATAAAACATTTTATTATTCTTTATTTTGCAAGTTGAAACAGAGATTTCTTCACTTTTGCCATTACTATTATTTCTTCTTGTAACCCTGTACTATTTCTTTTCATATGATTCATTTTATTGTTTCATAAAAATTTCTGTACATCCTCCATTACGATGATTCGCAACTGCTGTCACTCATCTTCATTGATTACTTCTGTGGTATGTAAAGTATAGTTTGGGATCAGCCACTCAAATTGCCCAAAAAATATCCAAATAATGTAAGTAATTTAAGAAGAGACCTAAAGGAAAGCAACTCTGAAAACAAAACTCTCCTACTGTTTAAAGTATATAGACCCTATGCAGACTTACGATACTCCATGGTTACAAACAAACACTGTATTATATGATCCTATAGTCATATATTACTTCACTTCCTCTTCAGTGGCCAAGTGTTGAGGTGGTTGTTGTACTCAAAGTAAACAGTACTACAGGTTTTCTCTAAAGGAAATAGTTTCTTCATACAGATGACCAGTCTGTCTCACAAGAGTGCCTGGTTTCCAGTTCTCCCAGGCAAAGTGCTATAGAGTCTAGCAACTAGATTCAGAATTAACTCCACAGACTTTAGTCATGCACCTCTTCTCACACAGCCTGACACACTCCAAAATAGTTTAGTTGCTTCCTCAGAGGCCTTGTCTCAAGCTTGCGGGATAATTTTCTCCCCAGGCCTGCTTCTAGCTTTTTCTCTATCACTGCCTTCTCTCAACTGACTGGACCAGTTAATCTAAGCCACTCCCTACAGGGAGGTTTTAGGAAGTCCCACCCAGCAGCTGAATCTCTAAGGCCAATTAACCTTTGTGCAACCTATAGACATGAAGCATGCAATACTATAATTCCCACACATTTTTAACCCTTTTAGCAGGGAACCACTTTATGTTGAACTACACTATAATAGAGAGGTATATCGGATTTCCCAACCTACAGCTTATGATGGGTTTTAAGTTAACATCAGACACGAAAACATGTTATTTTATTAGTTTTATGCTTAAATATGGTAATTAGATGATCTCCACAGTTATAATATGCCCTTGTCGTGAAGCAGTCTTCTTTCTGCCAATCCCCGTCACATTTGCCGGGTTGTTGCCAGATCTGCACCAGTCCACATTCTAGTTAATTGTGCCAGACGGCAAGTGTGTCGGAACAGCCTGCCTGATAATAACCGCTAGTGTGAAACTAGCCTTAGGGGGCCTGATTTGTGTGCAGAAAATTTCCAAGAAATCTTCACCACAGTTTTATCACATTTTTAAGCAGTTTTAGTGCAGATTTGATGTATTTTTTATGCAAATTTCATCCTTCCATTGAAAAGGCATGCTACAGATTTCAAAACCCGCACACGTCAATTTCTGCCCCTGAGAAAAAAAATAAGCAAAGTGAGATTTGTCTAATATCATACACTTTGTTAGTACTAGAAAAAGAAAGATTCCAGCACTCCAGTAAATTCAGTTAAAAAGCCTTGGCATCCTTTATTTTCGGTGGACGTAATCAACATACAAGGATAAGTTTTTCCAGCATAATTACACCCGTGCAGCGGTCTACGCGTTTCGAGCGTTACCGCTCTTACTCATGACCTCCAGTGTGTCTGCAATCTTAGCAAATAAATACTGTGTAGTGGGGGAGGAAACCTTCCTCCAAGTAAAGGAAACATCAGGTGTTTCAATTTACACCTGATTGCAGAAGCACTGGTGAACATTGCTTGGATAAATGTTATCACCAACTTAACATATTCTTAGTTAAAAACAACATTACAAACAAACAATGATCTATTTACACTGAAAGTGTAACTGGCAAGTGTCTGACTAGCACACAAGAAAAATGAAATTTGCATCGAAAAAATTCTGCGCAATCCACACCATGTGCAGATACCCTTACCCTTAGTTGTCCCAGAACTATTAGAGATCACCTGTAATGTATGGGAGTATCCCGCATCAAGTGTTTGATTTCTATGAAGCACTAACACAAGGGAAAAGCAGTACTAGTACATTTCTTTTATAGTCAATAGCCTGGCACTGTAATGCATGGGTGTGACAGGTCCTCCAGTGCAAAACACATTCGTTGAAAGCCACTCTCACATTTAGAAAGTAAAACAAAAATTCACGCACTACTTTATGAATGAATCAGGTGGCGCCGGCACGTGACGTCAGTCAGTCACGCTGCCGGCCGCGCGCCCGGCCTGTAATGGAGCGGACCGCGGTTAGTGAGTTAGTGATTCTATTATGTATGAGGGGCGGGCACAAGTTTACTTTATTTAACATAGATTTATGGTGATTTTTGGGGAATGAGTGAGCGGCGGGGCCAGAGGACAGTGAATACACCTGGCCCCGCTGCAATTTTGAGGCAATGTGAGGGGGATCTGTGGATGGCACTTTTAAGGGGTGAGGGGTTATATAACAGTGTCATCCACAGATCCCCTATCCCATAATACTGCCATCCACAGATCCCCCTCACCCCATAACAGTGCCATCCACAGATCCCCCTCACCCCATAACAGCGCCATCCACAGATGTCCCCCCCATAACAGTGCCATCCACAGATCCCCCTCACCCCATAACAGCGCCATCCACAGATGTCCCCCCCATAACAGTGCCATCCACAGATGTCCCCCCCATAACAGTGCCATCCACAGATGTCCCCCCATAACTGCGCCATCCACAGATGTCCCCCCATAACTGCGCCATCCACAGATGTCCCCCCATAACTGCGCCATCCACAGATGTCCCCCATAACTGCGCCATCCACAGATGTCCCCCCATAACTGCGCCATCCACAGATGTCCCCCCATAACTGCGCCATCCACAGATGTCCCCCCCATAACTGCGCCATCCACAGATGTCCCCCCATAACTGCGCCATCCACAGATGACCCCCATAACTGTGCCATCCACAGATGTCCCCCCATAACAGCGCCATCCACAGATGTCCCCCTATAACAGTTCAAAAATATGCATGAAGCTCTAAAAACAGTAATAATTGAATGCAGTGACAATAATTTATGATAATAAAGAGTGGACACATAGTCCTACAGATACAACCGGCCCTTTGAGGGTGACCAAACTGCTGATGCGGCCCCCGATGAATTTGAGTTTGACACCCCTGCTCTAGATACTCCAAATTTTTGTGGTCAGTGTAAACCGTGATGGGATGTTCTGCACCCTCTAGCCAATGTCTCCACTCTTGAAAAGCCAATTTTACTCCCAGAAGCTCTCTATTGCCGATATCATAATTACACTCGGCTGGAGAGAGCTTCCGAGAGAAGAAGGCACAGGGATGTAACCTCTCAGGGTCCCCAGAATAATGTGAGAGAACTGCCCCTACACCGACCTCTGAGGCATCGACCTCGAGAACAAAAGGTCTGGAGGTGTCTGGATGAGTAAGGATTGGTGCCGTGCAAAAGGCCTGTTTCAGCGTCTCAAAGGCTCTCACTACCTCTCTCGTCCACTTAGAAGGATTAGCTCCCTTCTTAGTGAGGTTGGTGAGAGGTACTACTATCGCAGAAAAATTCTTAATAAACTTGCGGTAGAAGTTGGCAAAGCCTAAGAAACGCTGCAACCCCTTAAGATCCTTAGGCTGAGGCCAATCCAAGACAGCAGAAAGTTTGGATGGGTCCATAGCCAATCCCTTTTCTGAGATAATGTACCCCAGGAAAGGCAATTCCTTCACCTCAAACAGACACTTCTCAAGTTTGGCATAGAGGCGGTTCTCCCTCAGTTTCTGGAAAACCTGACACACGTGTCTCCGATGAGAGGCCAGATCCGAAGAGTAGATTAGTATGTCATCTAGATAGACAACAACACATCTACCCAAGAAATCTCTGAGAACATCGTTGATGAACTCTTGGAAGACCGCGGGAGCATTACAGAGACCGAAAGGCATCACGAGATACTCGTAATGCCCGTCTCTGGTATTAAATGCGGTCTTCCATTCGTCACCCTCTCTAATGCGAACTAAATTATAAGCACCCCTTAAATCGAGTTTGGTGAAGACTCGGGCCCCTGCTACCTGAGAAAACAAATCATCAGTCAGAGGCAGTGGATACCGATTCTTCACCGTAATCCGATTAAGGGCACGATAATCGATGCAAGGTCTCAAGCCTCCATCCTTCTTCTCCACAAAGAAGAATCCAGCTCCAGCAGGCGAAGTGGATGGACGAATGAAATTCTTCTCAAGGTTTTCTTTAATATACTCCCGCTGAGCCTGAACCTCAGGCCCAGTGAGATTATACAGATGCCCTCGTGGTGGCATGGTACCTGGCAACAGGTCTATAGGACAATCATATGACCTGTGGGGAGGTAACACATCAGCCCCCTGAGGACTGAACACATCTCGGAAATTATGATACTGCTGTGGTAAAGTACTTAATACTTCCATGGAGGCTAGTGACAGGTCGGGACGAATGCACTTAGTGAGGCATTCCGTACTCCACTGACAAATAAGACCCGAGCGCCAGTCCACTACTAGATTATGGAGCCTCAACCAAGGGAGACCCAAAATCACGGCAGGACAAAAAGGCTTAAGGTCTCCCGATGATCAGCCCCCACCGTTACCTGTATTCCCGGAGTCATCCACACTGCACGACCATCTTGAAGAGGGGATCCATCAATCGCGGTCACTGACATGGTGGTTTTCGGCTGGATCAACGGGATGCCAAGTCGACGAACCAAGGTTGAGTCCACAAAATTCCCAGAGGCCCCAGAATCGATTAGTGCCGAAAACTCATGAACCTTGTCTTGCCACCGTAGGGATATGGATACTATCACCCGGCTTGGAGGAGGGATAATAGCACCTAGGGGGTTCTCCTCTATGCCCCCTAGGTTCATTTGTTTCCCGCCAGCAGGAGGGGACAGGTTTTAACGAGGTGTCCAGACTTTTCGCAAAATAGGCACAGGCCTTTCTGCTGGCGACGAGCTCGTTCTGCCTGTGTGAGATGGGAGGATCCAACCTCCATTGGCTCTTCGGCCGATTTAAGAGGCCCTGGATGTGGTCGAGAGGATGAAAACCGAGACGACCGTTCCACTCGCCTCTCACGGATTCGCCTGTCGGCATCGATTGCCTGAGAGATAGCCATTTCCAACGAGAAGGGGGTAGGCAAGGCCAAAAGAAGATCCCGGACCGCATCCGAAAGTCCCAAACGGAAGCGATGGCGTAGGGCTGCGTCGCCCCAGGTGGTGAAAGCTGCCCATCGCCTGAATTCTGCAGCGTATTCTTCAGCTGGGCGGCGGCCTTGCTGAATATGCTCAAGATTGGTGTCTGCGGTGCGAGTACGATCCGGGTCATCGTAAATCACAGCCATAGCCTCGAAAAAGGCGTCCACAGACGAAAAAGCTGTATGGTCTTGAGGCAGATTAAATGCCGAACGTTGGGGGTCTCCACGTAGCAGTGACATTACAATCCCAATTCTCTGCCTGAGAGTGCCAGAAGCCATCGGGCGCAACTGGAAATAAAGGAGACAGGAGTCCCTGAAGTTTAAGAACTCCTGTCGCTCTCCTGTGAAGGAGTCAGGCAGAGGGATCTTTGGTTCTGTTTGATGCCTTGCGATAGTGACGGGTAGTGCTGAGGCTCCCTGGATCAGCTGCTGAACCTCCTCCATCACAGTTGTCAGTTGCTCTTGGATTTGCGCTGCAGCGGCTGCTGGTATATTTGGGCGTCGTTGGAACAGCAGGTTAACGGCTCCCGTTAATTCACTCAGCTGCTGCTGGATATTGTCCATGGCAACTGTTAGTTGGGCCCACTGTTCTGTAATGCAAGGCACCAACAAACAGACCAGTGATGAAAGCAAAAAGGTGTTTATTCACCAGAAACATAAACGTCCAGAAACACTTGCTGGTAACAAGAAATAATAACAAAAACCAGGCAAGGAGATTCCAGGAATAGTCCCAACCAGTGCTGAATGATGCTGTGCACTTGGCAGTCGAGTCACTTCAGATCTTGGGTCCGCTGCAAAGGACAAAGTTCCTGGCAGTCTTCAGTCACTAGCAGTTGTGACCTATACCTGGTTGAGGGAAAATAACAGTGGGCACTGATCACCCTGAGAGACCTCCTTTTAAAAGCCTGCTGACCAATCCCAGGTTTGTCCACTTCCCATAGGTAAACAATTGCCCTGCACCTGAGTACATGGCCTAAGGCAATCACAAGTTGATTAACCCATGGCTGGCTCCCTAATCTACTTTGCTCTTGTGAGTCAGTATATTATGCGCCACTGGTCGACGAAGCGCATAAGAAGCACGTACTCGCGACCGTGTATCCCTTTGCGAACCTGCCCTCGTGCGCACGCACGGACGCATGATCGACTCAGCACGAGTATGCGAGCGTGTGGACCCAGATGCGGAAACGGAAGTCGCAGGAGACACCGGAGACAACCCTGGCCGCGGCGTCTTGTCACTTGCATGGCCACTCTGTCCCCGGGACTCCGACGGTCCTCCCTTCCGATGTCCACGCGAACGCATCCCCGCACTGGTTCGCAAAGGGGTCAGCGCTGGTGCATCAGAGACACGCATAACCTGTCCCGCAACTCCACGAGGACCCCTCTTGGTTCCCCTGGAGTGCAAAGCAGGTGAGGATCTTACAGTGGAACTCTGCCAGGCAATATTGTGATGGTTGATTAATCAAAGAAGTTAAAACGGGACCTGGAAGACTTTCTTGAAAAATATCATCATAAGTAGAGGTGAGTGAATCGCGCAAAATTCGATTTGAGTTTGATTCAGCTGAATAGGTCAACAGATTCTACCTGAATTAGAAGTTGTCCAATTGGCCTGAAAATTTGTGTATATGGTCTCCTTTGACTTTATTTTTTCTCTCATTTCTCACTATTCACTATTTGATGTTTAGAATTGATTTGACAGTCTCTAATTACAAGTTATCGGTACTAGATTACTGGAGATGGTTAAATGGGTTGTCTGGGTTCAGAGCTGGACCTAGAAATCTCCTCTTTTTTACCCAGGCAGTCCCTCTAAGATGAGCTTCGGAGCATTTCATGCTTCAGTGCAGGGCAAGGGCTATTTCATTGCATCAGGTGACGTACCGGGTCTCTGCTAGGCGGAGGCTTCTGCCTAGCAGTGAGCCCGGTGATGTTACTAGCACTGATGGGCAGGCTAAAGAAGCCTGCCTACTAGTGCCAGTGACGTTACCAGGCTCCCTGCTAGGTGGAAGCCTCCGCCTAGATGTGTAAAAATGTAAACAAAAAGCGCAATACAGTGCAGGGCAAGGGAGAGCAATCGAGCATGAAATGCTCCGATGCTCATCTCAGAGGGGCAGCCTGGATGAAAAAGAGGTGATGCTCTGAACCCAGACAGCCCCTTTAATTGATCTGGGGAAAGACTTTTCACCCCTAATATGAGGAAATCGGCAACTGGGATTTTGTCCTCCTCTGCAATAACACAGTTGGATTATGTGTTAGACTCGACGTACCTGATTCTTTTTTTATTTTTTCTAACTTTATGACCTACAGTTTATGTTACTATTACTAGGTCAAAACAAAACCACCAAAAATATTTTTGAACTTTGTCTCCAACTAATAGTCACAGGGGTACTGCAACTGCTTTAAAACAATTTGCAGCAGAACATGGAAAATCTTCATGCGCTTTTTTTTATAATTAACTTAAAAATCCTTTTTTAAATTGAAATACAAAACTATTCAGATCTATCTATCCATTCTGTACTGTAACCTCCAGCTCACCATCTTTCAAATGAGAGCCACTGTGAGGACAAAAAGAGATTAATTTAATCTTCTGATCATTTTGAAAATATATTTTCAAGACTCAAAACAATGAAGACAGCGAATGTCCCCAACCGCCCCTCCACCATCAGCCTCCCATAACAAGCCGCCTTATTTTCTGTTTGCTGCCTGATATAATCCGCAGTCTAAATAAAGCAAAACATTTTTTTTTCAGAAGCTTTTGAAAATCATTTCACATGTTCTTTCCCTAATGACAGCTTTAATATTTCTACATTTTTTTCCTCGCCCATCCGCATCTTTCTAAATAACTCATTGCGGAATTATTGTTGCATCAAGCCACGAGAAATATCATGATTTATTCAGTACTTTAAAATTCCCCTGTGCTAACAAACACAAACCCTCTGTGAATTCTAAACAGGATGGAGATATAGCACGGAACATGTCCGTAATAGTAATAAAGAGAGTACATGCTCCATTCAGCTGTTCTGTAGTGTTTCCAAAACAAAAGGGACTCAAAGAACCATCCTATCGAATTAGGCCCCTTTCACACGGGCGAGTTTTCCGCGCGGGTGCAATGCGTGAGGAGGACGCATTGCACCCGCACTGAATCCGGACCCATTCATTTCTATGGGGCTGTGCACATGAGCGGTGATTTTCACGCATCACTTCTGCGTTGCGTGAAAATCGCAGCATGTTCTATATTCTGCGTTTTTCACGCAACGCAGGCCCCATAGAAGTGAATGGGGCTGCTGGAAAATCGCAAGCATCCGCAACCAAGTGCGGATGCGTTGCGATTTTCCCGCATTGTTGCTTAGCAACGGGACCCAATCGCTATTATTTCCCCTTATAACATGGTTATAAGGGGAAATAATAGCATTCTTAATAAAGAATGCATTGTTAAATGAAGAGGGAGGGGTTAAAAATAATAAAAGTTAACTTACCTTAGCCACTTGATCGCGTGAGTCGCGATCTGTCCTCTCTTCCTGCAGCATCTATGATCTAAAGGACCTGTGATGATGCCACATCACATGGTCCAATCACATGGTCCATCTTACCATGGTGATGGACCATGTGATTGGACCATGTGATGTGACGTCATCACAGGTCCTTTAGATCATAGATGCTGCAGGAAAGAGAGGACAGATCGCGACTACGCGATCAAGTGGCTAAGGTAAGTTAACTTTATTATTTTTAACCCCTCCTCTTCATTTAACAATGCATTCTTTATTAAGAATGCTATTATTTCCCTTATAGCCATGTTATAAGGGAAATAATCAATTCTCAGTAGATCCGAAACCGGACTTCAGTGATGAAGTCCGGCTTCGGGTTGGGTACCAAACATGGCGTTTTTTCTCACGCGCGTGCAAAACGTGTTGCAAACGTTTGCACCCGCGCGGGAAAAACGCACATATTCCCGCGATGCACCCGCCTCTTATCCGGGCGTCAAACATGACGCCCGTGTGCAAGAGGCCTTAAAGGTTTCTCTTGGGTGTCCAATGGGTGTATACAGTGATTGGTGGCAGCGAAGAATCCGTAGTATGAGGAGGACAGAATATTTTCCTTTCCATCCTGCCATCTGCTGTGCTCCTCCATTTCTGGGTGGACTAACATGCTGAAAGCTTCAGACAAAGCGCAGGACCCACTCAAAAAAGCAACTTGATGTACACATTTTGATCAAATTGGTACAATTAACAGCTTATGACGTTGTATATCATTAATTATGCTAAGAAGCAACGTGAATTGTGCTAAGAAGCAATAGATCAATGCATAGAATGTGGATGCGAGATCCATGTTTTCTCTTTTTTTGGGAATTTTTCCATTAGGGGCCAGTGTGTAAATTGCAAGATTTTAGGTTTATTAATTTTTTTTATATATATATATATATATATATATATATATAATGTGGGGAGTCGCTCTGGTAGATAGCGGTGCGGGTGCAGTACAGAGGCAAAAGGGAGTCCAGAAAGTGCAGTAACCAGTGTTTTATTCACACTTGCACAAAACAAACAGTAAACAGTCTCTTAGTGTTAATTCACACACAGCAGAAAAACGTGATGCAAAACAAAAACAGTCCAATGCAGGTTACAATCACCTGGGAGGTTTTAGGTGCAGGTTCGCACCTGGCTGTCAGCCCAGCCGCAGGACAATCCACCTCCGGCTTTCAGGCCGTCTGCACTCCTCCTTGCTTGGGCTCTTGCTTCCAGCCCAGAGAACTCCACATAGCACAGAATGGATCAGAACTCCCAAACGCAAATGATTCCACAGCCTAACAGCAGCTCCAGGACAATCACACCCACCTGCTGGTGCTGGCTGTGTTTTAAAGCCCGGCAAAGTCCGGCCTGGACCGTGGGGAGTAGGCACCCACCCAACTCTTTGCCTACTCCCAGTAAGAGCCGGCCCGGATTGGCTTTGCAGCCAAACTAAATATCAAATTGTCAAGCAGCACTAGCTGCTGCTGACACCAAAAACCCGGCTCTTACCTCACCGAGGCCAGGAACCTCGGTGACACATACCTCCCGTCGACAACGGTACCTTGCACCTTACCACAATATATATATATATAGATAGATAATGACATGTAAAATTTAAAAAAACAGCACCAAAAATTATTAACATTGCCATAAAACTATAATTTAAATAGTAGGTAATTTTCTGATGACACATTCCCTTTAAGTCCTTTGATTACAGCAGCCTCTACACTACATGAAGGACTAATTCTATGCAGTGAGGCCGGGAAAATGGCAAATGAGCTAATAGGCTTTTTTACATAGACCAAGCTGCATCCCCAACATATCTAACGTGACAGGCAATAATAAATTAGGAAGAAGAAGAGCTTTGTAGCACAAACGGTTGGGGGTTGAACTATGAAATGGGACAAAAATGAAATACCAAGCACTGGTGCTACAGAATTTACAGTGCGCATGGTACAAACCAGTGTAAAACCTGATGTAAACAATGAAGAGGCTGTAGTGCTTCCACAAGTGACGCAGCCCCTTCGAGCAGCTAATTTGCAGCAGTTCCAAGAGTCAGACACCCAATGATCTAATAAAACTGAATAAGGACTCTTTCACACGGGCGTCATGTTTGACGCCCGGATAAGAGGTGGGTGTGTTGCGGGAATATGCGTGTTTTTCCCGCGCGGGTGCAAACGTTTGTAACGCGTTTTGCACGCGCGTGAGAAAAATCGCAATGTTTGGTACCCAACCCGAAGCCGGACTTCATCACTGAAGTCCGGTTTCGGGTCTTCTGGAGAATTGATTATTTTCCCTTATAACATGGTTATAAGGGGAAATAATAGCATTCTTAATAAAGAATGCATTGTTAAATGAAGTGGAGGGGGTTAAAAATAATAAAAGTTAACTTACCTTAGCCACTTGATCGCGTAGTCGCGATCTCTCCTCTCTTTCCCTGCAGCATCTATGATCTAAAGAACCTGTGATGACATCACATCACATGGTCCAATCACAGGTCCTTTAGTTATTAGCTGATGCAGGGAAAGAGAGGAGAGATCGCGACTACGCGATCAAGTGGCTAAGGTAAGATAACTTTTATTATTTTTAACCCCCTCCACTTCATTTTACAATGCATTCTTTATTAAGAATGCTATTATTTCCCCTTATAACCATGTTATAAGGGAAAATAATAGAGATCGGGTCCCGTTGCTAAGCAACCATGCAGGAAAATTCTTGCGATTTTCCCGCAGCCCCATTCACTTCTATGGGGCCTGCGTTGCGTGAAAAACGCACAATATAGAGCATGCTGCGATTTTCACACAACGCAGAAGTGATACGTGAAAATCACCGCTCATGTGCACAGCCCCATAGAAATGAATGGGTCCGGATTCAGTGCGGGTGCAATGCGTCCTCCTCACGCATTGCACCCGTGCGGAAAACTCGCCCGTGTGAAAGGGGCCTAACCCTTTAAGACAGAAGAATGGATGCAGAAGGAGATGAGAACCATTTTAATAAACTCTTTAAATATGTGACATTTTTCACTCTACAGGATGAGAGTACTGTGAAGATATATTAAAGATTCCTTTCTCAGGCGATAAAATATCTCAGCTTTCCTCCCACGTAAATCTGTAATCCTTGTAGGTGTGCCCACAGTACATCTGGGCCTGCAAAATCACTAGTGGATTAATTGTTAACCCCTCTATTGCCACAAATTGTTAAACTCATACAAGTTACCAGAAATGAACACCAGGCACACATAAACCTATAGGCGAGTAAACAGTCACATATTATAAAATGCAATATACAGTAGGAGAGAGCAGGTTGTATGCTGATAAGGCAACAGGACAGATAGCTTGGGGTTTGCACCATATAACCCTGTCTATTCTACACACTTGAAAGATTTCTACAATCTTGGGGAAGATAGGCGGTGGTTTCCATGACAACTCTCATCGAATCACTTTCAAGGACCTGTTTCCCTCTTCACAGCTGAGTGAGGAGGACAGCAATAAGGTTATGTCGAGACACAACAGGCTTCAACTCCCCTGAAGAATGTCTAAAGTCTGTCTGAGTGCAACCTTGATAGTTAAACTTCTATAGCAAATTTTCCCAGAGTTTAAGGTGCTCAGGGATAAAATAACTCCATTTTGCCGAACACAAGAGGTTTTCGAGCCTTCTCAGAAGTTTTTATTAGAGATCTGAGGCATGGGCCAGAGGGGACATTAGTAGACATTTTACATCTATGCAAAAGCTTGGAAGAGAAGGAGTGTCTTCAGGTAAGTCCCTAGGCTGCAGAGATTGCAGAACTGTCATAAAAAGGTTGAAAGAACACAATAGAATTTGATTTTTGTAACGTAGTTGTTAAGCTATCAATGTCTTGGGGTCTTCTAATGTGCTCTTTTAATGAGGTTTCTACAGAGACTATCGCCTTCCAGCAGGAAGAGTTCCCTGCTACTGGGCAAGAGGCAAACATGGATTTTAATGAATGATGCTTTCCTGAGGTAAGTAAGTAAAAGCAAGAACACTTACATATAAAATATCGGCTCATTTGTCAAATCCTTTGAGTCTGAAATCCATCAGGTGCCTAGAATTTTTGTCAAATGGGCCAGGATTAGTGAAATGTTAAAATTGAGTGCTACTCACCAATTGCATTGCAGTTGCTGCTCCGACCCAGCTCTCCCGACTGCTCTGAGCTTCCTAGTTCTGACTAGACACACAGGAAATGGCTGGAAATACTTGCTCAAGAGTTGTTCTGTGTTTTATGGGAGTACAATATTAATGACCTTTCCTCAGGATAGGTCATCATATCATATCAGGGAGGGTCCTACTCCAGACATTCCCATGATCAGCTATTTAAAGAGGCTGCAGCACTCTGACGAGAACTGCGTCCTTTTCCTAAGCCAGTGACATCTCATTCATCAGTCACATGACCTAGGTGCAGCTCAGTCCCATTTAAGTGAATGGACCTGGGCTGCAATACCAAGCATTGTCACTATACAATGTATGGTTCTGTGCATGGTGTGCTGTGATGAGGTCTAAGTGCTCATCTGAGAGCCAAAGCCTCTTCATACAGCTGACCAGCAAGGGGGTGCCGTTAGTCAGACCCCCACCAATCAAATAAGGATGATTGGATTTCAAACAAAGTTAAAGTTTGGGCAAATTAGTTCAGGCCATTTTACATATCACAGCAGTTATAACAGCATCATAGAAATATGAAGAGGGAGGATTACATGAACACAGGTGGGGCCCTGTCTGGCAGGTTACCCATAATGCATTGCAAACAGGCTCACAGTCAATAAGGCACGATTTTTTATAGGCACTATGTAAGGTCCCAAGCAGAGACACCATTCTTAGCTTGTCCACTAATGTGACAAGACACAGGATCTCTGTCTTAACCCCTTCGCTACCAGCAGCGTACATGTACGGCGCTGGAGCGATGGGTAAACATGGCGCCCGCTTACGCATGCAGCAGGCATCATGGCTGCCCGGTCTCCCTTGTTTCAAACAGCAGAGACCCCCGTGTAAAGAGCGCAACTGGCAATTATACCGATCATGGTCATTAAAGCCTTTAGATGCCATGATCTAAATACTTGCGCTTCCTGGCTTCTTACCGGCATCCTCTGCAGCCAATGAGAATGCTGGTAATTGAATTCAATAGCCTATGTCTTGCTGAAAAGACCAAGGGTATTGAAGCTACAATTCTTATTTTTAGATATGAGCGAATTTTGAAAAAATTCAATTCAGCCAGTTCGCTTAATTTTCCGAAAACATTTGGTTCGATCCGAATTTATTCGTGGCAAATCGCGTTAAAAAATGGCTGCAGAGAGCCTTTTATAGTGGTGTAGAACACTGTGCCTTGCAGTAGCACTCATAGGGAGTCTGCTGTGGTAGTGAATAAATACTGTGAGTCAGTATGACATGTAGATGACAGGCGTCACTCTTTGAATCACTGCACACTTCACTTATTTTGGCAGTTATGGGACAAAACTGACCATATAACTCAAGCAGGGGCGTAGCTAACGGCTCATGGGCCCTGGTGGAAGAGTTCAGCTTGGGCCCCCCTTCCCTCAGTGCTTTGTGTGTCTTCTTATGCGGCACAAGGGTATTTGGGCCCCCTCAGGCTCCTGGGCCCGGGAGCGACTACTACCTCTGCACCCCCTATAGCTACGCCCATGAACTCAAGTGTGAACTCAGCCATACAGTTCAATGTTAGCGCCAGAAAAAGCAAAGCTTGAAGATAGTAGCTTGTTGGTGTGGCACCATGGATGATCTAGTCTGATGCATCAGGCTTTGGTGGGTGGAAATCCTGGCTGATCCACGCCTGATTAATCTTGACAAAGGTCAGTCTCTCCACATTTTGGGTGGACAGGCAAGTTCTTTTTTGGGTAACTATGGCCCCCCGCCACACCAAACACACGTTCTGATGCCACACTACTGGCCAGACAGTACAGCTTTTCCAGGGCAAACTCTTCCAGTTGCAGCCACAAATCCAGTTTGGCTGCCCAGTAGTCCAGGGGATCTACAATGTGGGGTGGCAGGGTGCTGTCCAAGTATGCCACCACCTGCTGGTTCAGGTCCTGCTCCAGGTCTTGCTGCTGCTGGTGAGTAGTTTCTTCACTAGGCAGGTGAAGAAAGCTGTTCATCAGCAACTAGACTCAAGTTTCTGCTGATAGAGCTAGAACTGCTCCTACCCCCCCCCCCCCACCCTTAAACAGCAGCCATGGCAGAGGAACGTGAGCGCAGAGGGCCCCCCGGTCAGACCTGAGGGGATGGACGATGGCGCAGATAGGCAGCGGGTAACTGAATACATAGGATGTCTCTATAGTAGTTCAGTTTGTCCACTCTCTCAGTGTAAAAAAAGGCCTCCATTTTGGACCAGTAGCGAGGGTCCAACAAGGTGGAAAGCCAGAACTCATCCTTCTGCCGAATGCTGACAATTCAGCTGTCACTATGCGAGCAAGTGAGCATGCATCGGGCCATTTGTGCAAGTGACTCAGCGGGACTCCCTGCCTCCATCTCCACTGCATACTGCCATGGTGTGTCTGGGTCCTCTGCCTCATCTTCCTCATCGCCTGTAGCTCCACTGGTTGCTCCTGGTCCTCCTCCCCTGTCACCTGTGTATAAAAACTACCCATTTCGCTATACTTTGCTTGTCCTCCAATGTCCTCCTCCTCCTCCAATTCAGCCCCCACAGGGCTCATGTGGCAGTGAGATCAAGGCGCTACGTCTCTAGTTCCCTGACCATCCACATTCACTAGCATCTGTTCCAGGACATGAAACAGTGGAATGATGTTGTTCATCCCATAGTCATGGCGACTGACAAATAACGTGGCCTCCTCAAAGGGCCTGAGCAAACTGACATCGAAGTTACACAGGGGAGTAACTTCTGTCCGCTTGGATCATCAAGAAATCGTTGATAGCCTTTCTATGTTCGTATAGTCAGTCCAACATATGGAGGGTGGAATTTCAACGGGGGGAAACGTCGCAAATCAGCCTATGTTGGGGGATGCCGTTCTGCAGCTGCAGCTCAAGGAGGGTGTGTTTGGCAGTGTACGAGTGGCTGAAGTGCATGTAAAGTTTCCTGGCCATTTTTAGGATGTCTTTCAGAGGGGTGGAAGACTTAAGGAACCGCTTGACAACCAGATTGAACACGTGTGCCATGCAGGGTGCATGGCTTAGCCGTCCTTGATGCAGCGTCGACACCAAGATTCTTTCCGTTGTCAGTTACCATTGTTCCAATTTTGAGTTGTCGTGGAGAAAGCCAGGACTCGATTTCTTGATGAAGGACATGGAGCAGTTCCTCCCCTGTATAACTCCGTTCGCCCAGGCAAACAAGGTGCAGAACAGTGTGACACCACGCTGCAACCCTCCCGATGATGATGTAGCCCCAATTCATCATCATTGAGTATTGTCTGCAAGTCACTGATGTCCTCCTGAACGGTCTCTGGGTCAGGAGCCTGACCGCTAACAACACCAGCTCCCACGCCACTCTCCTCATCACTACTTGCCCGCCTACCGGAGGAAGCGGTGGATGTCTCCTCCACATCTTGGCTGGGCAAGATGTGTAGCTAGTCCTCGCTGTATAGTGGGGCTGAGCAAACAACATATAATACTTCTCTGACTGAGGGAACAGAAAAGGACAGAGGCAGGTTGAGGACAGGTGAGGGAAAAGGGCCTGCTCCCGGGCCATGCCAACTAAGGGTTGTGTCTGACGAACCCACCGACTCTTGGCTGGGGGTGTCTGATGTCACTTGGGATGAACTGGATGACCAAGTAAACCATTCAAGAACCGCTGGGTTGCTGGTAAAGACACGACCGCTAGATGACACCGGGAGCTTAGGCCTCTTGCTGCAACTCCTGCTGCCACGCCCCCTTACTCTGTTGCGACCTATGCCTCTGCCAGAAACATTTAGGCCTCTGCCACTCCCCTGTGCTGGGTCTGGCACTTCTCTGTTTGACATACTATTAGTTAATATAAATAAATGAAAAGGATATTAAAACACTCCAAAACAGTCTGTAATTTTCTCACTTCACCACACAATGACTAATAAGCCCTTTTTTCCACGAATTCATGCCAAAGAAGGCTTTAGAACATATAACTGCACCTCTGAACGGCAAATAGGCCCTTCCTTTTTTCCACTTATACACCCCACTAAAAGCTTTAGAACATATAACTTCACCGCGGAACGGCAAATAGGCCCTTCCTGTTTTCCATTTATACATGCCACAAAAGGCTTTAGAACATAAAACTGCACCCCTGAATGGCAAATAATTATTTTTTTTGGCAATAATACACGCTAAAAAGGGCATTAGAACATATAACTGCACCACTGAATGGCAATTCGGCAAATAGGCTCCTACTTTTTTCCACTTATACAAGCCACAAAAGGCTTTAGAATATTTAACTGCGCTGCAGAACAGCAAATATATATTTTTTTGCCATTAATACATGCCAAAAAGGGCTTTAGAACATATAACTGCACCGTTGAACGGCAAATAATATATATATATTTTGCCACTAATACACGCCAAAAAGGGCTGTCATTTTTTTACTTCACCACACAACGGCAAATACTTTTTTTTGTGCAACTAATAGGGCTTTAGAACATATAACTGAACCGATGAACGGCAAATATATATATCAAATCCAAGCAAAAAAGTGTCGCCGGCACTGCTCAGTGTGTACTGGGTTTTATAAAAAATCAATGCACTCAATTAGAACACTCGATCCATGGAATAGAAATAAAACTCAGGTGGTGCTCTGCCATTTAAAAGTCTGCCATTTAAAGGACTGTCCCCCTTTCTTTACATTATTATTGTGACTCGCATCTTCTTGGCTTTATCCGCACTAATATAGGATTCATTTTCTACTTTAACGGTGAGTGCCGCCACTTCATATGCTTTTTGTCTACACGTGATATGGCAAATATATATATATTTTGCCACTAATACATGTTATCATAGATGGATGATTACTACACTTTTCCGTCCCTTACCTGAGAGATACTCACTGTCTAATACGACGGTTAAAAAAAATAACACTTTATTAAAGATACCATATTTTTCGCGTTATAGGACGCACCTGATGATAAGACGCACCTAGGTTTTTGAGGAGGAAAATAAAAAAATATTTTTAACCAAAAGGTGTGCTTTTGCTGGGTTTTCAACTAATGGTGGTCTGTGGATGACGCACTGTTGTGGGGGATCTGTGGATGACGCACTGTTATGGGGGATCTGTGGATGACGCACTGTTATGGGGAATCTGTGGATGACACACTGTTATGAAGGATCTGTGGATGACACTGTTATGGGGGATCTGTGGATGACACTGTAATGGGGGATCTGTGGATGACACACTGTTATGGGGGATCTGTGGATGACACTGTTATGGGGGGTCTGTGGATGACACACTGTTATGAGGAGAGTTATAGTCATTTTAATATAGACATGTAGGGAGCTGATTTGAGGTGGGGTGGGGAGCAGGACGCGCTCCCCACCAATCAGCTGGATGCCGGCATCACAGTGGAGAAGCCGCCAGCCCGCCCATCAACAGTGTAGATGGAAAAGCGGGCAGCCGGCATCATTCAGCATTTAGTGAAGCCACCAGCTCGCCCATCAGGTGCTGCTTAGTGCCACGATGTATACTCGGGCTGGATGGTTCACTGAAGGCTAAGTGCTGCCAGCCTGTGCTACTGTAACTCCCGCTCAACCGCACTAAGTCCTGTCCGCCTGCCCAGAGTTTCATAGTAGCTCAGTAGCCATTAGTGAGAGCTCCTGCGCTGCCGCAGCCTGCACATTTTGGGTCACATTTTGTTTATAAGATGTACTGATTTTTTCCCTCCACTTTGGAGGGAAAAAAAGTGTCTTATAAAGCTAAAAATTCTGTACTTTTAAAATATGGCTAATCCCTCTCTTCAAATCTAGAGATAGGCAAATGAAGTACTAGATGGGGATATGTATATGTGCAACTGTCCCCTATATCGAACTGTCTCTTAGTGCTGTTTATGAATATTCGCAGTGATAAGGAAAATATCCGCAATAAAAGTGGCAATGTACTGTGCTGGGCTATTATATGTTTGTAGTCCAAGCAATGTCACCACCAAACATCGATAGTGACCCAGGTATATTCAAGAAGCCCAGTCACCATCCAATGTTTAATATCTCAGGGGTCCATAATGTTAAGCCCATAAAAATGCCGCCCTGCTGTCTGTATACTTGACGGTCAGAATGGTCACCCTGAGGGCCCCTTGCCACCAATAAAAGAAAAGGCTAATTAATCATGCCCAGCCCTGCTCAACGCGTTTCTGGTGACCCTGTGTTGGGCACCTCTTCAGTAGCATATGGGCACAAGTTTCTGAGTAAATGGTTAGTTGCCTAAATGAAGGGATTGGCAGAAAACGGTGCACATGGTTTGACACAGGAAATCACCAAAGTGAATGTGAACAGTGATATTGAAGGCAAAAATGGAGAAATTGACACCATCAATCACTACCACTCAGCTTGATACTATCAGCTATATGGAAAAGCATTGTATAAAAGTAATACAGTGTATCGCATAAGTAGCTTTGCCATCAATCCAAAACGTTACAGCTAGTAAGCACAATACATAAAAGGCATTAGGTGGCTTCAAAGCAATATTCAATGATGATAAATAAAGCAACCTCTCCATGAATACCGCAACATGCTGTCTGATAAATGTAATATTGAGGAGGGATACAGGCAATAATGAATGCCTTACCCTATCATAATGACTTGCTCATTCACAGGACCATTAAACAGGAGCAGACACAAGCAAGATGAGCGGGAGGTGCCAAATTCGATTTTGCGATATTTCGCGAATATTCGATTGAATACTCGTCATATGTTCGTCGAAGTCGAATATTCGTTATTATTCTATATATTGTGAATGTTACGCAAATTTATATTCGCATCGCGAATTAAACTTAGAGCTGAGTTCCTAATGATTGTAACTTGTATAGCTAGATTTGACGAAGATAACGAATATCACGAATATAGCGCTAAATGCTCAATCTTCGTTATATTCTAGCAATACAACCATTAGGAACCCAGCTCTAAGTTGCATTCGCAATGTGAGTAATACAGGTTTTATTAATCGCGTGGCGAATTCAACTTAGAGCTGAGTTCCTAATGGTTGTAACTTGTATTACTAGAATTGACGAAGATAACGAATATCACGAATATAGCACTATATTCTCAATCTTCGTTATATTCTAGCAACAACCATTAGCAACTCAGCTTTAAGTTTCATTCGCGAAGCGAACATATACTCGCATTGCGAATTTATCTTAGAGCTAAGTTCCTAATGGTTGTATTGCTAGAATATAACGAAGACGACGAATATCACGAATTCACGAATATAGCACTATATTCTCAAACTCAGCTCGAAGTTGAATTCGCAATGCGATTAATATAACCTGTATTACTCGCATTGCGAATTCAACTTAAAGCTGGGTTCCTAATGGTTGTATTGCTAGAATATAACGAATATCGCAATGCGAATAATTTAGGTTATATTAATCGCATTTGTGAGATCGTGATTCTCACATCTAACAATACATTTTAGCATGGAGGCGTTCCCATGCACACAGGAAGTCGGCAGAAGTGGCAACCGGCATTGAGTGGAGCGGGCAGGGAGCCAGGAATCCTCCGGACAGGTAAGAACAGCTTTTGGGAAGTGGGAAGACAACCAGAGAGCAACAAGGAGTCCCTCTAATTTCGATTTATCAATGTTTAGAGGGCATGGAACCTGTCCCTTAAGCTGACGTTATTCCTGGGTAACCATTTCTAAAAACGTATCAAGGGGTGAGGCATCACTAACTGAGGAAGTGAGTGGATGGTAATTTGAGATTGTTAAAAGGACCCTCTCCCAAATTCCTTTGCCCCTCTGTCTAGAGGTCTGCTAACAATTGTAGATCTGGCATATCCTCCAGAGAGATCCCTAATTCTCTCCATTGTCGCTGATCATGATTACGGAAGAATTTCCTCCATTTTATTTTTTGTATGAACAAATTTATGTCTTTGACCCATTCGAAAGTTTTATATTTCTGCGAAGGGACAAATGACAATCCTCTTTGTATTAGGGAAATCTCCCCCTTATTAAGGGTCCGTTTAGAGAGGTTAATAATCTGTAGGCTATCTGAAGGGCTGGGCATGATTAGTTAGCCTTTTCTTTTATTAGTGGCAAGAGGCCCTCCGGGTGACCATTCTGACTGTCAAGCAGGGCGGCATTTTCCAGGGCTTAAAATGTGGACCCCTGAGATATTAAACATTGGATGGTGACCGGGCTTTTTGAATATACCTGGGTCACTATCGATGTACATCGATGTATCGATGTATACAATACCCCA
This sequence comes from Bufotes viridis, assembly GCA_033119425.1. Taxonomy (NCBI): domain Eukaryota; kingdom Metazoa; phylum Chordata; class Amphibia; order Anura; family Bufonidae; genus Bufotes; species Bufotes viridis. Next base: position 29,264,661 of record CM065590.1, read on the forward strand.
GCACAGTACATTGCCACTTTTATTGCGGATATTTTCCTTATCACTGCGGATATACTTATCCCCAACTAATACTTAATTTGCCTATCTCCAGATTTGAAGAGAGGGATTAGCCATATTTTAAAAATATCTTTAAAAAAGTGTTATTTTTTCACTGTCTTATTAGGCAGTGAGTACCACTAATACATGCCAAAAAGGGCTATCATTTTCTCACTTCACCACACAATTGCAAATACTTTTTTTGTGCCACTAATACACGCCAAAAAGGGCTTCAGAACATATAACTGCACCGCTGAACAGCAAATAGGCCCATATTTTTCCACTTATACACGCCACAAAAGGTTTTAGAACATATAACTGCACCGCTGAATGGCAAATAATATAAATGTTTGTGCCACTAATACACCCCAAAAAGGGCTTTAGAACATATAACTGCACCGCTGAACGGCAAATAATATATATTTTTGTGCCACTAATACACGCCAAAAAGGGATTTAGAACATATAACTGCACCACTGAACGGTTAATAAGCCCTTTTTTTCCCACTAATACAACCCAAAAAATGCTTTAGCACATATAACTGCACCGCACAAGTGCAAATAAGACATAGAAATATTTCCTTGTAATAAACCCTGTTAATGGCTGTATCACACAGCACTTGCACCCCAATAACAAGAACGGTTTGCTGGAATTACATAGCTGTATAATGGCAATTTGGGTCCCCAATCAGTGCAGCAAGGTGTAATAGGATTGTTCCTATTACCCAAGCTGTAAACTCCCCTACTGAACCCTGTTCTGCTTCAATACTGTGGAATGATTCCTCCCTAATAGTTGAGCGAACACCTGGATGTTCGGGATCGACGAGTTCGGCCGAACTTTCGAAAAATGTTCGGGTTCGGGATCCGAACTCGACCCGAACTTCATCCCGAACCCGAACCCCATAGAAGTCAATGGGGACCCGAACTTTTGGGCACTAAAAAGGCTGTAAAACACACCCGGAAAGGGCTAGAGGGCTGCAAAAGGCAGCAAAATGTAGTTAAATCCCCTGCAAACAAATGTAGATAGGGAAATGATGAGTTAACATAAAATAAATAAAAATTAAACAATATTAATTGGAGTGAGGTCCCATAGCACAGAATCAGGCTTCAAGTCACCCACCAATGGAGAAGGTCACTTACTATTATTTTGACCACAGCACCCAGACAAAGGAGAGAGGTCCCACAGCAGAGAACCAGGCATCATATCACCCACCACAGGAGTAGGCCACCATTTAGTTACTTTGACCCCTACACCCAGACGGAGGAGAGAGGTTACACAGCAGAGAATCAGGCATTTAGATCACCCACCACAGGAGTAGGCCACCATTGAATCAGACCCCGGCAACCATGTCAGATGGCACAAGCATAAGCTTTATATCAATCAGCACAGGAGAAGGCGACTTTGACAGACTTTGACCCCTACACCCGGACGGAGGAGAGAGGTTTCAAAGCAGAGAATCAGGCATTTAGATCACCCACCACAGGAGTAGGCCCCAATTTAATGGGACCCCGGCAACCATGTCAGATGGCACAACCATCAGCTTCATATCAATCAGCACAGGAGAAGGCGACTTTGAAAGACTTTGACCCCTACACCCAGATGGAGGAGAGAGGTTTCACAGCAGAGAATCAGGCATCATATCAACCACCACAGGAGAAGCCACCATTTAGTTACTTTGACCCCTGCACCCAGGAAGAGGAGAGAGGCACCACAGCACATATTCTGGCATCATATCAGCCACCACAGGAGAAGCCACCATTTAGTTACTTTGACCCCTTCACCCAAACAGAGGAGAGAGGTTCCACATCAGAGAATCAGGCATCATATCAACCACCACAGGAGTAGGCCACAATTTAGTTTATTTGACCCCTGCACCCAGGAAGAGGAGAGAGGCCCCACAGCACATATTCTGGCATCATATCACACACCACAGGAGAAGGCCTCTTTCAGTGATTTAGGCCTTTGGACCCAGACAGAGGAGAGAGGTCAGAGATTAGCTTCATATCCCCCAGCACAGCAGAAGACCGCTTTATTTGACTTAGGCCTCAGCACCCAGACAGAAGACAGAGGTAGCATGGCAGAGGTTATGGCTTCATGTCACCCGTTAGTTTAACCGGCCACTTTCATCTGGTTAGGCCCCGGCACCCAGACAGAGAAGAGTTTCATTCAACTGTGGGTTTCATAAAATTTGTATCAAATAAAGAAGTGGCCCATAGCACAACAAGACATGTTTTAGGCAGTTAATAAGGACTACTCTGCACAAGGGAGGGACAGGTCCTGTGGGATCCATGCCTGGTTCATCTTTATGAAGGTCAGCTTGTCCACGTTGGCTGTGGACAGGCGGCTGCGCTTGTCAGTAATGACGCCCCCTGCCGTGCTGAATACGCGTTCAGATAAAACGCTGGCCGCCTGGCAGGAAAGCACCTCCAAGGCATAACATGCTAACTCTGGCCACGTGGACAATTTCGAAACCCAGTAGTTGAATGGGGCCGAACCATCCATCAGGATGTGGAGGGGTGTGCAGACATACTGTTCAACCATGTTAGTGAAATGCTGCCTCCTGCTAACACGTTCCGTATCAGGTGTCGGTGCAGATAGCTGTGGCGTGGAGACAAAACTTTTCCACATTTCTGCCATGCTAACCCTGCCCTCAGATGAGCTGGCCGTGACACAGCTGCGTTGGCGACCTCTTGCCACTCCTCTGCCTTCACCTTCCACCTGTTCCCCTGTGACATGTGGGAATGCTCTCAAGAGCGCCTCTATCAGCGTGCGCTTGTACTCGCGCATCTTACGGTCGCGCTCCAGTTCAGGAATTAAAGTGGGCACATTGTCTTTATACCGGGGATCCAGCAGGGTGGCCACCCAGTAGTCTGCACACGTTAAAACGTGGGCAACTCTGCTGTCGTTGCGCAGGCATTGGAGCATATATTCGCTCATGTGGGCCAGGCTACCCATGGGTAAGGACAAGCTGTCCTCTGTGGGAGGCGTATCGTCATCGTCCACCGTATCCCCCCAGCCACGCACCAGTGATGGGCCTGGGCTGCCACCCCGCTGTGAACTTGCTTCATCCTCGTCCCCCTCCACCTCCTCCTCCTCCTCATCCTCCTCGTCCTCCAGTACAGTGCCTTGGCTGGCGACTTGTGAACCTGTCCTCTGCTGCTTAAACAAACCTCCTTCTGAGCCACTTCGAACAGACTGGCCCGAAAGTGTTAGAAACGAGCCCTCATCCTCCTCCTCCTCCTCCACCTGGGCCACCTCCTCTAACATCATTGCCCTAAGTGTTTTCTCAAGGAGACATAGAAGTGGTATTGTAACGCTGATAACAGTGTCATCGCCACTGGCCATGTTGGTGGAGTACTCGAAACAGCGCAGCAGGGCACACAGGTCTCGCATGGAGGCCCAATCATTTGTGGTGAAGTGGTGCTGTTCGGCAGTACGACTGATGCGAGCATGCTGCAGCTGAAACTCCACTATGGCCTGCTGCTGCTCGCACAGTCTCTCCAGCATGTGCAAGGTGGAGTTCCACCGGGTGGGCACGTCGCATATGAGGCGGTGAGCGGGAAGGCCGAAGTTCCGCTGTAGCGCAGACAGGCGAGCAGCGGCAGGATGTGAACGGCGGAAGCGCGCACAGACAGCCCGCACTTTATGCAGCAGCTCTGACATGTTGGGGTAGTGGTGAATGAACCTCTGCACCACCAAGTTCAGCACATGCGCCAGGCAAGGGATGTGCGTCAAACCGGCTAGTCCCAGAGCTGCCACGAGATTTCGCCCATTATCGCATACCACCAGGCCTGGCTTGAGGCCCACCGGCAGAAACCACTCGTCAGTCTGTTGTTCAATACCCCGCCACAACTCCTTTGCGCTGTGGGGCCTGTCCCCCAAACATATGAGTTTCAGAATGGCCTGCTGACGTTTACCCCGGGCTGTGCTGAAGTTGGTGGTGAAGGTGTGTGGCTGACCGGATGAGCTGGTGGAAGCAGTGGAGGAGGAAGCCGAGTAGGAGGAGGAGGCTACAGGAGGCAGAGAATGATGCCCTGCGATCCTAGGGGCGGAAGGACGTGCGCCAAGGAACTGTCCGCCGGGGCCCAGCCGCCACTACATTCACCCAGTGTGCAGTTAGTGAGATATAGCGTCCCTGGCCGTGCTTACTGGTCCACGTATCTGTGGTTAGGTGGACCTTGCCACAAATGGCGTTGCGCAGTGCACACTTGATTTTATCGGACACTTGCATGTGCAGGGAAGGCACGGCTGTCTTGGAGAAGTAGTGGCGGCTGGGAACCACATACTGCGGGACAGCCATGGCCATCAGCTGTTTGAAGCTGTCTGTGTCCACCAGCCGGAATGACAGCATTTCAAAGGCCAGCAGTTTAGAAATGCTGGCGTTCAGGCCAAGGGCTCGAGGGTGACTCGGGGAATTTGCGCTTCCTCTCTAAGGTTTGAGATATTGAGAGCTGAACGCTGCTGTGTGATATAGTGGAGACGCTAGTTGACGGTGGCGGTGGTGGTGGTGTCGGTGGCACATCCTCTGTTTGCTGCTCGGCAGGTGGCAACATTCCTCTCGAGGCGGAAGCCGAGGCAGCAGCGGTAGAGGGAGCAGGGGAGCCTCAGCGAGTGCCTGGTTTTTAAGGTGTGTACCCCACTGCAGTTCATGCTTTGCATGTAGATGCCTGGTCATGCAGGTTGTGCTGAGGTTCAGAACGTTAATGCCTCGCCTCAGGCTCTGATGGCAGAGCGTGCAAGTCACTCGGGTCTTGTCGGTAGGACATTGTTTAAAGAAGTGCCATGCCAGGGAACTCTTTGAAGCTGCCTTTGTGGGGCTGGGTCCCTGTTGGCGATGTCCAGTAGCAGGCGAACTCTGGGGCGGCGGCTCGTCTGCTTTGGCCCCCTGCTCCCTCTTTGGCTTCGCTGTTGTCTCGGTCTCACCACTACCTCTTCCTCTGAACTGTGAAAGTCATCGCCACGACCTTCAGTCCATGTGGGGTCTAAGACCTCATCGTCCTCTGCATCGTCTTCCACCCAGTCTCCCTCCCTGACCTCCTCCTGTTCAGTCTGCACACTGCAAAAGACGCGGCAGTGGGCACCTGTGTTTCGTCATCATCAGAGAGTCGGTGACTCTGCTGTGGTGGTATTCCCATGTCCTCTTCATCTGGAGACATAAGTGGTTGTGCGTCAGTGCATGGTATGTCTTCCTCCACTGGGGAAGGGCTAGGTGGACGCCCCTGGGAAACCCTGGAAGCAGAGTCTTCAAACAGAAGAGACTGCTGCATAACTTGTGGCTCAGACCGTTTCCCTGATATGCTTGGGGGTGATGTGACAGACTGATGGGCTTGGTTTTCAGGTGCCACCTGTGCGCTTTCCGCAGAAGACTGGGTGGAAGACAATGTGGTGAACGTGCTGGAAGCACTGTCGGCCACCCAATCGATTAATGCCTGTACCTGCTCAGGCCTTACCATCCTAAGAGCGGCATTGGGCCCCACCAAATATCGCTGTAAATTCTGCCGGCTACTTGAGGGAGTTGGTTTCCTACTGTGTGCGCCTGGGGCCGAACGGCCACGTCCTCTACCAGCAACAGAGGCTCCACGGACACCACCACGACCGCGTCCTCGTCCCTTAATAGTATTTTTCTTCATTGTTGCGATTCAACTCGCACCACAATGAAATATATTATTTTTTATAAGCAAAATCCCCTCACTGGAATACTTTCAGTCTTTTGACTGTATGGATTACAGATGGAATGCTAATTCCAGATGTATGAAACGCAGGCCTAACTGTATCTAGTATATTGAACGCCAGATAAACTAACTTGGCCTTTTTTAAATAAAAAAAATTCCCTCACTGGAATACTTTCAGTCTTTTGACTGTATGGATTACAGATGGAATGACTGTTATATGTGAGTACCGCTTTCTTTGACAGATTCTAGTATGGGTACATATATATTTTCCCAACCTGGGAGATTAGTTTGCTAATTCCAGATGTATGAAACGCAGGCCCAACTGTATATAGTATATTGAACGCCAGATAAACTAACTTGGCCTTGTTTAAATAAAAAAAATTCCCTCACTGGAATACTTTCAGTCTTTTGACTGTATTACTAAACGAGATAGACGAGGCGGCAAATCATAATGAAGTCGTTATCATGGGGGACTTCAACTACCCAGATATAGACTGGGAAACTGAAAGCTGTACATCCCATAAAGGAAACAGGTTCTTGGCAATAGCCAAAGACAATTTCCTTTCCCAACTGGTTCAGGACCCCACTAGAGGGACGGCCATACTGGACTTAGTATTAACCAATAGACCTGATAGAACAACAGATGTGCAGGTTGGGGGACACCTGGGAAATAGTGACCATAAAGTTATAACCTTCCAATTATCCTTCAAACGAGAGTTTCTAAAGGGAGGAACAAAAATACCAAACTTCAAAAAAGCAAAATTTAGCCAACTAAGCGAGGCCATAGGCCTAACTAACTGGGACAAAGTCCTCAAAAATAAAAATACAACCATAAAATGGGAGATTTTTAAAAGCATTGTAACATCTAATTGTGAGAGGTACATACCTTATAGGAATAAAAGGCTAAGGAACAATAAGAGACCAATGTGGATAAATGGAACCGTAAAGAAGGCAATAAATGACAAAAAGAAAGCATATAAATTGCTAAAACAGGAGGGAGTCAGGAAGCACTAATAAACTATAAGGAAAAAAATAGAATATGTAAAAACGAATAAAATTTGCCAAACTAGAGACCGAGAGATTAATTGCCAAAGAGAGTAAAACTAACCTAAAATGTTCTTCAATTATATAAATAGTAAAAATATAAATCTGAAGGAGTCGGCCCTCTACATAGCAATGAGGGGGTGTTGCAGAGAGCGACGAGGATAAAGCAAAACTATTAAATATTTTTTCTCCACTATATTCACTGAGGAAAATAAACTGTCAGATGAAATGCAGAATGTAAAAGTAAATCCCCCATTAAAAGTGCCCTGTCTGACCCAGGAAGAAGTACAACAGCGACTTAAAAAGATTAAAATAGACAAATCGCCAGGACCGGATGGCATACACCCCGTATCCTAAGGGAATTAAGTGATGTCATAGCCAGACCATTATTTCTGATATTTACGGACTCTATAATAACAGGGAATGTTCCACAGGATTGGCGCATAGCAAATGTGGTGCCAATATTCAAAAAGGGTCCAAAAACAGAGCCTGGAAATTATAGGCCGGTAAGTTTAACATCTATTGTTGGTAAACTGTTTGAAGGGTTTCTAAGAGATGCTATTTTGGAGTATCTCAATGAAAATAAGCAAATAACGCCATATCAGCATGGCTTCATGAGTGATCGGTCATGCCAAACAAATTTAATCAGCTTCTATGAGGAGGTAAGTTCTAGACTTGACAGCGGTGAATCAATGGATGTCGTATATCTGGACTTCTCCAAAGCATTTGACACCGTACCTCATAAAAGGTTAGTATATAAAATGAGGATGCTCGGACTGGGAGAAAATGTCTGTATGTGGGTAAGTAACTGGCTGAGTGACAGAAAACAGAGGGTGGTTATTAACGGTAGATACTCAGATTGGGTCACTGTAACTAGTGGGGTACCTCAGGGGTCAGTATTGGGCCCTATTCTCTTCAATATATTTATTAATGATCTTGTAGAAGGCCTGCACAGTAAAATATCTATTTTTGCAGATGACACTAAACTGTGTAAAGTAATTAACACTGAAGAGGACAGTTTTCTGCTACAGAGGGATCTGGATAGATTGGAGGCTTGGGCAGAAAAATGGCAGATGAGGTTTAACACTGACAAATGTAAAGTTATGCACATGGGAAGGAATAATGCAAGTCACCCGTACATATTAAATGGTAAAACACTCGGTAACACTGACATGGAAAAGGATCTAGGAATTTTAATAAACAGCAAATTAAGCTGCAAAAACCAGTGTCAGGCAGCTACTGCCAAGGCCAATAAGATAATGGGTTGCATCAAAGGGGCATAGACGCCCGTGATGAGAACATAGTCCTACCACTTTACAAATCACTGGTTAGACCACACATGGAGTACTGTGTACAGTTCTGGGCTCCTGTGAACAAGACAGACATAGCAGAGCTGGAGAGGGTTCAGAGGAGGGCAACTAAAGTAATAACTGGAATGAGGGATCTACAGTACCCTGAAAGGTTATCAAAATTAGGGTTATTCACTTTAGAAAAAAGACGACTGAGGGAGATCTAATAACTATGTATAAATATATCAGGGGTCAGTACAGAGATCTGTCCCATCATCTATTTATCCCCAGGACTGTGACTGTGACAAGGGGACATCCTCTGCGTCTGGAGGAAAGAAGGTTTGTACACAAACATAGAAGAGGATTCTTCACTGTAAGAGCAGTGAGACTATGGAACTCTCTGCCTGAGGAGGTGGTGATGGTGAGTACAATAAAGGAATTCAAGAGGGGACTGGATTTATTTCTGGAGTGTAATAATATTACAGGCTATAGCTACTAGAGAGGGGTCGTTGATCCAGGGAGTTATTCTGATTGCCTGATTGGAGTCGGGAAGGAATTTTTTTTTCCCCTTAAGTGAGGAAAATTGGCTTCTGCCTCACAGGGGTTTTTTGCCTTCCTCTGGATCAACTTGTAGGAAACAGGCCGAACTGGATGGACAAATGTCTTTTTTCGGTCTTATATACTATGTTACTATGTTACTATGTTATGGATTACAGATGGAATGACTGTTATATGTGAGTACCGCTTTCTTTGACAGATTCTAGTATGGGTACATATATATTTTCCCAACCTGGGAGATTAGTTTGCTAATTCCAGATGTATGAAACGCAGGCCTAACTGTATCTAGTATATTGAACGCCAGATAAACTAACTTGGCCTTTTTTAAATAAAAAAAATTCCCTCACTGGAATACTTTCAGTCTTTTGACTGTATGGATTACAGATGGAATGACTGTTATATGTGAGTACCGCTTTCTTTGACAGATTCTAGTATGGGTAAATAAATATATATTTTCCCAACCTGGGAGATTAGTTTGCTAATTCCAGATGTATGAAACGCAGGCCTAACTGTATCTAGTATATTGAACGCCAGATAAACTAACTTGGCCTTTTTAAATAAAAAAATTCCCTCACTGGAATACTTTCAGTCTTTTGACTGTATGGATTACAGATGGAATGACTGTTACATGTGAGTACCGCTTTCTTTGACAGATTCTAGTATGGGTACATATATATTTTCCCAACCTGGGAGATTAGTTTGCTAATTCCAGATGTATGAAACATAGGCCTAACTGTATCTAGTATATTGAACGCCAGATAAACTAACTTGGCCTTTTTAAATAAAAAAATTCCCTCACTGGAATACTTTCAGTCTTTTGACTGTATGGATTACAGATGGAATGACTGTTATATGTGAGTACCGCTTTCTTTGACAGATTCTAGTATGGGTAAATAAATATATATTTTCCCAACCTGGGAGATTAGTTTGCTAATTCCAGATGTATGAAACGCAGGCCTAACTGTATCTAGTATATTGAACGCCAGATAAACTAACTTGGCCTTTTTTAAATAAAAAAATTCCCTCACTGGAATACTTTCAGTCTTTTGACTGTATGGATTACAGATGGAATGACTGTTATATGTGAGTACCGCTTTCTTTGACAGATTCTAGTATGGGTAAATAAATATATATTTTCCCAACCTGGGAGATTAGTTTGCTAATTCCAGATGTATGAAACGCAGAGCCTAACTGTATCTAGTATATTGAACGCCAGATAAACTAACTTGGCCTTGTTTAAATAAAAAAATTCCCTCACTGGAATACTTTCAGTCTTTTGACTGTATGGATTACAGATGGAATGACTGTTATATGTGAGTACCGCTTTCTTTGACAGATTCTAGTATGGGTAAATAAATATATATTTTCCCAACCTGGGAGATTAGTTTGCTAATTCCAGATGTATGAAACGCAGGCCTAACTGTATCTAGTATATTGAACGCCAGATAAACTAACTTGGCCTTTTTAAATAAATAAAAATTCCCTCACTGGAATACTTTCAGTCTTTTGACTGTATGGATTACAGATGGAATGACTGTTATATGTGAGTACCGCTTTCTTTGACAGATTCTAGTATGGGTAAATAAATATATATTTTCCCAACCTGGGAGATTAGTTTGCTAATTCCAGATGTATGAAACGCAGGCCTAACTGTATCTAGTATATTGAACGCCAGATAAACTAACTTGGCCTTTTTAAATAAATAAAAATTCCCTCACTGGAATACTTTATGGCTTTTCACTGTATGGATTACAGGTGGACTGGTATTAGTAGGGGTGACACAAGCACACCCAAGTCCCTGATGTAGGATTTCTATGGCACAGACCACTATTACAAGTGATTAATGGACGTTGGGAGAGATTGTGCTGCAGCACTAGTCCCAAGATGGCCGCCGCCTATCAGCCCAGTAACATGTGCCACAAAATGGTCTGCACAACCTTTAAAAAAAATAGCCTTGGACTGTGCTGCTAAATCGCTATTGGTCTGAATCCCAGGTGTAGATGTCTGACTTGTTTGGAGCTTTGGAATGCACACTGTGGCAGCTTCTGCTGCAGCACTACAAGTCGCAAAATGGCGGCCGGCGGTCAGCCCAGGTACATGTGGATGGAAAAATCACTCTGGCCACTCTAAAAATAGCCAATCGCTATCAAAAAAGCAGCTCAGCTGCAGTTGTTCAGATGAATCACAGGTGGAGGAGAGAAATTTGCTTCCAGTTATTCAATTATCCCTGCCTATTCTCGCCCTAGCATCAGCTGCGTCTATCCCTGTTCTATTCACATCGGGAGTGAGCACGTCCCGACGTGCGCACAAGCTTATAAAGAGGCTGAGTCACATGCTGCACTTGGCCAATCACAGCCTTGCCAATAGTAGGCATGGCTGCGATGGCATCTTAGGGCAAGTAGTATGATGCATGTTGATTGGCTGCTTTGCAGCCTTTCAAAATGCGCCAAAATACATGCCGAACGACGAACCCGAACCCGAACTTTTACGAAAAAGTTCGGGTTCGGGTCCGTGTCACGAACACCCCAAAATTCGGTATGGACCCGAACTATGCTCGAACTGTTCGCTCAACACTACTCCCTATCCTTTCCCTGAACTTCTATACAGCAAAATAAAAGTTTTCAAGTCTTTTCTACCATTGTCCCTAGTGCCTGCTGACGTCTCTCCCTGCACTAAGTACACTGGAAAATGTCTGAATCCAAGATGGCTGAGGCTATTTATATTGGCTGCATGCATGGTATTGTGAGTGATCCCTTGTTCCCAGAGTTCTTTGCTCCATGTCCTAACACGTGCAGGAGCCAAGCGTGAAGAAATTCGGATTTGGTGCGAATCTAATTTTTCCAGAAATTCGGATCGAATTCCACTTCGTCAACTTCGATTCGCTCATCTCTACTTATTTTGACCAGCAGGTGGCAGGACAACATAAAAAATTAGCAAATCTGAACAATTAATGGATTTAAAAAATCCATGATTGTTCAGAATAAAAAAAAGGATTTTGTAGGCTCACATATGAGCTTCAAAATCATAAAGAAAGTAAACAAAAAACTGTAAAAAAAACAGTAAAAAAAAAATATATTTTTTTTTAATATAAAAGTTTAAATGAATTAAATCATTCATACAATAAAAAAAATATAAACACCATGGGTATCACCGCAATGTATAAAAATGTTTTTCTCAAAGTTAAAATTTATTTTTACACTATTAAGACATAAAAACCTACTGTATACATATGTATCATTGATACATGATAGGTATCATTGTAATCGTACTGGCCCAGAGAATGAAGGGCAGGACAGTTTTGCCGCAAACGGAACACCCGTAAAACGGTGGAGGAACTGCATTTTTTTCCAATTCCAGTTAGTGGTGGTGCAAAGGGACATAGATTTTTCCCAGGCACAGCTAGGGGATGAGCCTGACACTGGTTTTTGCCGATATGCTGTTGTTGCTGATGATGATGACGACATTGTCCATGATAAATCATCAAGCAGTCTGCCGCTACATGCATTACACAAGCGTCCGTACTAGTAGGCCCCTTTCACACGGGTGTGATTTCCGCGCGGGTGCACTGCGTGATGTGAACGCATTGCACCCGCACTGAATCCGGACCCATTAATTTCTATGGAGCTGTGTACATGAGCGGTGATTTTCAAGCATCACTTCTGCATTGCGTGAAAATCGCAGCAAGCTCTATATTGTGCCTTTTTCACACAATGCAGGCCCCATAGAAGTGAACGCGACTGCAGGAAAATCGCATGCATCCGCAAGCAAGTGTGCATGCGTTGCGATTTTCCCACATGGTTGCTAAGTAAAAAGGGCAATAGAGGGATAAAAATTTTAAAAAGTAACTCACCTCCTCCAAATGAGCGCGTAGCTGCCGGTCTCCTGTTCTGTCGTCAGCTGCGTGTAAAGGACCTTCCGTGACGTCACTGGGTCACATGGGTCACATGGTCCAATCAATTGTGATTGAAGCATGTGATTGGACCATGTGACCCAGTGATGTCACGGAAGGTCCTTTACCCCCCCAGCTGAAGCCACAACAGGAGACCGGCAGCCCCGCGCTCAATTGGAGGAGGTGAGTTCCTAGTTTTTATGTTATAAGGGAAAATATCCTGAATAAATATCACTGATAATAGAAGGCGCTAAGACTTAACTTTTATTCCAATTTATCATTAAAAACTGTGGGAGTGAAAAAGTACAACAAAAGCAGCTTCAGTGCAAGGGAGCTGGTGCTGGGCAACAATCGATGCTGTGGTGGACAAAGTTTTATTGTGTCACCATCAATTAAGAAAGCCCAGACTCCCTGCCCTGATATCTGCAATAATTAGCCAAAAAGATGGTAAAACCATGTACACCATCAATAACTAGGCCAAATATGCAGGTAGAGGAGGTAGCATTAAAGTCAAGGACCCCTACAGCAGTCCCTTTCAGGGTTAATGGTGGGGAGCTATAGGCAGAAAAATCAATAGTGCTGCTACCACCAGCCAGATAAACCCTATGCTTGCCCTCCAATCGCAGGTGCTAATTTCCCTAGTATCTCCGCTCGACACGTTTCTTCAATATATTCATCAGGAGCGATGGGGGGAGCGTATTAGAAAAAGAACCTGCGTACGGCACTGCCACACTAATGTACATGTGGCCGTGCCTCCGGCGCTGTGATGGCCGTAAGGCGGCCGTGCCAAATGCCAGTTTAAATGACCAAGGACCCCCCCAACAGGGTGGGCAGGGGGACCGCAGGCCACCAATGAAAGGCAAAGAACACGGGGGAGGCTTCCACCCCGCCCACCAATACATCGGCTGCAAAAGTAAACAGTCACGCCCCTGCTACAGTAAGATCATCGGGACGCGATCGGCAGTATTCCTATGCAAAGGGACATTAAATAGCAGAGGGAAGGCAATGTGAGTCCAGAGGTATTCTCTATATGTAGATCGGGTAAGTATACCACAGGGCAGATATAATAAAATACAAGGCCATGGTATGTGATGTATAATTTCTATATCATAGTCCCCAGGTTAAAAAAGAGCAGGGGAAATAATAAGTCGAATGCAAGCCATTTGTCCTATGCATTCACACTCATACAAAAAGGGGGAGGGAGGAGGTTTTATGGGGGGGGGGTTTGGAAAATAGCCCCCACGTACTTATATACATGGGACAACAAGAACAGTGTCCGGTCTCACAGTGCCCAATCTAAAAGTCCACTCAGCCTCCTTGCGTAAGACCCTCTGGTACGCCCTGGCAATGGGAGTATCCTCCTTCTTTCGAATGTCGGCCAGGTGTTCGCCGATTCGACGACGGAACTCTTGTGTAGTTTTGCCCACATATTGTAGGCCACAAACACATGTAGCCAAATACACAAGTCCAGATGTTCTACAACCCGAGTAACTTTTCGATGTGACTGTGCTGATGTAGGTATCGCCCGTTTTAATAACTGGACATGCAATACAGCCTTTACACCAAAAGCTCCCATTATTGCGAATGATAAGCCAGGTCTGAGGGCTAGGTGTCTCACAGAAGCTGTGGACCAGCCGGTCCTTTAAGCTTCTACCCCTACGGTATGTGACCGACGGACCATTGCTCACATATTCCGCAATATCGGGGTCCATTTTTAGGATACACCAATATTTGCGTAAGATCTTAGTGATCTGGGCATTTGCCCCATCATATGTTGCGATAAGGCGCATTTGGCCACCCTCCTCCTGTCTGTCTCTAGGGTGCATCCTAGGGGTAGAAGCTTAAAGGACCGGCTGGTCCACAGCTTCTATGAGACACCTAGCCCTCAGACTTTAATGCTACCTCCTCTACCTGCATATCTGGCCTAGTTATTGATGGTGTACATGGTTTTACCATCTTTTAGGCTAATATTTGCAGATATCAGGGCAGGGAGTCTGGGCTTTCTTAATTGATGGTGACACAATAAAACTTTGTCCACCACAGCATCGATTGTTGCCCAGCACCAGCTCCCTTGCACTGAATCTGCTTTTGTTGTTCTTTTTCACTCCCACAGTTTTTAATGATAAATTGGAATAAAAGTTAAGTCTTAGCGCTTTCTATTATCAGTGATATTTGTAATAATTTCAGGCGCACATTTCACTTATTTTGGCGTTCAGTATATATAAAATATACAGAATACTCAACCCGAAACCGGACTTCAGTGAATAAGTCCCGCTTCCGGTCTGGGTACCAAACATGCCGATTTTCTCATGCGCGTGCAAAATGCATTACAACAGTTTGCACACGCGCGAAAAAATCATGGATTTTCCCGCAACGCACCCGCCTTTTATCCGGGCGTCAAATATGACGCCCGTGTGAAAGAGGCCTTACAGTGTAGTGATGTGTAGGCACAGAACCATCAGCCACCAGCAGTTGCAGGTGTTGGGTATATTATACAGCTAATACCACAATCTAAGGCTAGAGTCATACATAGGTTTCCTGGGGGTATTTTTGATGAATTTTGCTGCATTATTTGCTGCTGTTTTTGCCCAATTTTTAGGCAAAAAATACCAGTGTCAAATGTTGCATGCAAGTGGATGGGAAACATTAAACACAGGACAGATAGGCCTTTTTTTTTTAGAGTGACGGTTTTTCACACTCCAATTATTATTATTTTTTTGCTGCTTCAAAAAATGCAGTGTGTTTGTGTTTGTAATGGCATTTTTGCATGTTTTATTTTTTTTTAATCAATGCTTTTTTCCCCATACCTCTATGTAGAAAGTGACATCACAAGAAGAGCTATGTACACTGGAAAAAAAAATCAAGCATACAAACGAATCCATTTAAAAAAATTCCAGGTGCTAAAACACACTATATGGACATAAACACCTCACTCAAGTATGTCAAAAACATGGATCAAGTCAGGGAACATTATGAGAGTTGCTCAAATGTCACCATGAGCAGCATGGTTCATAATATGTACTGTGCCTGAACATTCAAGATCAGCAATAAAAGGTGTCTTTATGTTTTCTTCATTTACACTGGTCGATAATCTTCATATTTTATGTATTGAGTGGATTTCAACACCAGTGTAAATGAGCCTCAATATACCGGACAAAAAGAATTACAGGCTAAGGCTGGATTTTTTTCTATCCATTGTTCTTTTTATAAAAGCTTGCAAGCGAAAATTACAAAAAATGTGCAGAGTAAGTCACATGACAGACAACAATGCTATTCAAGGGACCCCCATTGACTATAATGAGGTAGGTATGTTGGGTTTTTGTCATGGTGTCAGTCCTTTTCACTATTTTGTCCACCATTTTTTAAGCAATCTGCAGCAGAGTCTCCTAAGTGAACTTCTAACACAGATATGAACACATCCTTAGAATATACCATGATGTATGCATAAAAACACATACACATAGTCACATATATACATACATAAGCAAAGTTTACATGTGTATAATGTAAGAGGGCGCAAGGTTCCGTCGTCGACGGAAGGTACGTGTCATCAAGGTTCCTGGCCTCGGTGAGATAAGAGCCGGATTTTTTGTGTGTCAGCAGCAGCTTGTGCTGTTTGACACATTGATATTTAGTATGGCTACAAAGCCGATCCGGGCCGGCTCTTATTGGGAATAGTCAAGTGCTGGGTGGGAGACTATTCCCCACGGTCCAGGCCGGACTTTTTCCGGGCCTTTAAAAGGCAGCCACCTCAACAGGTGGGGGGTGATTATCCTGGAAGCTGCTGGTGTTACTGTGGAGCTCTCAGGGCTGAGAGCAAGAGTCTGCAATCAGGTGTGCAGTCTACCTGGAAGCCTCTGGTGCAAACTTTGCGTGGCCGAGCTAACTGCCAGGTGTGAACTAACACCGACCACTCAGGTGACCTTGCTGTGGGACTGATGTTTTTGCCTTGTGTTTTGCCTCGTGTGAACAAGCACTAAGACTGTTTCCGTTTTGCCTCGTGTGAACAAGCACTAAAACTGTTTTTGTGTTGCTGAGTGTGAATAAAACACTTCTGCTTTACCCAGAGAACTGTGTACCTTGCCTCTATACTGCGTCCACAAGCCTGTCTATCAGAGCAATTCCCCACAATAAACATACATACAACATACACATGTACAAATCACACACATACAGAAATTTGCATATTACATACCAACATTAAGTATGCAGACACAAAAAATACACTTACTGTATTTTTAAGACTATAAGACGCACTTTTCTCCCCCCAAAATGGTAGAAAGTGGCGCGTCTTATAATCTGAATGCTAATGACAGCTTCCATTATGGAAGTGGTCACTACTCTAGCATGTGGGAGGCACTGGAAGGTGAAGGAAGCACTGTGCTGACTGTACTCATCTCCCCTGGTTTTCTTCCAGGTTCCAGTATAGTGTTCTGACCACGCACAGTGGCAGGACATAGTGCACGTAAGCGCTCATGGTGACTCAGCGATGGAGCGGTGAGTCCTGGATTTGCAGGGCTGTCCAGGGCAAGCAAGGATAAGTTTATTTATTTTTATTTTTATTATTTTTGTTAAATATCTGATCTGAGGTCTGATTGGGGCTAGGGGGGGTTTGATCAGAGGCTGATGGGGGCTGATTTGAGACTGATGGGACTGGGGTGTTCTGATCTAAGGCTGATAGGGTCTGATTAGGGCTCTGATGTGAGTCTGATGGTGGCTTGGGGTCTGATGGGGGCTGATCTGAGGCTGATGGGGGCTGTGTAGTCCCATCTGAGGCTGATTGGGGCTGGGAGGTCCAATGTGAGGCTGATTGGGGGTGTGATCTGAGTCTGATGGGGCTGGGGGTCTGATAGGGCACTGATCTGAGGCTAATAGAGGCTTGGGGGGTCTGATCTGAGGCTGATGGAGGCTGGGGGAGACTGATGGGAGGGTGATTTAAGGCTGATGAATCCTGGGGGTCTGATCTGAAGTCTGATGAAGAATGGGGGTCTGCTTCCGGTTTGATGAGGATTAGGGGTCTGATGAGGGTCTGATCTGAGGTCTGATGAAGAATGGGGGCCTGATTTAGGGGTCTGCCCTGAGGTCTGATGGAAAATATTTGTTTTCTTATTTTCTTCCTCCAAGTCCTAGGTGCGTCTTATAGTCTGGTGCATCTTATAGTCTGAAAAATACAGTGCTTTTCATGTAGGATTGTTGTGTGTTCTGGAAGGGTGCCGAGACAGCAGAATATGAGGCTTACATGCCCCATCCTCTGTTTCAGACTGTACAACAAGTTCCTGGGGGGAGTACTAAATGAACAGAGGGACCTTTGATAAAGGGGTTATTCCATGATTAATGTAAGAATGAAAATCAAACATCATTTAGTTAATGACAACTTCTTTCTAACTAGGCTACAACCAGCCTGTACCTCAACATGTATCCAGAGATCTCCCCATTCATTGCTCTGCTAGATTTATATCAAGCTGACAGCTCAATGGGAGTGTTTTTTTCTGCTGCAGCTCAGTAGGCATGTCCTCTCTGCTGCAGCTCTCTCCCTGTCAGAGCTCAAGAGGCAGTTGAAGGATAAAACTGAGCATACAATTGCAAAAATATTCAGATCCAGGTGCTGGTTTAAAAACTGTAGAATATTTTCAGTGAGAAAACACCTTAAAAGGGGTTGTGTCATTTCAGCAAGTGGCATTTGTCATGTAGAGAAAGTAATACAAGGCACTGACTAATGTATTGTAATTGTCCATATCGCCTCCTTTGCTGGCTGGATTCATTTTTCCATCACATTATACAGTGCTAGTTTCCATAGTTACGAGCATCCTGCAATCCATCAGTGGTGGTTGTGCGTGCACACTATAGGAAAAAGCACCAGCCTATGTGAGCTCCCACAGTCTCAGCCACCAGAGAGGCCAGCGCTTTTTCCTATAGTGTGCAAGCCATACTATTTAGTCCCCTTGGGGTACTTGTACATGCAATCTTCTGATCGTTTGTTCCATAGACTGTGATAGAATACTACTGAAGTCTATGGGATTTTTACAGGGTGCCTGTTAGGCTGTGACTCAGGCACAGCTTTGCAGGGGGATCACTATGACTTTGGAGCCTTCATAAGGCCCCAGACTGTCATTGCAGCAGATCCGAGCCCTGCAATTTCAGCGCAGGGGCTATAATTGGAGGGTAGAGTGACCCCCTCTCTCTGTCTAGACCCACAGATGCCACAGTCACTACTGACAGCAGCATCTGAGGGATTAAAAGACCAGTATTAGCATCATCTCCAATTCCGGCCACTGCCAGCAGCTGTCTGCTGTATTAGAAAGCTGGCATCCACACTCAGATGGAGCAAGCTTAGCTCGTGAGCCTGCTCCATATGAATGCAAGACTTTTTTTCCATCTAAAAAAACGGATATCAGACAGAAATGGCTCAAACGGATGACAAGTGATGTAACAGGATCTGTTTTTCTTACAGGATCCTTTATTATTTTTCTCTTCTTCCCACGGATAAGAAGAATAGAAAGCTAATTGGTTATATGAACTAAGCCTAAGCCATAGATTCAGCTTGAGACACCAGCACAGAGGTTGATTGTCCCAGTCCACACGCTGATAGGCCAAATCCACCTACACCCCAGCCTAGCAGATCTGACAACACAATGCTGGCAGAAACTGCAGGGAGAAAGCCAGGCTTGATGTGGGAGTGTGGACAGGTGAGTACGTTAAGGTCCCTGCCCATCTATTGTGTCTAAGGCCCATGGTGGCTGCTGTAAAGCATATCTCTAAATGTTGCTTACAACAGGCAAGATGGCCACTCCCATTATCGTGTTCAGGAAATATAATTTTTTTAAAATCTGCTATCAGGAAATATAGACAGATTAATAAAAAAAAAGCCTATTTGTCTCTATCTGATGTTAACTGGCAGAAAAGCAATTTTAAGTGACACATTCCCTTTAAGGGTGGAGCAGATTTTGTGACAGAAAATTCCATGACTGAAAATCTGTTCCATTCACCTTAATGGACCCTGTAGAAATCCATGTGCTTGTTGCCCCATTCAAATGAATGGAACTGATTTTCAGTCGTGGAATTTTCTGCCACAAAATCCGCGACGTATGAAGGCACCCTTAGTCCCCCTTTAAGTAACATCACCCTGCTAGCCAGGTGACAGCATTATCCCATCCTTGAAATTAATGGCTGTGTAGGTCAAAAATAGTTACAATGCCCCCCCCCCCCCCCCCCAGGGACTTTACTGTCATTGTTCCTGAGTCTGACCTCACTGACACCACATTCAGTCCGAATACCAAGCAGCTAGATAATAATTGGTCAGTGTCTAGCAGAATTATGGCTGCCAATTAATCAACCCGATCGTTTCCACAATAGTAGGAAAGTCTGCTAGGGCAATCTAAGCCTACAAATCCCAAAGCTTTTATATCCAAATTGATTCCAGCAAATGACACTGTCGGGCTTTTGTGTCAGGCGCCGGCAATTTGTAAAATGAGGTTTTATTGCTTACTTGGCATGTAGAAATATAAAACCATTTTCACCTGATTTGGTTCAGCGGGTGATGTCTTGTTTTAAGGAGCGTCGGTATTAGCACAATGCTGATGAGCTTGGCACGCTAATATTTATGGCGTCCTATATTGCTGAATGTGCAGGATAATTAAATGTCAGCCTCTACCTGCTGTACACCCAGAAAATACCTCCTTACCGCGCTTTGATCACCAACACATCCGACTGTTTCCGCTTCTGTTTATATAACATTTTAACACCTAAGCTTTTTTTAGGTTTAATTATGGAAGCCGTCTCCGCTGTGAACGTCATCTCATATGCTCGGTCAACCGGAGAGCTGCAAAAAGCATGCCGACTCAAAGCACGGCTGACAGCAAGCTGCAAAGTTACCTCCGATAAATGCTACAAATATGGCTGCGCTCACTGGCACGCACAACGATATTAACTGTTTGTGTAACGCTATGAAATGGAAGACAATTTTATAAAAAACATTCTTCTAAGATTTCTATGGGGAGGGAGAAAGCAATTTGGCTGTCATGATCAAATGAGTGATTAGATCATTTCTCTTTCAGTAGAAATGTTCCAACTTGAGAAGAGCGAATCGGTTGTATGGGATAGGTACGTGGGATTTGGTACGTATTTCACAAAAATTCTTCTTCTCAATGAATACAAAGTTTCAGCAATTCACTTTGCAGGATTTGTGCATGACGGCGCTTGAAATTTTACATTTAGAATTCAGTAAATTAGTGAGGGAAATGGGACAGTGTAGGGATTGTGAAGAAGATATATTTAGTTAGAAAGATTGAATTTACTAGGCAGAATGTCAGGTTTTATCATTAGGGATGGGATAGGGTGAGTTAGTGTACTGTGTATCTGATACAGGCAGGGTCATAGCTATAGAGGAAGCAGGGGAAGCGACTGCCACAGGGCCTGAATTCAGAAGAAGCCCGCCCAGGAGGAGGCCTGAAAAATTGTATTGTCAGGGCCCCCTCAACAGTATTATACAATGACATTATATACAGGACTTGACATACAGTATATATGTGTAGTAAACAGATGGAACGCCTGCCTGGCCTGGTCTAAGAGAATTATCTTGGCTAGGAGTGAGGGTTGCATGGAAGGGGTGGGGAGTAAGGTTACTAGGGGAATTTGGAATGTAGCTGTGGGGCCCAGGCAGTTCTAGTTACACCACTGGATACATGGTGATGCTGTTCAGATATCACATATATACAAGCTGCTGAAGTGCTGCTCAGACACCTTTTAATCTTAAAATGTTTTAAAATGTGCAAAAAAAAACTGAGTAATGGCTGATGGTTCTGTGCCTACACAACACTACACTGTAAGGCCTCTTTCACACGGGCGTCATGTTTGACGCCCGGATAAGAGGCGGGTGCGTTGCGGGAAAAAGCGCAATTTTTTCGCGCATGCAAACTGTTGTAATGCATTTTGCACGCGTGTGAGAAAAAGCGGCATGTTTGGTACCCAGACCCGAAGCGGGACTTATTCACTGAAGTCCGGTTTCGGGTTGAGTATTCTGTATATTTTATATATACTGAACGCCAAAATAAGTGAAATGTGCGCCTGAAATTATTACAAATATCACTGATAATAGAAAGCGCTAAGACTTAACTTTTATTCCAATTTATCATTAAAAACTGTGGGAGTGAAAAAGAACAACAAAAGCAGATTCAGTGCAAGGGAGCTGGTGCTGGGCAACAATCGATGCTGTGGTGGACAAAGTTTTATTGTGTCACCATCAATTAAGAAAGCCCAGACTCCCTGCCCTGATATCTGCAAATATTAGCCTAAAAGATGGTAAAACCATGTACACCATCAATAACTAGGCCAGATATGCAGGTAGAGGAGGTAGCATTAAAGTCTGAGGGCTAGGTGTCTCATAGAAGCTGTGGACCAGCCGGTCCTTTAAGCTTCTACCCCTAGGATGCACCCTAGAGACAGACAGGAGGAGGGTGGCCAAATGCGCCTTATCGCAACATATGATGGGGCAAATGCCCAGATCACTAAGATCTTACGCAAATATTGGTGTATCCTAAAAATGGACCCCGATATTGCGGAATATGTGAGCAATGGTCCGTCGGTCACATACCGTAGGGGTAGAAGCTTAAAGGACCGGCTGGTCCACAGCTTCTGTGAGACACCTAGCCCTCAGACCTGGCTTATCATTCGCAATAATGTCTCTCTTTAGAGAGAGTTCAGAGAAGAGCTACTAAACTAGTACATGGATTGCAGGACAAAACTTACCAGGAAAGGTTAAAGGACCTCAACATGTATAGCTTGGAAGTAAGAAGAGACAGAGGGGATATGATAGAAACTTTTAAATACATAAAGGGAATCATCACGGTAAAAGAGGAGAGAATATTTAAAAGAAGAAAAACTGCTACAAGAGGACATAGTTTTAAATTAGAGGGGCAAAGGTTTAAAAGTAATATCAGGAAGAATTACTTTACTGAGAGAGTATTGGACGCATGGAATAGCCTTCCTGCAGAAGTGGTAGCTGCAAATACAGTGAAGGAGTTTAAGCATGCATGGGATAGGCATAAGGCCATCCTTCATATAAGAAGGGTAAGGTTACTAGGGGAATTTGGAATGTAGCTGTGGGGCCCAGGCAGTTCTAGTTACACCACTGGATACATGGTGATGCTGTTCAGATATCACATATATACAAGCTGCTGAAGTGCTGCTCAGACACCTTTTAATCTTAAAATGTTTTAAAATGTGCAAAAAAAAACTGAGAAAAACAATAAGAAAAATCCTTGGAGACCTCAGAGTGTTCTACGCCAATTTTCAGACCAATTGGAACATTTTTGATTCAGGTAGAACTGTTTTGGACCCAAATTTAAGTTTTTAACTGATCCATTAGAATGGGACCTAAAGTGAATTTTCAAAAAATTTGATCTAGTCCCAACGGCAGCAAAAGGAGAACCAATTGTGGAGCAAGTGTTTGTGAAAAGTTTAAAAAAAATTGATGGCCAAATGAGATTTTATCTGCAGATTGGAGAAACTCCTTAGCTGAGAACTGCATAAATATGACAAGTAGCTAGTAGTCTGAGGTCCAAGCTTGACCTTCCAGAAACAGAATAAATCAGCGCATCCTGTGTGGTAGAGCAAAAATTCAGGTGCACATAGTCACAGTTAAAGGGAAAGTCAGACAGGCATAGCAGCATTGTACAAACTCACTGTATATAATCTATATACAAACTAATTATTATTCTAATATACAATCAGAGGTTCTTAGCAGATATATTTTTTTTAAATCAAAAAGTATCTGGGCCCATCTACCAACAGCAAGGTGACCTCATGAGGGGATTTAAAGTGGTTAGTAGGGAAACTTTAAGACTCTATGGTCTACTGCAGTAATGCCCAAATTTACGTGTCCATTCTGTGGCCATTCTGTTCATATGTTGCTGCTGCCATGTTCAGGTAGAGTTGTACTCAACTATAAAGTCCAGAAAACATAATCCATTTGTAATTTTAAAAAATGAGAAAATTCCTGCTGTAAATAAGTCTGTTTTCACCCCCTCAACCTGGTCCTGACTGAATGTGATGGAGTCAAAGTGCTTGTTAATTGTCCTGTCTGGCATTTAAAGGATTGTCCATATAAAATATTCATGGTAATTGATTGGCAAATGAATGTACAAACAGTTATTTACTTTCCAGTCTTATAATGAGTGTTTATAACTGCAGATATTTTCTGTTGATGCCATTTAACTACGTGTATGCATCTAATGCACAATCTAAATTGACTGCCTTATGGGAAGAGAGATGCAGGCAAGGGGGAGACAGGCCGCAGAGTCCTGGAAGAAGAAGTCTGTGCAGTGTCTTACTACGTGTGAAAAGGGGACACTTCAAACATTTGTTTATGTCATATTATGCCATTGTAAATTTTCTCTTGTAATAGCTGCAAACTCCTCACAACAGGCTGGTAACTGCATTTACACATTTTCACCACTAGGTGTAGCTGTCACATCATATATATAGTAAGAGGCAGACATAGGGAGTTAGTTGAGTTAGTTGAGAGTTGAAATTATAGAGTTGAGAGTTGGGAGTTGGGAGGAGGTTATGAGAGGAGAGTATGTAACTTATGATGTGTGCCCCTGGGTACTCACCAGGAGAAGGACAAGATAGATAGGAAGCCAAGCCCAAAGACTAATGGATCCCTTCCTTTTTGTAGTGCCACTGTCCTGGAGTCAGAGACAAAGTGGATTAATTGTATTGAAGCAACCTGTTCAAATAATGGAGCAGAAGACTAATGCCTGCCGCTAGGGAGACCACCCTGTTCGTTACCAAGCTCTAGTTCAGAAGATCCAAAGTACCAAAAAGCTGAAGTTTCAGAGCAAGTTGAGCAAGATAAGGAAAGTATTACCCTCTCTATCAGATTGAGTTGGAACCTGCATACCACTGTCCCACTGTGCCTGTTGGCTGGAGTTGCAGCTTAACTCCATCTTATGTACCAAGGCATTACTTGCGTGGATGTTATCTACCTCAAGGCAAATATTTCAAGTAAAGTTCTTGTTGGTTCAAATCTGGACTCTCTCCTTATTCCATACCATCTCTCAGCGCACCTTAAGATGCTGGCGTCACAAACACCAGGGACCCTGCCTCCAAGGCACCCAAAAGAACTACACCACCAAGGGCTTATCAACTACCATCTGGCTGGGAATCCCTGGCTGAATTCTGTGCTGTTCTTCCCTTCCCTGCACGCCGGCC
Source organism: Bufotes viridis (assembly GCA_033119425.1). Lineage (NCBI taxonomy): Eukaryota > Metazoa > Chordata > Amphibia > Anura > Bufonidae > Bufotes > Bufotes viridis. The sequence continues at coordinate 29,289,359 of CM065590.1, forward strand.
CAGGGAGCTACAGAACAGTGTGTAATACTACTACCCCCATCGGCCCACCATAACTCACACATATTGCCCCTGTGGCCCTGTCACCGCAAAAATTGGCATCACAAACAGGATTTCAAAATCCTCTGCTCCTAGTGTGCATAGAACCCCAAATTCTATATTGTTTGAAAGAGATTTTAAATGTGCTTTAACTCATTGCTCTCAGTGCAGAGACTTTAAACGCCTTAATTGAGCTACAAAAGTGATTGTTTTGCTTGCAAACTGCATAGGAATAATATGCAAGAACCCTGCTGTGAAATTGCATTGTCAAAAGTTGAAAAATCAAAGATTTTTGTGTCACTAAAACTGCTTGCTGTCACTTGCCTGAGGGCTTTCTTGTTGTTTTACTGTCATCTTTGTACCAACACCCTGCTACCGGCAGGAAAAAAGTTAGTGACACGCCCTCAAGAGCGGGAAAATTGAATTGCCACCCTTTTTACAGAGCAGGAAGATAATTATTACTGCATCACCATAGAATTTTCATTATGCCTCCTGGTGGTGCGGCCCCCTAATGCAAGTGAACCTGGGGGACAGGCCTGAAAGAGCCGATGTATGCCAGCCCATTAGAGGAAGAGGAAATGCTGAGAGAGAGGAGGATTCAAACATGGTGGACCGTATTCCACCGCAACCTGGGAGAGCAAGTCTTCCGGATCCCCAGCAGAAGACCGAAGAGGAGCGTGCCTGCTGGAGGAGTCGAGGCATCGAACAGTCACCGTATACAGACCCCGTCGAGCCAGTGTCCCCTGCCAGAGAGGGAAAATTGGAAGGAAGAGCAGAGGCCCGAAACAAAGGGGAGCCACAGCTTCAGCGACCACAGTTAAGAGGCCCGATACTCACAACCCACCATCCCCTTCCATATGGGTAGGGTATCAATCAACCACCCAGTTCTATTGGCCGGTGTTCGTGTGGCAACCCGCTATTGCCACCAGAGAGCCAGACCAACCTCCACAGCCTCACCCACTCTCCTGGATGGAATACCTCGCCCCAACACCGGGATTCAAAGAATGCAATGCAGAGATGGCCAGAATGCGCCGTTTGGCTGTACGGTGCCAAATAGAAAGCCTGAAGGTCTCCCATTGTGGGCTGGAGCCCACTTCTGCAAAGACCCTATACCGGCCTGGTTGTGTGCCTGAGTTGTCTTCAGACGAATGGGACTCCGGGAGCCCGCTAGACAACGTTGTACCATTTTCACCAGACCCATACCTGTGAGTAGGCCGGTTGGCCATTACTGCACCACCCTAATGTTAGGGAAATGACTGTATGAAGCCAGGGGAACCCTTTAGTTAAGAAGGACTAGTGTTTCAGAGGCAGTTCCCCAGGCCACCTCAGAGCCCACTGTCCTTCAAGTGGATCCCCTACTGGACTCCAGCCAAACTGAAAAGTCCTGATTGTGCCAGGGTTGTGCCAATTTATCCTCTTTTTACCCCCTTCTCAGGTTTCCTGGGACTTTAAATCAATGGTTTTATGCAACGTTTTAAGTCAAGTGCCTAGAAAGACATTCTTCTGCATTTTATCCTATGCAACACACATGTTTTACAAACCAAATACCCCAAACCTGAGGACTTTGTCATAGACCGTATTGCCCCATTTTAAGATCAATGCCCACTTTTGTCACCATCAAGCAAAGAAGTTACGATACCCAATGTCCCTTTTGTGCCATGAGAACCAAGAAAAATGTATATAAGTGATATTTTAATAATGTGTATTGTCATACAAACTCTTTTGCTTATCTGAGTCTACTGAAGTAACTTAATATTATTATGCAATGTTAAATTAGGAGGTGCATAGGTGTGCACTGCATGTTTTGTGTTTTTCAGGGGACGGTGTAGAGATCTACAGCATCCATCAAGTCAAACGCCAGGGATGGTTTAGCTTAAAGTAGAGGAGAATGCAGTGTCCCACGAAGTGTGAAAAGTGGACACTTCAAACTTTTATGTATGTCATCTTATGCCATTGTATATTTTCTCTTGTAATAGCTGCAAACTCCTCACAACAGGCTGGTAACTGCATTTACACATTTTCACCACTAGGTGTAGCTGTCACATCATATACACTCACCTAAAGAATTATTAGGAACACCATACTAATACGGTGTTGGACCCCCTTTTGCCTTCAGAACTGCCTTAATTCTACGTGGCATTGATTCAACAAGGTTCTGATAGCATTCTTTAGAAATGTTGGCCCATATTGATAGGATAGCATCTTGCAGTTGATAGAGATTTGAGGGATGCACATCCAGGGCACGAAGCTCCCGTTCCACCACATCCCAAAGATGCTCTATTGGGTTGAGATCTGGTGACTGTGGGGGCCATTTTAGTGCAGTGAACTCATTGTCATGTTCAAGAAACCAATTTGAAATGATTCGAGCTTTGTGACATGGTGCATTATCCTGCTGGAAGTAGCCATCAGAGGATGGGTACATGAAGGGATGGACATGGTCATATACAATGCTCAGGTAGCCGTGGCATTGAAACGATGCACAATTGGCACTAAGGGGCCTAAAGTGTGCCCAGAAAACATCCCCCACACCATTACACCACCACCACCAGCCTGCACAGTGGTAACAAGGCATGATGGATACATGTTCTCATTCTGTTTACGCCAAATTCGGACTCTACCATTTGAATGTCTCAACAGAAATCGAGACTCATTAGACCAGGCAACATTTTTCCAGTCTTCAACAGTCCAATTTTGGTGAGCTCGTGCAAATTGTAGCCTCTTTTTCCTATTTGTAGTGGAGATGAGTGGTACCCGGTGGGGTCTTCTGCTGTTGTAGCCCATCCGCCTTAAGGTTGTGCATGTTGTGGCTTCACAAATGCCTTGCTGCATACCTCGGTTGTAACGAGTGGTTATTTCAGTCAACGTTGCTCTTCTATCAGCTTGAATCAGTCGGCCCATTCTCCTCTGACCTCTAGCATCCAAAAGGCATTTTCGCCCACAGGACTGCCACATACTGGATGTTTGTCCCTTTTCACACCATTCTTTGTAAACCCTAGAAATGGTTGTGCGTGAAAATCCCAGTAACTGAGCAGATTGTGAAATACTCAGACCGGCCCGTCTGGCACCAACAACCATGCCACGCTCAAAATTGCTTAAATCACCTTTCTTTCCCATTCTGACATTCAGTTTGGAGTTCAGGAGATTGTCTTGACCAGGACCACACCCCTAAATGCATTGAAGCAACTGCCATGTGATTGGTTGACTAGATAATTGCATTAATGAGAAATAGAACAAGTGTTCCTAATAATTCTTTAGGTGAATGTATATAGTAAGAGGCAGTCATAGGGAGTTAGTTGAGAGTCGAGAGTTTGGAGTTGGGAGGAGGTTAGGAGAGGAGAGTATGTAACTTATGCTATGTGCCTGGGTACTCCCCAAGAGAAGGACAAGATAGATAGGAAACCAAGCTCAAGGACTACTGCATCCCTTCCATTTTGTAGTGCCACTGTCCTGGAGTCAGAGACGAAGTAGATTAGTTGTATTGAATTATGCTGTTTAAATAATGGAGCAGATGACTGATGCCTGCTGCTAGCGAGACCGTCCTGTTGGTTGCCAAGTTCTAGTTCAAAACATCCATTCCAAAGTACCAAAAGGCTGAAGTTGCACAGCAAGTTGAGCAAGATAAGGAAAGTGTTATCCTCTCTATCAGATTGAGTTGGAACCCTTCATACCACTGTGCCTGTTGTCTGGAGTTGCAGCTTACCTCCATCTTATGTACCAAGGCATTACTTGAATGGATGTTATCTACCTCAAGGCAAATATTTCAAGTAAAGTTCCTGTTGGTTCAACTCTGGACTCTCTCCTTATTCCATACCATCTCTCAATGCACCTTAAGGTGCTTGCATCATGAACACCAGGGACCCTGCCTCCAAGGCACTTAAAGCACCTACACCACCAAGGGCACCTCAACTACCACCTGGCTTGGAATCCCTGGACAAACAGAGAGTGCCCCGGGAGCTACAGAACAGTGAGTAATACTACTAACCCCATCGGCCCACCATAACTCACACATATTGCCCATGCGGCCCGGTTGCTGCATCTGCATCAGTGTACCGGCAGCCATACGTGCCCAAAAGATGCTGGTGGGCACTGACCTCCGGAAATAACACAGGATTCGAGTGAGTATCCCGGCGTTCATGGACTGCCGGCGTTACAGTGAGAAACTGAACAGCAAATAATTTTTACCCTAAAACAATATAATGATGAAAGGAGAAGATTCATTTGAAGGTCCCTTTACCAAGTGTCCAATCAACCAATCTGTGCAATACTTCTAGAAGACAGGGGTAAGCATGGCTCATTTACCACTGATCTTTCCCTGCGTTCACACTAGGCAATTATTGCTAATGCCATTGAGAAATGTCCAGTTCATGATGATAATTGGCCAATAAATATTTTAATTGTCACAAACCAGGGTGTGAACCACTGTGCCACTAGTCCTACCTCCTCTAAGGGCGTTGTCTGAGTGAACCCCTCGATTCTTCACAGTACCCCTGATGGTGGGATAGACTTTCCTGAGGGGAATACCAGTTCGCTACCTCTTGGGCTGAGAGCAAACTGTGGAGCAGATCTAGAACAACAGCACCCACACAGACAGAGCCCAGGACTGCAGCGGTGAAGGGGAAGCACCGGCCACAGATCACCGCTGAACATGGCGCCCGGAACCGCGGCAGTAAGCAGGGGAACAGTGGCGCATATTCTGACATTAAGAAAAAAGTATGTCTCGCACATTCACATGCCATGAATTGATCTATTGCTTCTCAGCATCATTTAAAAACTGTACAAGAGGTACTTTGTATACTTTTTGATAAAAAGGTCAAGAAGACCTCTTTTCAGCAGGTCCCTACTCTAAATTCATGCAATGCCAAATGGCAACCACCACAGCTGTGAAATCACACCTGCAGGCAGTACTACCCAGCAGCCCAACAACAACCCTGCTGTCTGGCTAAGGCTAGTTTTGCACTAGTGTTATTATCTCCCTCAGAGAAGTATTTGCCACTTAGAGGCCAGGTCTCTGCCAGATCCTATTGTCTGTAACATCTGTAGAACCTGGGCACTACACTTAGCTACTTTCTCTAATGGCTAACAAATAATGTAATCTCTGTATTTGATTGCAGGTCCTTTGATACTGTGGCTAAATAACATTGCTATGTAATGTATGTATTGTTTTTCATATAATATGCCTGGTTGTCCATCAGGTGGCAGTGTATCTAGAAGAGAGAGCATCTTTAGATAGAATAGAACTTACCATTCCATTCTTTCCCATTTTGAACCAGAAGTGGGCTAGTTCTGCATTCTACCAAGAGAAGGGTTTCAGGAAGCTAGAGGGGAGTTGAGAGTTGGAAGGAGACAAGACAACATGGTGCAGTGAGGGGAGCACCCCCTCTCCTGCAGCAGGACCCTCCAGGGGATGCAGCTCGTAGAGCACCCCAGCTCCAGGCAGTTCATAGACCGAGTATTACAAGGGGGTCAACAGCCAAAGGCACCCCTCTCAAGGAGGATTAAGTATTGTCTAGATGTAAGTTTATTCAAGTAAAACTGTTGAACTTTACCAAGTCTGGACTCCACTTATTCCTACAACTACAACTCCTTTGAATGTTGTGGAGCCTAACCCTGGGGCGCAACTGTATCCAGATAGGAGCACTGTGACACACAGAAACTATTAAGGCCGCATCACCACTCGGAATTCCTAAAAACCTGGGACACGATCAGCCCTGGGAGAACAGATCTCAAAAAGCCACCTTTCTCAGAAACTTATCCAATAGAATAGCCATATCCACAGCCACCACTAGAAGGGGCTGGTGTCATCCGCTATATAAATAAAGTTAGAATATTCCAGTCATTCCAGTCTAGAGTCAGCCCTCTTCGGAGGACTTTTTCTCCCATCTAAAACAACAGATCTCTGACGGAACTGACACAAATGATAAAAAATTAACTAATTTGAAATTTTTCTTCTTATGGCTCAGAAGAACGGGAAAATAAAGCGGTGATGTGAATGTGCCTTAGTCTTTTACATATTTATGCTGCCTTTAACCGCCACAGCCTGAAGCTGTGCATCAATATTGAAAAGTAAATAAAGTATATTGCATTGTTTTCTAAATTACGACAGCCGATATACATTCTGCTATATGCATAGTGTTACATCTTCTACACTCCAGTGTTAGTAATGGGCATGTGTTTAGTGACCTATAGACCCTTAATTGATTTTATACAGATGTTAATTTATTAATTGACCACAGAGGGCCATGTTTTTTCGCTCCTATAGCCATATTTGGTGTCTCATATAAAAATGAAATTCAAGGTCATTTTCAAGTGCAGAGAAGTGGACGCTAATTGCTATTTATTTATGTAGCAGAGGACACTCTCCGCATTCATGCAGAACGGCATCGGCAAGAGTGACATTCACAAACTGATGTAATTGCGTAAAGGGGACTGGAACTATGGACAGAAGTACAGCACAAAACATAATGGCAACATTTGAAAAGTGACATTCCCCTATTCAGCTTCACTGCTTTCAATACTCTGACCAAGATAAACTAAAAAATGATATTAAAACCAGATATGCAATGTAACAGAAAATATACAAGTAGACTATAGAAATAATTCACTCAAAATGTAGTTCCAATATTCTCAGCTATTAAAAACCAGAAACTATAAAAATAGTTTTCAAAAATGTCTAACTTACAATATTTGTGGTTATTGAGTTGTAACTGTAAAATTTCCTGTGTTATTCCCTCCTCATTGCCCCAATACCTCTGAAGGCATGGCAAAACATATCAGGGGAGAAGGCTTTGACGTATGGTTGTAATAACAGATTGTTGAAAGGCAGGGGCGTAGCTATAGGGGCTGTAGAGGTAGCAGTCGCTACCGGGCCCAGGAGCCTGAGGGGGCCCAAAGACACTTGTGCCGCATAAGAAGACACGCAAAGCACTAAGCGAAGGGGGGCCCAAGCTGAACTCTTGCACCAGGGCCCATGAGCCGTTAGCTATGCCCCTGTTGAAAGGCATCTGTCAGCAGATTTGTACCTATGACACTGGCTGACCTGTTACATGTGCACTTGGCAGCTGAAGGCATCTGTGTTGGTACCATAGTCATATATGCCCGCATTGCAGCTGTGCCGCCCTCGACAGGGCCATGTTTACACTTCCTGGTTCTGTCAATCAAAGTGCAGAGGATACAGCAGTTGCAGAAAGAGCAGAGCCTCTAGGTGTAATGGTAACGCCCCCGTTGCTCCTAGAGGCTCATTTGCATGTATTAAAACATATTTTTTCTCAGCAATGCGGGCACATATGAACATGGGACCAACACAGATGTCTCCAAATGCATATGTAACAGGTCAGCCAGTGTCATAGGTACAGATCTGCTGACAGAAGCCTTTTAACAATCCGTTATTAAAACTATAAGGCCTAATTCACACATCCGTAGTGTGTTTTGTGGAAACACGGATCCGCAAAACACGGACGGCTGCAATGTGCATTCTGCATTTTGCGGACCGCACATTGCTGCCACTATATAGAGAATGCCTTTTCTTGTACGCAATTGCGGACAAGAATAGGACATGTTCTATTTTTTTGCGGAAACGGAAATGCGGATGCAGACATCACATAGTGTGCTGTCCACATCCATTCCTGCCCCTTTGAAATGAAAAGGTCTGCAAACCTTCCGCAAAATTGCGGATGGGATGCGGATCCATTTTGCGGATGTGTGAATTAGGCCTAAGTCAGAGCCTCCGCCCCTGACATGTTTTGCCATGCTTTGGCCTCTTCAGAGGTATTGAAGCAATGTTTCCATTTATCTCAATGGAATTCTGAACTGCTAGTGAAATTAGACATCACATCCCAAGCCTAGGGTGGCAAACAATGTCTACACAAACCATACGAGCTAAATGTCCAGCTACAGGTGTTCCATTGACCTCACACCACTGCTCTCAAAGGGTAATACGGTGCAAAGCAACACGGCAATGGGGGGTGGAATGGAGGTCTGTCCTCTTCAGCGATGAATACTGCTTTTGTCTTGGATGCAATGGTAGTCGGAGATTGGTCTGGAGGCCACGTGGGTAATGCCATGAAGAGACCTTAATAGAAAAATGGCATACTAGTCCTACTTCTGGGATTATGTTGTGGGGCGGCATAATGTATGCTAGCTGGACACCTATAGTATTCATTTCAGGTACACTAACGGCTCAGTGTTACATTAAGTTGGGCATGGAACCAGCGGTACGGCCATTTCTCCAAACTGTCTCCAGAGCCGTTATTTAACAGGACAACACCAGGCTGCATGTTGCTCGATCTATTGTGAGCAGCCTGCTTGACTAAATGTGCTACCATGTCCTACAATGTCTCTGGACTTGTCTCCCATCAAGCACATTTGGGACATCACTGGTAGGCAATTGCAAATGGAGCTGCCAGCAGTGGATTTTGATGATTTCCGTGCCATTAATAACCTCATTGGTAGCATGCCACGGCATGCAAGTGCTTGTATTTCATGGCATGCTGATCATACTCCTTAGGGCTCATTCAGACGGCCATATGTTTCTTTCCGCATCTGATCCGCAATTTTGTGGATTAAATGCGGACCCATTCACCTCTGTGGGGACCCAAAAGATGCGGACGGCACACCGTTTGCTGTCCGCATCTTTTCTTCTGTTCCACAGCCCGCAAAACAAATAAAACATGTCCTATACTTATCAGTGAAAATCAGGACGTGGCTCTATTGAAGTCTATGGGTCCGCAAAAATGCAGAATACAGTCGTGATGAACTGTCCGTAAAAACACGGATGCACATTTTTGCAAACAGCAAAAAACATACAGTCGTCTAAATGAGCCCTTACTGAGTAAATCGAGATGTTTTGAATATTTTGTTTCCATTTTTTTTAATCATCTGCATCACAATAACATGTCTATCGATCCTGTGATTTCCATAATTGCACAACTTTCCCTTCTTGGTGTTGCAATCTCGATGTTGAAGAGTGTTTTTCTAGCGCAGGGATCAGCAACCTCCGGCACTCCAGATGTTATGAAACTACAACTCCCAGAATGCTCCATTCAATTCTATGGGAAGTTTGCGAACAGCAGAGCATGTTTGCATACTGGGAGTTGTAGTTTCACAGCAGCTGGCGTGCCGAAGGTTGCTGATCCCTGTTCTAGCCTATATTAGAGCAGATCACAGCCATGCCAAATATTACCATTGATTCCACATTGATGATACTGCACAATATTATCTCTACTGTGACAGCGATAATATTGTACCGGATGGGCCAGCTGTAGTGGTCTCCCAGTTGAATGCTGTAGCTGTCACTCAAAGCAAAGGAGAGGGGTTGTGAAGAAGCTCAATGCAAAAACCACTTCATAGTGAGGCGCTGTCTCCTGGACACTCGCAGAAACATTCACACTACTCCTGATAACAACAGCTTCACAAAAGGCATGTTTAACCTATTCTCCTGGGCTCCTACTTAGTGCTGTCAGCAGTTTTTCACACTCAGAACTGCTGACAGACTCTTTAATCCATATACTGGCTTTTTTGTTAGTTCAATTTCTATAAAAAATATTTTTCTTTGACAACATTCAGGGTCGGTTTTATAGAAAATGGGGCCTTGTGTAGCAGGTGTACAATAAGTAAATAATAGCCACATACAATCTGTAAATAATACTACCAAATAGTCCCCACTCTCCAGTGGCCATGGAGGCAGACCACATGACCGCTATAAGCTCAGGGGAAAGGGGAATCGGGCGTTGAACTCTTTCTTCTGTGCACATCACTGCATTTTCATGCAGCCACCACTAGGGGGAGATGAGAGATTTTTACAGCTTCCATTGCGGTCAATGGTAACTATATAATTCCTATGCGCTGGGCTCCCTCTAGTGGTGGCTGCAGGCAGCCAGTTTTGCAATATAATATGTAAAGGCAAGCAGACAGTTACAGCTATATGAGTGAGATTTATATATTTATACCAATCGTATGGTGTAAATACATTGAGGAGTTTGATTAGAGATGAGCAAATCAAAGTTGACGAAGTGGAATTCGATCCAAATTACAGGAAAAATTTGATTTGCACCAAAATCAAGTTTCCTGACGCTTCAATCGCATTTTTTCCTAAAATGGCTGCTGCATGTTAGGACATGGAGCAATGAACTCTGAGAACGAGGGATCACCCACAATGCCATGCATGCAGCCAATCAGCAGCCAGCCAGCCCTGTGATGCCACAGCCCTATAAATAGCCTCAGCCATCTTGGATTCAGCCATTTTCCAGTGTACTTAGTGCAGGGAGAGACGTCAGCAGACACTAGGGACAGTGCTAGGAAAGACTTTTTTATTCTGAAAAAAAACGATTTACAAGTTCAGGGAAAGATTATTCAAGGTGAAGAGAAAGGATAGGGAGACATCATCTACACTATAAAAGGAGAACAAGGTGCAATAGTAGAGTGTACAGCCTGGGTAATAGGAGTAATTCTATTATACCTTGCTGCACTGAGTGGGGATCCAAATTGCAGTTATACTGCTGCTTTCAGGTTTGCACTATATGATAGCTCACTAATTCCAGCAAACCTTGCTTATTATTGGGGTGCAAGTGCTGTGTGATACAGCCATTTACGGGGTGTATTAGGTGACAAAAAATTGAATTTTTTGCACAATTTTGTTTTTTTCATGATGTTCACCTTAGGGGTAAGTCAGATAATATTTTTATAGAGCAAGTCATTATGGACATGGAGATACCTAATATGTCTACTTAAAAAAAAAAAAAAAAAAAGTTTTTCACTATAAAAGCATGTTTAAAGAAAAAAAATCATGTTTTAGTGTCTCCATTTTCTAAAAGCCATATCATTTGGGCAAACGTAGGGGCTCATTTTTTGCGGAAAGAGATGACGGTTTGATTGGTACTATACTGGGGTACATATGTATTTTTAATTGCTTGGAATTACACTTTATGTAGTGCATGGTGACAAAAAATGTCATTTTTTGTACAGTTTTTAATTTTTTTATGGTGTTCACCTGAGGGGTTAGGCTATGTGATATTTTTATAGAGATGGTTATTACGGACGTGGCAATACCTAATATGTATGCTTTTTTAACATGTATTTCAGTTTTACACTATAAAAGCATTTTTGAAGGAAAAAAAAATCATGTTTTAGTGTCTCCATTTTCTAACAGCCATTTTTTTTTATCGTTTGGGAGATTGTCCTATGAAGGGTCTCATTTTTTGCAAGAAGAGATGACGATTTGATTGCTACCATTTTTGGGTGTGTTTGACTTTTTGATTGCTTGGGATTACACTTTTTGTGATGTGATGAATTTTTTAGCATAGTTTTTTTTTTTTATTACCGCGTTCACCTGAGGAGATAGATCATGTGATTTTATAAAGTGATGATGGTGATACCTAATAAGTATAAAAAAATTTTACATTTATTTCAGTTTTACACATTAAAAGCATTTTTGAAGAAAAATAAAACATGTTTTAGTGTCTCTATTTTCTGAAAGCCATATTTTTTTTATCTTTTGGGCGATTGTCTTAGGTAGGGTCTCATTTTTTGCAGGAAGAGATGACGGTTTGATTGGTAGTATTTTGGGGTACATATGTCTTATTGATCGCTTGGAATTATACTTCTTGTGATGTGAGTTTACAAGAAAATTGCATTTTTTTGCTTAGTTTTTATTTTATTTTTTTACGACGTTCCCCATTTTTATAGAGCACGTCGTTATGGACGCGGCAATACCTAGTATGTCTCATTTGCCATTCTGCGGTAAAGTTACATTGTACTACAGCCATTTACGGGGTGTATTAATAGGAAATATACATAAGTCTGAATTGCCGTTCTGCAGTAAAGTTACATAGTACTACAGCTTTTTTTTTTGGTGTATTTCGGACCAATAATATGAACAGAGAAAGGCCATAAACAATTTCTTAATGACACATGCGGACAGAGGTACTCCACTGTGTAACATCGATGATAGCCAGTTAAAGCTCATGCGTGATACCTGCCGTTTGCTCGGGCCCTTTGAGGAGGCCACTTTATTTGTCAGTCGCCAGGACTACGGGATGAACAACGTCATTCCACTGATTCATGTCCTGGAACAGATGCTGGTAAATATGGCTGGCCAGGGGACAGGAGACGTGGCAACTACAGGAGGATGACATTCGAGCAGGAGCAATGCATAGAGAAATGGGTGGTTTTAGTGTCTCTATTTTCTGAAAGCCATATTTTTTTAGCTTTTGGGCAATTGTCTTAGGTAGGGTCTCATTTTTTGCAGGAAGAGATGACGGTTTGATTGGTACTATTTTGGGGTACATATGTTTTCTTGGTCGCTTGGAATTGCACTTTTTGTGATGTGAGTTTACAAAAAAATGGCATTTTTTTGCTCAGTTTTTATTTAATTTTTTTACGACGTTCACCATTTTTATAGAGCACGTCATTATGGACGCGGCAATACCTAGTATGTCTGGTTTTTATTTATTTATTTTTGTTAAACACTATTTTATTGTGAGGGGGATTTCTTATTTTTTTTTACTTGAAACTTAAATTTTTTTATTATAAAAAAACTTTTTTCACTTTTTATATTTGTCCTGCTGGGACAAATATAGTCCCAAGGTGGGACTTCACCTTTTCAGGGTTTGATCACTGTTTCAATTCTGTACAACACATTATGTATTGTAATGAATTGAACTGTCGGAGTCTTACACAGTAAGATGCTGACAGTTGCCTAGGAGACCCAGCCCTCAGGCTGGATCTCCTGGGCTTCAGTTGCTGGCTGCCCCGATGCCTGTGTAAGGCAACGGGGCTGCCATGGAAACCATCGGCCCCCTGTCAGCGCAGCGTGGGGGGCTGATGGAATCAGAGGGAGCCCCCTCCCTCTGTAAACCCTGCATGTGCTGCGGTCAGCGTTGACCACGGCATGTGAAGGGGTTAATCCGCCGGCATCACGGCATACAGCGATACCGGCAGATGCAGCAGGGGCCCTGTTATCAGTAACAGCCGGGCCCATGCTGTGGATCGGGCGGGTGCAGGATCACATCACGTACTTGCACGGGAGGATGCGGCAAGAAGCCGCATTCCCTTTCGTACCTGTACATAAAAGCGTGTGAAAGGGTTAATAGGAAATATATGTATGTCTTATTAGCCGTTCTGCTGTGAAGTTACATTGTTATAAATTTTTTTTGGGGGGTGTATTAATAAGAAAAAAAAAGTCTCATTTGCCGTTCTGCAGTGAAGTTACATTATACTACAGCCATTTACAGGTTGTATTAATAGGAAATATACATGTCTTAATTGCCGTTCTGCAGTGAAGTTACATAGTACTACAGCTTTTTTTTTCTGGTGTATTATTTTACTTTTTATTTAATTTAATTCAGGCAGAAGTAGCAGCAGAAGAAAGGGGGGGGGGGGGGGGTGGCAGCAGGAGTTGCGAATGAGAGGCCTGAGCTCCCAGTGTCATCTAGCGGTCGTGTCTTGACCAGCAACCCAGCAGTGCTTGAATGGTTGACTCAGCCTTTGGCTTCATCGTAAGTGACATCAGAAAGCCCCAGCCAAGAGTCAGTGGGCTCCTCTGACACGACGCTTAGTTGGCATGGCCTGGGAGAAGTATTATATGCCGTAGGCTCGGCACCACTCTTCAGCGAGGACAAGCTACTAGAGCACAGTTAGCCGCTACTGCCCAGCCAAGATCTGGAGGAGACATCCTCTGCTTCCTCCGGTAGGCTGGAAAGTAGTAAAGATGAGAGTCGCGTGGGTGCTGATGTAGCGAGCGGTCAGGCTCCTGGCCCTGAGACCATTGAGGGGGACATCAGTGACGTGTAGACAGTAGCGGATAATGATGATGTAGCCGATCGTATTTGGGAGCCAGGTAAATAAGGGGCTTCATTATTATCAGGAGAAGAGGGTGGCATCTTGCGCATGAGGCAGTGGCAGATCCAGCAAGGAGGTAGCGTGGCTGTCAGTCAGTAGGGTGGCAGCAGTGGGAGGTCGGGACTCGGGAGCTAAACGAGCCCAGGGTAAACCACCCGCTTCGCAGGAGCCTACCTGCCCGGAAAGTAGCTGTGAAGGGATTCACGGAGGCAGCGGTAGAAGGCAGTCAGTGCAGAGTGTTGGGGGGAAAATGACATACTCGGCGGTGTGGCAGTTTTTTATTAATCTGCTGGAGGAGGTGAACATGGCCATTTGCTGAATTTGTGGGCAGGAGGTGAAGTGTGGCCATGGTGCCAATGTTGGCAACACGGCCCTGCGTAAACACATGCGGCATCAACATGTCGGCGTTGCGTCAAGGAGGGCTCAGACATGCTCAATCTGGTTGTCAAGCGGTTCCTGAAGTCTTCACCCCATCTGCAAGACATCCTGAAAATGGCCATGAAATTTTGCATGCATTTCAGCCACTCGTACACCGCAAAGCACACCCTCCTTGAGCTGCAAAGGCAGAACGGCATCCCCCAACATAGGCTGATATGCACCTGTTGAAATTCTACCCTCCATATGTTGGACCAATTATATGAACAGAGAAAGGCCATAAACGATTTCTTAATGACACATGCGGACAGATCTACTCCACTGTGTAACTTCAATGTCAGCCAGTTACAGCTCACGCGTGACACCTGCCGTTTGCTCGCGCCTTTGAGGAGGCCACTTTATTTGTCATTTGCCAGGACTACGGGATGAACAACGTCATTCCACTGATTCATGTCCTGGAACAGATGCTGCCAAATATGGCTGGCCAGGGGACAGGAGACGTGGCAACTACAGGAGCATGACATTCAAGCACAAGCAATGCATAGAGAAATTTTTCTTTACAGGTGACAGGAGAGGAGTAGCAGTAGCAGCCAGAGGAGCTACAAGGCGATCAGGAAGACAAGGCAGATGACCCAGACACACCGTGGCAGTATGCAGTAGAGATGGAGGGAGGGAGTCCCTCCGATTCACTTGCGCAAATGGCCCGATGCATGCTTACATAGTGACAGCCGAATTACCAGAGTGATGACTACTGGCTCTCCACTATGTTTGAGCTAACGGTCCAAAATGGGTGCCTTTTTCCACCCATTGAGAGGGAGGACAAATTGAACTACTATTGAGACATCCCATGTAGTCAGTTGTAGTGATGAGCGGCAGGGGCTTTATTCGGAGTCTATTTTGGGAAAATTTGGGTGAATATTCATCATATATTTGCGAATACGCGGTTATTTTCTTGATTGTGAAAAATCGGCAATGTAATATTCGCGTAATGCGCACGCAATACAGGTGTGGGTCACTTTGGGTACATTTTTCAAGCTGCTAGTAGTTTACTCAGACTGAAGATAATGGTTGGCACGGCAGAACATTACAATAGCTTTATATGCAGGTAGAGCGCTACAATATATATTCGCGCTTGCGAAAATCAGCAATGAATGATGTGCATATTTTTGCGCAATACATGCAACTGGGTGACATCACAGCACTATGTATGTATGGACAGCCAAACCTATCACACATAAATCAATGTAACCTATACTTACTATCTCCCCCTAACTATCTGAATTATATATCTAAGTTAACTGTCTACTGTATATACAGCAAAACTCAGAGCACAGCAATCACACTGCTTTCTCTCTCAGAACTCCATTACACTACAGAAAATGGCTGCTGGGGAGGTTCCTTATATAGTGAGGGGTAGGCAACTTTCCTATTGGTTCCTATGTTGCTAAGCTTATACAAAGATATTGCAGCCTTCTCATTGGCCCCACAAGTTATAGGGAGGTTACTGATGAAAAAAAAATGTAGAATATTCGAAATTACTAATATATAGCACTATATTCTAAATATTCGCAAAATCTTGAAGTGACGATATCCGCAATAAATATTCGCAAGTCAGTTGGCTGCTGCCTATGTGTGCCATCGCCCATTCTCAGGCAGGTCTGACATGGCTGCAGGGAGTGGGGAGGGGGGTGGAGGATCAGGAGCAGCAACTTAAGTCTATAGTCGCTGATGAGCAGTTTTCTTCACCCGCCTACTGAAGAAACTACTCACCAGCAGCAGTAGGTAGACATAAAGCAAAACCTGAGCCAGCAGGTTGTGGCATACTTGGACTGCACCCTGCCACCCCACATCGAAGATCCCCTGGACTACTGGGAAGCCAAACTTGATTTGTGGCCGCAACTGGCCGAGTTTGCCCTAGACAAGCTTTCCTGCCCTGCCAGCAGTGTGGCATCAGAGCGGATGTTTAGTGCGGCGGGGGCCACAGTTACCATAAGGAGAACTCGTCTGTCTCAATTCAGACCTCTTGTAATATTAACTTAATTTGAGGTCGGTGGTACCCCTGAGTAGTAAGGTTCATATATGTGTCGGGAGACTTGTGCCATTAACAGGACCTAATTAGGGGCAGTGTATCTAGTGACAGGATCCGGTAACGGTGCTGTCCCTTGCGGGATAGGACACTGTTAGTAGGCCCAGGGACTGTTAGGCCAAGTAGGGCTGCACTAGGGCTGATCATATACTGATTACTGCCTGAACCTTTTTTGATCTCCCGGATGCATGGACTGTAATTGGTGCTCTGATCAATTGAGATTTTATGTCTGAATGGAATGACTTACGCTGATCATGTGTTTAATGATGTATTGAAATCGATTATATATTTTAATTGAGGAAGTAAACGTTACGTTTTATACTATTGCACCCCCTTTTTTCATTTTACTGGTATTGCCCCCCACCTCACCACTATGTCACTGGGCCACTCTGGGGTCTCCTGATGCTGCTGCCAACTGAACACTCTGTCATTGGGCCACTCTGTGGTCTCCTCATGCTGCTGCCACCTCGCCACTATGTCACTGAGCCACTCTGTGGTCTCATCATGCTGCTGCCACCTCACCACTTTGTGGTCTCCTCACACTGCTGATACCTTAACACTCTGTGATTGGGCCACTCTGTGGTCTCCTCATGCTGCTGTCAACTGAACACTCTATGGTCTTCTCATGCTGCTGCCAACTCAACACTATGTCACTGGGCCACTCTGTGGTATCCTAATGATGCAGCCACATAACCACTCTATGGTCTCCTCATGCTGCTTCCAACTCAACACTTTGTCATTGGGCAACTCTGGTCTCCTCATGCTGTTGCCATCTCACCACTATGTCACTAGGCCACTCTGTGGTCTCCTCATGCTGCTTCCACCTCACCACTTTGTCACCGGGCCACTCTGTGGTCTCCTCATGCTACTGCCAGCTCATCACTATGTCACTGGGCCACTCTGTGGTCTCCTAATGCTGCTGCCACTTCACCACTCTGTGGTCTCCTCATGCTGCTGCCAACTCAACACTCTGTCACTGGGCAACTCTGTGGTCTCCACATGCTGAGGCCACCTCACCACTATGTAACTGGGTGACTCGGTGGTCTCCTCATGAAGCTGCCACCTCACCACTCTGTGGTCTCCTCATGCTGCTGCCACCTCAACACTTTGTCACTGGGCCACTCTGTGGACTTCTCATGCTGTTCCCACCCTCCCAATCCCTGACTCGGCCACTATTTTGCCTTTTTGGCCTCGTTGACATCATAATTTATTTGACCCTTCTTCTGATCTGTCAGAAGGAAGGAAAAATGAGACACACAACAGATCCTGTCTATGTAGCAGCTGTAAGGCCTGTGTGACATGGTCCCTATTTTACATCAGAATTGGCTTATGAGCCAAAAGCAGGAGTGGGTACAAAACAGAAGACATGCAAATATTCCATTCACGTGTCATCTCTGTTTTGGATCCACTCCTGTGACGGATCAGAGGAAGGGCAAAATAATCAGTGACGTCAACACAAAATTACTGCTGACACCTTCTCCACTCTGTCAGGGGAGCTCTCTGACACCCTCTCCACTCTGTCAGGGGGCTCTACTTGTATCAGCGTTTAATAGAACAGGTTCTGTAGAAATCTATGTGGAATCAAGTGACGACGGTGTAAAAGGAGTGCGTTATTTCATGCTATAGTAGGATCTTGGGCCTCTGTAGGGTTCATTATACCTGGCGCTAACATTGACCTGTAAGGCTGAGTTCACACTTGTTATTTGGACAGTTTTGGCCACATGACTGCCCAAATAAGTGAAGTGTGCAGTGATTCTAAGAGCAACGCCTGTCATCTGCGTGTCATACTAACTCTAAGTATTGTTTTAGTATCACAGCAGACTCCCCATGTGTGTTTTATACAAGGCACAGTGTTCTACACCACTATACAGGCTCTCTGAAGCCAGGAAATAGCTGTTTTTTTTAATGAGATTCGCCACAAATAAATTCGGATCAAATTGAATCTTTTTGGAAAATAAGGCAAACCGACGAAACAAATTTTTGAGAAATTTCCTTATCTCTAAATCGATGTTCAAACTGAGCTTTTGTCAACATAGAAGTTGGATATAGCAGATGAAGACGATGGTGACTTTTTTATAATTTTTTATTTTATAAAAATTTCTTCCACTTATTAAAAAAAATCGTCCGAAACCTGGGGCTTCTTTGTGTTCCATGTTGCCTGGGAGAGTTTGAAGCACTCTGTGACACTGTGTCTGGTAAAGTGCTGGAGAGGATGTATATCTCACCAAGAATGTTTAGATGGGTGAAGAAAAAAGAATCCTGAAAAGCTGGGTTGCTTCCGCAAAGTGTAGTTTGCTAAGTTTTTTTTCTCAAATATGTTTGATAGGCTAGATTTTTTATGGAATGGCAGATAGGTCTGGTAGCAGGACTTGCCATTCCCTCCCCACTTCAGTACAACATTTTCCCCTAGCTTGAGGCAACCCCGTTGTAGCTGCTGGGTTCGATAGTGGAGGAATAAAGACAAGGCTAGAAGACTCATTCACTGTCAGAGCCTGGAAGCTGCATGACTTGCTTGATGTGTAAAGCCTGATCTCCCATTTTCTAAGTACCTAGGTGAAAAAAACTATTTTTAATTAGTGCCCAGATGGGCAAGTATTTTCTTTATGTTTCTTTTTTTTGTTCCTGTGGAGTGCTCAGAGTGACCATTTAATTTTGGATGCCACTGTATTTGTTATTTTGGAAGATAAAATGTGGAGTTTTAACCCTTGGAACCTTGTGTCATACCGAACCAAGCTCACATGTAAAGATCCCGACAACATGTACTGGGAAACTGGGTGGAACAGAGGGGCCCATACAAAGTTTTGCTATAAGGTCCTATGATATCTGTGTATGGCTCTGCCACGTAATCTATTTCCCACACATCACTGCCATTCAATGCAAGCAAACATTTTTGGTTAGTAATTAATGAAACTCAATACTGGCCCGTGAGAAAAAAAAAAAAAACACAGAGCTACATCCCAATATCAACTGTCATCATGTCGTATCATTGTTTGGACTCTAACTAGCGTTGGATGCCATTCGTTTTATTTTTTCAATATATTTAGGCTAATCCTTCGTGATCTTCATTTTTAATCGAACATCTATTCGTAAGACATCGGCTTTTGTGAAATTCTCCCTGAGGTTCTTTCATTTCATTTCACAGACCAGACTCCCAAGTGATACGCTATCAAACGCGTTCGCAAAATCCAAACAGACATGAGCATCTCGTTGCTTGAAGTTCCTAATTATTCATATAATCCTCGGAGGTTAATTGAGCATGATCTGTACATCATAAAATGCTGATTAGCCCTGATGACTGTGTTGTAATACGCTCTCGAAGACATCATATCGGTTTCTTCACAAAAGATGTCAGTCTAGTCCTTGATTCAAATGTTCAGATTTTTTAGCGTTCCCCCTCTGGGATATTGATTTTTGAGAGCTAAAAACGTATCTTCACCTTTGCTAACGTACTTAAAAGAAAAATCTAGAAGCACTTTATAGCCATATATTACGGTTCATCTCCACGGGATCATTTCTCTCTCTCTCTGTGGAAATAAATGTCCATCCCTAGAAATAGACCGGCCTGCACAGACAGCAGAGGTCACCACCTTTGTCAATTGTTGGAATGATACATCTGTCTGAAACAGAATCTATTGTTTAAATCAGATTTTTATGTTAAAAGTTGTTTTAAGCAGTTTTGATGATCATTTTTAAAAATTTTCAGGCCACCATCTATAAATAAATTTGAAAACTTGACATTGTCACACTGCCATGGAGCCCTCACAATGAGGCGAGACTTCCTGTCACCTTTCAGCTTGTGTTGTTTACACCGGGTGATCATCTTATCATCAGAGACGAGGATTACAATCTATCATGGAGACTAGCCAAAATAATACTTCTTACTAACCATGCTTAAGGCAAGATGTATCAGCTAGATTTTTTTTTTTCTACCAGACAGTTATGCTTTTTTCCCAATCTGTTTTTATTTTATGATTGTAGACTTTTTATTCTGTTTCCTGAACATGATTATGGAAGCGGCCATCTTGTCTGAGCTATTGTTAACAGGGTTTTCGGAGATTTATACACTGATGATCATTCCTCTGTATACGTCATCAGTATCTGATTGGTGGGGGTCCAACATCCGGAACCTTCGCGGATCAGCTGTTTGAGACGACAACTGTACTCGCAGTAGCGCCGTGGCTTTCTCTGAACTTTCCCTAGCCAATGACATCACATTCATCGGTTACATGGCCTAGGCGCAGGTCAGTTCCATAGAAGTGAATGGGGCTAAGCTGCAATACCAAGCATGACCACGATACAATGTACAGCACTGTGCTTGGTGAGCACAGAGAAGGCCACAGTGCTCATAGGAGCACCACTGCCTTCTAAAATAGCTGATTTGAGAAGAACCAAAACAATCAGATACTGATGACCTATCCTGTGTATTTAAATCTAAAAAAAAAAAACTTTTAATAACACATGCATTACAGCAGCCACATGGGCCATAGACACAATGGACAGAAGAGGTCCTCACTGGCTTCTATGGGAGAGCTTTCTAGGCATGCTTTGTGACCTGTGCAGAGGTCAGGAGGGAGGAGATAAGCTGTGATATCACCTATTGTGAACGGTGGATCCTGCCTATGATGATAACGATATAAACACCTAGAACATGTTTGCATTACTTGTGTAATGATTATAAATAGTGGTAAGCAAATCAAAGCACCTGAAGTGGAATTTGATCCGAAGTTTAGAAAAAATTTGATTTGCAACTAATGAAAATTTCCTGCCGCTTTGTGGTAACTAATCAAGATACCTTTTAAATACCAGCTTATGTGAATTTTTATGCACATTTATGTGAATTTTTATGCTAATGTATGCTAATTTTTAATGCAAATTTCCACAAACAAGAAAATAATGACATTATTTTCTTGCTTGCGGAAATTTGCATATAAAAATTTGCATAAAACTAATATTCGCTATATATTTTGCAATATTCTAAATATTCACGAATTCTCGAAGTGCTGATATTCGCGATTAAAATTCGCAATTCGAAAATTTGTGATCAACACTAGCTGTAACTATGGTTAAGGGCAATATCTGCCCTTTATAACCCACTGGGTAAATGTGGTTACTATCCAGGCACACCAGCAACTTGGCTTTGATTGCATCACCAATGGCCTCCTCTGCCTCATCATCCTCCAGCTTGTCCTTAGCCTCCACAGTAGGCACAGTTCTGAGTGGACCTCCAGCATAGCCTCTATGCAGAGGCCGGTGGTGTCATGCTGTTCTGCACCTGGCCTGCCTGGCTCTTCTCCCCAACTGAAGATCAGAACCATGGTCACCGATAATGGGAAGGACATTCTATCGGCACTGTGTCAAGGAGGGCTGACCCATGTGCCATACATGGCACACATCTTTAATCTGGTTGTAACCCGATTCCTGTAGTCTTCCACCCAACTGCAAGACATCTTGATAATGGCCAGGAAACTGTGCATGCACTTCAGTCACTCTTACCATACAAAACATGCCCTCTTTGAGCTGCAAAGGCAGAATAGTGTTCCCAGCATCACCTTATATGTGACGTTTCCACACATTGGATCTTCACCCTTCTACATGTTGGACCGACTATATAAGCAGAGGAAGACCGTGAACAATTTCTTGATGATGCAGATGGACAGGAGTACTTCCCGGGGTAACTTCGACGTTAGCCAGTGGCAGCTCATGTGTGACACCTGCCATTTGTTCAGGCCCTTTGAGGAGGCCACTTTATTTGTCAGTTGCCAGGACTATGGGATAAAATATGTGATTCCATTTCTTCACGTCCTGGAGCAGATACTGATAAATCTGTCTGGCCAGTTCAAGGCCACCTGAGTCCTTTGGGGGCTGAACTGGCAGAGAAGGAGGAAAAGGAGGAGGAGGAGATAATTAACACCCAGGAAATGTATACAAGAGAAGAGCAGGAGGAACTGGAGGCTGATGAGGAAGACCAGCCAGATGACCCAACACACCGTGGAAGTATGCAGTGGAGATAGAGCCATCCTACTATAGAGACATTCTATGTAGTCAGTTGATCGCTGCCTATGTGCCCTCTTATATAGGGTGTGCTTGGGGACCGCATTAATGTCTCCTTTATCATGTAGTACGTTAAAAGTGGCAGGTGTGAGCAGGACCAGGGTGCATGTTCCAGAGGCCCCAGGAGGGATCCACTTGTAGGCTGTGACTCCACAGGCAAAGAAGAGGTCATTGGGCAAAGTGTAATTATAAGTAAAATGATATAGTAGTATGTAGGCTGCAGCAGTGATAGTTATGCTCTGATTATAAATTCACCACTCCTCTTGTCCTCCACTGTCATCTCCCATACTACTAACAAATTGACAGGAGTAATTTAAACCTGGTTCTGGACCCGTTATTGTAACCCTTGCAGTCACCTTCACTGATTAAAGGAAAGAACTGGTTATGTTCCCATGACTGGTTGTGGAGGGTTCTGACTAGCCTATGCATACTGCCTTGGTCTGTGCCTACCCCTTCTAAAAGTCCAAATGAGACCTGGACAGGGAACCCTAAGGCCCCTTTCACACGGGCGTGATTTCCGCGCGGATGCAATGCGTGAGGTGAACGCATTGCACCCGCACTGAATCCGGACCCTTTCATTTCAATGGGGCTGTGTACATGAGCGGTGATTTTCCCGCATCACTCTTGTGTTGCGTGAAAATCGCAGCATGCTCTATATTCTGCGTTTTTTAAGCAACAAAGGCCCCATAGAAATGAATGGGGCTGCGGGAAAATCGCAAGCATCCGCAAGCAAGTGTGGATGCGGTGCGATTTTCCCTCATGGTTGCTAGGAGACGATCGGGATGGAGACCCGATCTTTATTATTTTCCCTTATAACATAGTTACATAGTAACATAGTATATAAGACCTAAAAAAGACATTTGGCATCCAGTTCGGCCTGTTTCCTACAAGTTGATCCAGAGGAAGGCAAAAAAAACCTGTGAGGCAGAAACCAATTTTCCCCACTTACGGGGAAAAAAATTCCTTCCCGACTCCAATCAGGCAATCAGAATAACTCCCTGGATCAACGACCCCTCTCTAGTAGCTGTAGCCTGTAATATTATTACACTCCAGAAATACATCCAGTCCCCTCTTGAATTCCTTTATTGTACTCACCATCACCACCTCCTCAGGCAGAAAGTTCGATAGTCTCACTGCTCTTACAGTGAAGAATCCTTTTCTATGTTTGTGTACAAACCTTCTTTCCTCCAGACGCAGAGGATGTCCCCTCGTCGCAGTCACAGTCCTGGGGATAAATAGATGATGGGATAGATCTCTGTACTGACCCCTGATATATTTATACATAGTTATTAGATTTCCCCTCAGTCGTCTTTTTTCTAAAGTGAATAACCCTAATTTTGATAACCTTTCAGGGTACTGTAGATCCCTCATTCCAGTTATTACTTTAGTTGCCCTCCTCTGAACCCTCTCCAGCTCTGCTATGTCTGCCTTGTTCACAGGAGCCCAGAATTGTACACAGTACTCCATGTGTGGTCTGACTAGTGATTTGTAAAGTGGTAGGACTATGTTCTCATCACGGGCATCTATGCCCCTTTTGATGCAACCCATTATCTTATTGGCCTTGGCAGTAGCTGCCTGACACTGGTTTTTGCAGCTTAATTTGCTGTTTATTAAAATTCCTAGATCCTTTTCCATGTCAGTGTTACCGAGTGTTTTACCATTTAATATGTACGGGTGACTTGCATTATTCCTTCCCATGTGCATAACTTTACATTTGTCAGTGTTAAACCTCATCTGCCATTTCTCTGCCCAAGCCTCCAATCTATCCAGATCCCTCTGTAGCAGAAAACTGTCCTCTTCAGTGTTAATTACTTTACACAGTTTAGTGTCATCTGCAAAAATAGATATTTTACTGTGCAGGCCTTCTACAAGATCATTAATAAATATATTGAAGAGAATAGGGCCCAATACTGACCCCTGAGGTACCCCACTAGTTACAGTGACCCAATCTGAGTATCTACCGTTAATAACCACCCTCTGTTTTCTATTACTCAGCCAGTTACTTACCCACATACAGACATTTTCTCCCAGTCCAAGCATTCTCATTTTATATACTACTTTTATGTGGTACAGTGTCAAATGCTTTGGAGAAGTCCAGATATACGACATCCATTGATTCGCCGCTGTTAAGTCTAGAACTTACCTCCTCATAGAAGCTGATTAAATTAGTTTGGCATGACCGATCCATCATGAAGCCATGCTGATAGGGCGTTATTTGCTTATTTTCATTGAGATACTCCAAAATAGCATCTCTTAGAAACCCTTCAAACAGTTTACCAACAATAGATGTTAAACTTACCGGCCTATAATTTCCAGGCTCTGTTTTTGGACCCTTTTTGAATATTGGCACCACATTTGCTATGCGCCAATCCTGTGGAACATTCCCTGTCAGTATAGAGTCCATAAATATCAGAAATAAAGGTCTGGCTATGACATCACTTAATTTCCTTAGGATACGGGGGTGTATGCCACCCGTTCCTGGCGATTTGTCTAGTTTAATCTTTTTACGTCGCTGTTGTACTTCTTCCTGGGTCAGACAGGGCACTTTTAATGGGGAATTTACTTTTACATTCTGCATTTCATCTGACAGTTTTTTTTTCCTTAGTGAATATAGTGGAGAAAAAGATATTTAAAAGTTTTTCTTTATCCTCGTCGCTCTCTGCAACACCCCCCTCATTGCTATGTAGAGGGCCGACTCCTTCAGATTTATATTTTTTACTATTTATATAATTGAAGAACATTTTAGAGTTAGTTTTACTCTCTTTGGCAATTAATCTCTCGGTCTCTAGTTTGGCAAATTTTATTAGTTTTTTCCTTTTTTTTTTTTCCTTATAGTTTATCAGTGCTTCCTGACTCCCCTCCTGTTTTAGTGATTTATATGCTTTCTTTTTGTCATTTATTGCTTTCTTTACGGCTTAATTTATCCACATTGGTTTCTTATTGTTCCTTAGCCTTTTATTCCTATAAGGTATGTACCTCTCACAATTAGATGTTACAATGCTTTTAAAAATCTCCCATTTTATGATTGTATTTTTATTTTTGAGGACTTTTTGAGGACTTTGAAAATAATAGCATTCTCAATAGAGAATGCAAAGTAAAAAGGGCAATAGAGGGTTAAAAATAATAAAAAAAAACAACTAACTCGGTCTCCTGTTCTGTCTTCAGCTGGGAAGGGGAAAGCCCATTTCTGTCCATCAAAATCTTATACCCCTACTGTTCCATCTTTCTGAGCAGTGACATTTGCTTGCCACACAGGGGCCTCTACCCACCCAGCTAAGGGGAGGGGCACTGCTGTGGAGTTATTTTTATGGTCATCCTGTCCCTCAATCCTTTTGAGACAAATTGCCAGCAAGACATATGGGCAAGTTCATAAAAAGTCAAAGGAATTGCTAGAAAAGGCATAGTCCTTGAGCTCACAGAGCTGTGGGTACAAATCCAGCAATTCCTAAGATTAGTATCATTCAAGTCAATATTGGGTGATGTTTAAGAACCTTATTGTCCCAGTCCTCCTTCAGCATCTCATTAAGAGTCCATATTCTTTGCACCAAGATCAATAGCCACACAAGGGGGATGAGAGGCATCATCTCTTCCAGTCTCAACACTCAAAACTTTCTTGCAATGGCTGGCATGGACCCAATTTGTCTTTCCTTGCAACTTCACTGAAGTGGTAGTCGTCAAAAGGACTTGGAAAGGCTGTCAAATGGGGATCGAGGCTTTTCCTGATGTGCCTCCTCAGGACCACCCAGTCTCCTGGTTCCAAAGAGTGGCTCCCTTTAAGACTGTTGGGATCTGGAATAGATGCAAACACCTGTTTATGTACCTTATTTAATTGTGCCTGAAGGCCCTGCACATAGTCTGACAATGAACTGTGTTTCATGGCCAATACTGGTGGAAAATACAGGCCAGTACGAAGGGCAGACCCAAAGAGCATTTCATAAGGGGACAAACCAGTTTTTCTACTTGGAGTGTACCTGATTGAGAACAAGGCTACATGTAAGCAGTCAACTCAATTCTTCCCTGTCTCTTCCATGGATTTTTAGAATTTTTAATTCAAGTGTGCAGTTCAGTCTTTCGACTTTTACTTAGCTTTGTGGGTGGTATGACACATGGAATGCTTGTTAGATGCCTAAGGCCTCTGTCACTGCTTTCATAATTTCCCCTGTGAAGTATGTACCCCGGTCACTTTCTATTACTTCTGGAACCCCATATCTGCACACTACTTCCTTGAGCAGTTTCTGAGCAGTGTCTTTTGCAGTAGCATTTGCCACTGGGTATGCTTCAGACCATCCGGAAAACACACACAAGCACATACTCATATAGACCTACCTTGGGCAGTTGTATATAATCAATCTGCAGTCTCTGAAAGGGGTAAAGTGGTTTTGTAGTGTTTTTAAGGGGGACTTTGACCATTCTTCCAGTGTTGTGCCTGGCACACACTCTACATGCCTGGGTAAAGCAGGCAGCTAAAGTGCTAAACCCAGGGGCTATCAAATGTTCATCTAGTACGGAGCACATTGCTGTCTTTGACAAGTGAGTTTTTCCATGTGACACCTGTGCCATCATGGGAAAGAGGGCCCGAAGCAGGCACATTCAGTCCTCCAGCTGCCAACTACCATCCTCCTCTTCTTTGGCCCCCACTCTCTCCCCCTTTTCATGGGCAGTTGCCTGTTTCTGTAGGGAAAGGAGAATATCTGGTGTAATCGGGTCTGGGGTTGTTATGGCAGCAAGGAGTTGTGTCTGGCCCATAATCCTAGGCTTTTTGTCTGCTTGTTTAGCAGCTTCATCTGCCTTTGTATTGCCTTTTAAAATGTCTGTGTCTGCCCTTGTATGGGCCATTACTTCGACAATGCCTAGCTCCACAGGTATGAGAAGGCAGTCCATGAGTTCTCTGACATTCTTCTGCATTTTTGATAGGCTTACCATTCAACGTCAGGAAAGCCCTGGCTTTCCATATAGGACCATATTCATGGGCAATGGCAAAACAAATCATGAGTCAGTGTATATATTAGCTGTCTTACCCTTTGCCACTTTACATGCTTCAGAGAGTGCCTTCAACTGCGCTTTCTGTGCCGAATGGTGAGGAGGGAGTGGTTTTGCTTTTATTACCTCATATTGTGTGACCACCGAATATCCCGTGTAAAAGCATCCGTTCTATTGGTACCTGGATCCATCTACAAAAAGCTCAAGATCTGCATTAGCAATGGGTTCATCAGACACATGTTTAAATCTCACAGTTTCTTGTGCCATTAAGGCAATACAGTCATGTGCTGCTAAAGATTCCTCTAGTTCTTCCTTATTAAGGGACAGAAGGAATAGGTTTGAGTCACTGTCTCCCCCCTTGGAATCTATAGGCAGCAAAGTGGCTGGGTTTAAGGTAGTAAATCTCTAAAGGGGGACATTTGAGGGCATCAGGAGGGCACACTGCAGCCTCAGTTGCCTAGCCATGGAGATGTGTCTAAGTTAGACTTGGGAAAGAATGCCATGGATGTCATGCAGATTAAGTATAGTGACCGCATAATCAAGTACAATCTCAGAGGCTTTGTTCAGCATAAGGTATACAGCTGCCACAACCATGACACAGGAGGGCACACCTCTCGCCAATGGGTCCGATCTGGCCAAGTAGTATGCTACAGG
Organism: Bufotes viridis; assembly: GCA_033119425.1. Classification (NCBI taxonomy): domain Eukaryota; kingdom Metazoa; phylum Chordata; class Amphibia; order Anura; family Bufonidae; genus Bufotes; species Bufotes viridis. The sequence continues at coordinate 29,317,374 of CM065590.1, forward strand.
TCTCGGTTGGTGTCCATGCATTTGTGTAAGGACTGAAGCTGCATGTCCTCCTAACTCTGCACAGTAGAGTGAAAAAGGTTTGCAGTAGTTTGGAGTACCAAGGGCCGGTGCGGACACAATGGCTATTTTAAGAAAGTGGAGACAGTTAACTGCTTCTTGTGGGATTTTAAATGGAGTCATAAAGAGGTTGCATTAGACTAGAGGCGGCACGTATCCATGGTCTACAGTAGGAAACCAGTCCTAGGAATGTACGTAGTTTTGAAACATTCCTGGAAAGTTTCATGGCTTCCACTGCCTGTTTCCTTTCAGGTGTGAGATGTCGAGATTCTTGGGATATGCACAACTCAACCTTATCCTGACAGTACTGAAGTTCAGACTTAGATGCCTTACATCCCTGTTCTGCAAGGAAAAAGAGAAGAGACAAAGAAGCTTGAGAGAAAATGCCTCGATCTGGACAACAAAGGAGAAGGTCATCCACATATTGGAGGAGCACCACCTGATTATGAGGTGGTTGCCAACCCTACAGTATAAATGCCATAGCTGCAGTGTACATTGTGGGGGAGTTCTGAGCTCCTTGTGGCAACACAGTCTATGTGTATTGTTTCCCTTTGAATGTAAAAGCGAACAAATACAGACAGTCCAGGTATAAAGGGAATGAGAAAAACACATTAGCTAAGTCAATAACAGTAAAACAGGCTGAATAATGAGGTGTCAAAGCTAAAAGTGTGTGCGGGTTTGGTACAACAGGTGTCACTAGCTCAGTTACTGCATTCACAGCCCGAAGGTCATGGACCATATGATATTTATCCGGCTGGCCCTTTCCTGTCCTTTTCCTTATTGAGTACAAAGGTGTGTTACATACTGAAGTGGTCAGTTTCAGGGCCCCTGCTTTTAGGAGATCCCCAATAGTGACATCAATTGCTGCCTCTTGGGCTGGGCTCAGTGCATATTGCATTTGCTGAGGTGGGGTTGCCCCCGGCTTGAGTTTCACCTGGACTGGAGGCACCCTCAGCTTCCCGATATCCGTTTTACTCTGGGCCCATAGTGTACTGGGGACCTGGTCGAACTCAGTGTTCTCTGCAATAGCCAAGAATACACCACAGACAGTATGTGGGTAGTGGACCAGTGTCCCGGTACAGCAATTTGTTCCTTATTGAGGCTGCTAGCAAAAGACACTGACCCATTTGCATGGAATTGGATATAGGCTTGTAGAACCTGTAGCAAATCAGCTTCCAGGAGGTTAACTGGTGCAGTGTCACTGACTAAGAACTGTGTGATAAGTTTTTGTGAAGGGGCAAGCGTAATACACATTGGTTTAATCAATGGGGTGTCGAGTCTGTCGACAGGTTAGCCATCTACACACACACACTGGATAAAGTCATCCTTTACTTCATAGGGAAAGATATGAATGGCATGCACAACAGATTTAGCTGCCCCAGAGTCAATTAAGAAGTCAAGTCAGCGCCCATCCCCCAGTGTGACTTGCACCACAGCGGCTGGACCAACTTCCTCACTCTTATGGTGTGCATGCCCACTGGGTTACCCCTATCCTACTGTGGTGGTGGTCTGCCTTTGCCTTTGCTTTTACTAATGATTCAAAATTCTGCCAGGTACAATTGTACATAGCTTTTATCTGTTTCAGTTGTTTAACAAATGGCACTGGCTTTTCATTGGGGTCTGGTAACTGTTTGAGCATGGCTAATTGGCCACCTGGACTCCAGGGTCTATATTCTGAAATTTGGACCGTCTGGGGTGTCAGTTGGGGCATAGCAGTCAATATATGTCTAGTCTCAGGAACCGCCGGAGTATTTTGATACTGATGGCTTATTATACCACTCTTAAAATTACCCTGACTCCCTCCCCACTGTTTAACCTGCATGTATGGGGTGGGTAACACAGGGTAAGATTGCATCACAGGTGCATGTGAGCTTAATTGTGCTGACACCATCCCCACTCTGTCATGGTGCCACTACTTGTATCAGTAGGAAATAGAACAGGTTCTTTAGCAATCTATGTAGAAATAGCAGACAGTGTAAAATGAGACAGGTCTTTCACTCTATAGTAGAATAAGTGGGTAACACAATACCTGATCTATCAATGTGGAAACCCCATAAACAGTGAAATTAGACTGCTCTTTCACAATTTAGTAGAATCAGTGGCTAACAAGTTAACTAGCAATCTATGTGGAAACAGCAGACGGTGTAAAATCTTTGGCCGCTACAGTAGTAGTGTTCTGCCCAGCAGGGTTAGAAAATCATTACAGTCTACCTTCTGCCTCAGTCAGGGTATTCAGAAGTGTTTAGTGTGGTTATATCACCATCTGGCGATGTTAAGTTGTATTAGACTTTGTTTTCTTGTTATAAAGACTACTGCATTGTGGGTAGTGCAATGCATTGTGGGTTATTGCAAAGCATCCTGGGAAAGAGGAGTCTCTAGTTTTTATAACACATCATCAGAGCTGTCCTATGCATGTCTCCTTCTCAAACTCTACCATTATTGTAAATTCATATCTGGTGAGAGATCTTCCTTTGTTTCAGGGGCATTATGTTATGCAGAGCTGTTCAGTTAGTTATAATTGTTACTTAGGGAGTTATTACTGTTAGCAAGGCATACAATCCTATGTATAGGCAGCCATTTTACCATGTGCTTTCACTGTCATTGTAAATGTTATAGTACATGCTATCCTATGCTTTATACTTATACATGCTATTTCTATTCTTGTAGTTTTACCACACATGTACAATTGCTCACTCATGCGTACCACTCAGAGAGTACAACCAAGAAGTTAGATCAGTTAGATTACAGAGAACAGTCCTCTTATTTGGAAGACAGGAATGGTTTATGCTGAATGTCAGACTGCACGCTGTGTGAATGTGTAAGAAGACAGAACAGTAAAACAGATGCTTGTAACTAGCGATAGTGGATCTGACTATACGGAGCTGCCATCACACATGTGGTCCTGCATACAAGATTGCAGCGGCTGCCATACAGTCACAAGAAGTGAGAGTACAGCAAACGCAGCACAATCCAGACCACGCTGAGTCCGCACAGAGATATTAAGGAGTCAGCAAACAGGCTCACAATGTCCACTAGCCAGGCATCATCATTCAGGACTAGGTCACAAGCAAGCCTCAATAAAAGAAATGGCTGTTCTCGCACGTGCAGAAGCTGAGGCAGCAAAAGCAAAGTCTTACTTTGCCGCATAAGAAATGCAACGAAAGCTAAGGCAAGCAGATCAAAAAACAGAGAGAGCACACCTGCAGGCGTCACTGGAAAAACTCACCACAGAGAAAGAGATGGCAGCCGCAATAGCCAAAGCAGAGTTCCTAGAAGCCATGGAGTTCTCGCCTTAATCCGAGAAACACAGCAAAGTACTTGGACCAGACCTAGATCAACAAGATCCAGCACAGCACATCTCAGAATATGTTCATCAGCATCCCAAGACAGATGACAACTATGATCCAGTATATCAGCCAGCTTATACAAAGTGCCAAAGATCCTACCTCAAATCACAGTACCTCAAGCAGGACGGTATGCAACAAAGCAATACTGGCCACAACTACCACCCAACAGAACAAAAGCTACAACCTTCACTTTGACTTAAAGGGACAACCTTCACGTCATAACAGTATTATACAGACTTCCCTAAGCCAGAAACCCCTAAATGGTATGGTGATACACCACACACGCAGCATAACAACAGCACACCGGGTAGCATTGGTGCTAACCAGACCGTAATGGACTTTGATAAGTTCTTTGCTAAATGGGAGCTGGTTACCAAAGGACTTATAAAGTTCACCGATCGGCCTGAGAACTACAGGGCATGGCGAGCCTCTTTCCAAGACGCCATAAGGGACAGATCTTATCTGTAGCGAGCAGTATGATCTCTTGGTAGCGAGTCTGCTGAACATGCCAAAAGAATCAGAGATAATACCATAAACTATCCAGGCAAAGGCCTAAAGATGGTGTGGGAAAAACTTGATGAGTGTTATGGGTCAATAGAAGTTATGGAAAATGCTTTATATAAGAGAATTGATAATTTTCCCAGAATAGTAGGTAGGGGTTACCAAAAGCTAAGAGAACTCAGAGACTTATTGATAGAGGTACAGGTTGTTCAGGCAGAAGATCTTCCAGGGCTAGCATTTCTGGACGCCGCCAGAGGTGTGAATCTGATTGCCCAAAAACTCCCTTATAACCGACAGGAGAAGTGGATCATGCATTGTTCCCGTTACAAACAGGTTCATAATGTACCAGCCCCCCCACCCCAATCTCCCCCCCCCCCCCTTTCATGGTGTTTGCAGACTTTGTTGCTCACCAGACAAGTATCAGAAATTATCCCAGTTTTGACTTTACTCTGTCATGTCCCACTACCCCTGGTGTCAAACCTCATAAAACACCATTGGCAGTCCAGAAAACTAATGTTGCCTTCACAGGTTCTCCTTACAGGCCTTTTAACCTCTTAAGGACGAAGGGCGTACATGTACGCCCTTCGTCCGCATCTTAAAGATGGCGCCCGCTCCCGCACGGAGCGGGCGCTCGAGCTGCGGGTAAAGCTTGATTCATCAAGCTGACACCCGCAGCTCATGTCCGCGACCGGCAGCGATGCCGATCGCGGACATTTAACCCTCAGATGCCGTGGTCAATCCTGACCACGGCATCTGATCGCGCAAACCGAAAGTTTCACTTCGGTTTTGCTCGGCTCCTGATGGCCACAAGGGGGAGCCGGAGCATGCATGTAGTACCCTAGGTTTCTGTGAATGAAACCTAGGGTACTACACAGTATTCCTATGGAGCCTATGACTGTAATAGGCTCCATAGGAAATATGTGATTTTCTCATATATTCCAATGCTATTGCATTGGAATATATGAGAATAGCAATCTGATGATTGCATCTTATAGTTCCCTATGGGAACTATAAGAAAGTGGTAAAAAAAAAAAAAAAAGTTTAAAAATAAAAATTAAATAAAAAAATATAAAAATTAAAATCACCCCTTTCCCCAAAATGAAAATAAAATAAATAAAAAATAAAAAATTACACATAATGGGTGTCGCAATGTGCGAAAACGCCCATACTATAATAATATTAAAAATATTCACCATACGGTAAACATAAAAACGAAAGAAAGCGTCCAAATGGCTAATTCGCCATTTTTGGACGCTTCATTTTCTAAAAAAATGAATAAAAAGTGATCAAAACATCATACGCACCCCATAATGGTATCAATTAAAAGTTCAGATTGCCCCGCAAAAAATGAGCCCCTACACTGCTCCATACGCATAATTACAAAAAAGTTATAGGGGTCAAAACATGGCGACAAAAAATAAAATAAAAAATTCCCACTTTTAATTTTTTTCACTATCAAAACGCAAGAAAAACTATACATATTAGGTATTGCCGGATTCGTACTGACCTGAAGAATAAAATTAACCAGTCAGTTTTATCGCAAATCGAACGTTGTAATTTAAAAACCCGTAAAACTGTGGTGAAATTGCTTTTTTTTTGCAATTTCACCCATTTGGAATTTTTTTCCCGTTTCCCACTACATCACATGCAAAAATAAATGGTAGCGTTAAAAAGTACAACTTGTCCCGCAAAAATAAGCCGTCATATGGCTATGTGAGCGGAAATATAAAAATGTTATGGCTTTTGGAAGGCAGGGAGCGCAAAACAAAAACGCAAAAATCCCAAAACCCCCGGTCCTTAAGGGGTTAAGTCTTCTCAAGAAGAGAACATACCCAAAGTTCTTACCAAACAATGCCCCCTGCACAAGAAACCACATTCTCTACTAAAATGCAGAGACTTCAGGGAGAAGTCTTTAGAGGACCGCAAAGAATTCTTCAAAGAAAACAACATCGCACTTCGCCAGTAACTGGTCAGTGTGACATGCACAGAATGCGGTAGCACAGAACACAACATAGCCTTACACCCTGGACCAACCTCTCAGGTATCATCCCAAGCAGAGGAGCATGACCGAAATTAGGTAGACACTGATATAGACACCCCGGTAGTAACTTCTCAGTGTACAGAGATCTGTAAAGGACTCGCAGGAGGGAAGACCTGCTCAACAATCTGCTTTGTCAGAGTTTATCCAGTCGGCCACAGAGATAAGGCGATCAAGGTATATGCAATCTTAGATGATCAAAGCAACAGGTCTTTAGCTAAATCCACCTTCTTTGACACCTTCAACATCATAGGGCCCAGTTCTCCCTACTCCATAAGGACATGTCCTGGTACCATTGAGACGGCTGGGAGGAAAGCAACGGGGTACAAGGTAGAGACCATGGATGGTCATACCTACTTGTCCCTGCCAACCATACTGGAGTGCAATCACATTCCTGACTACCATTCTGAGATACCTACACCAGCGGTAGCGGCATACCACCCCAACCTGAGGCGTATAGCTCACCTGATACCAGAACTGGACCCAGAAGCCCCGATGGTCTTACTCCTTTGAAGAGAAATACTACAAGTTCATAAGGCAAAAGGACAGATTAACGGCCCCCAAAATGCTCCATACGCCCAGAGACTTGATCTATGATGAGTCATCATAGGAGATGTCTGGAGGGAGGAAGCATACAAGCCGACCTCAGTCAACAGTATGCTCACCAACACACTTAAAAATGGACGTCCTTCCCTATTCCAGCCATATCACAGCAGTTTCCTGATAAAAGAATTGCTACACAGCGCTCCTGTGCCTTGTCCTTTCACTGATCCCTCCTGTGAAGTACACGCCTGTGATGGTGAGCAAGATCACTTAGGTTGCACAGTCTTCCACAGGAGAAGAGAAGACAATAGGGTTGCAATGTCCATAGAAGACAGGCTTTTCTTGGATATCATGGATCAAGGAATAGTAAGACAAGTCAAAAAGCTGTGTCGCATCTTTACCGTTTAAACTCCGGAGACGACACTTACCTAACAACAAAGAACTTGTCTACAGTCGATTTATTTCCCTCAAACACAAACTTCAGAGGACACCAGAGACAAAAGAACATTTCTTTACCTTCATGCAAAGAACATTCCAGAACAACCATGCATAAATGGCCCCATGATCCAAGACTCCAAAGACACCCATATTCGGTGTGTATCATCCTAAAAAACCAGAGCAGATAAAAGTAGTATTTGCTTGAGCACCAGGTGTGAAGGCGTCTCACTAAACGATGTCTTACTGTCTGGTCCAGACCTCAACAACAGACTTCCAGAGTTACTTCTCCATTTCCTGCAGAGATTTCGTAGCATTTATTGCCGACATACAATAAATGTTCCGCTGCTTCCTCGTCAAGGGAAAACACAGAAACTACTTGAGGTTCTTCTGGTACCACAACGACCCCAATGAAGACATTGTAGAGTACTGTAGAGTACTGTATGAGAGTGCAGTCCTTCCCCTGCAGTCGCTAAGTACGGTTTCAGACATTCAGTCTGAGAAGGTGAAGCAAAGTATCGTTCTGATATCAGGTCCTTTGTGGAAAAGGATTTCTATGTGGACGACTGCTTGAAATCCACACCACGAACGATACCGAAATCAGTCTCCTAAAAAGGGCTCAAGAAATGCTTGCTCTATCTAATTTGAGGTTGCACAAAATCGCCTCCAACAGCGGTGAGTTAATGGAGGCCTTCTCACCCCAAGACCATTCAAATGATCTAAAGGACTTGGATCTTAGCACCGATTCCCTTCCCATGCAGTGGAGCCTCTGTTTGCTCTGGGATTTAAAGGCAGATACATTCACCTTCCAAATCAGCAAGGAAGAAAAGCCTTTCATGGTTCTGTCTGGAGTTCTGTCCACCATAAGCTGCTTATATTATTCTCTAGGATTAGTAGCAACTGTTACCATCCAAGGTAAAATTATGTTAACAAACCACAGAGATATCTGATTGGGATGATTCGCTTCCCATGGAGAAAAATGATCTGTGGACAGGTTGGAGGAAGTCTCTCAAATCTTTGACCAGCCTTCATGAGGCATGACCGTATGCTTTTGTGCCATCAACTGAAGTCAAGATGCAAAGGTTGGCATCAGTGCAAACATGCCTTTACCAATGCTAATCTGGAAAAGTCCAAGAACATGATAATTTGCACTGTTATGCTAAGGTAATAGACTACCTCAGCAAAGGCCAAACAGTCTCCAAGGATAGCGCTTTGAAAAGTCTTGATCCCATCAATGACCAAAATGTGTTGCTAAGAATGAAGGATCCATTCAAGGAGCACATAAGGAGCTCAAGGAGCTTTATTACTGGGGACACATAACAGGGCATATTACTGGGGGCACAGCTAGGCATAATACTGGAGGCACATAACTGCGCATATTACTGGCGGCACAGCTGGGCATATTACTGGGGGCACAGCTAGGCATATTATTGGGGGCACATAACTGCGCATATTACTGGTGGCACAGTTGGGCATATTACTGGGGGCACAGCTGGGCATATTACTGGGGGCACAGTTGGGCATATTATTGTAGGCACATAACAGGGCATATTACTCGGAGCACAGCTTGGCAAATTACTGGGGACACATAACTGGGCATATTACTGGGGGCACATAACTGGGCATATTACTGGGGGCACAGCTGGGCATATTACTGTGGGCACATAACTGGGTATATTACTGGGGGCACAGCCGGGCATAATTCTGTAAGGGGGCTCAATGTGGGCATAAATACTGTGCAGTGGCATGAAGGGGGAATAACTACTATGTGGAGGCAGAAGTATGTAGAGCCGCACCACACCAGATCTCACGGTCACACGGGAATGCATCAGCCAGTCTGGAGCCACAGATCCTCAGCAGCTCACCGAACAGCCTAAGGCTTGATAAAGGCTAGTGTATAGCCGAAACGTAGCTGTTTTGCTATTTGTGCACGTGTTCGCTGAGGCGAGTTCCAATAAAAAGATTCACTGGATATGCTGCCGTCATTCGTCCTTTGCTACTATGTAGGGGCATTAAGGGGACTGGTTGGGATTAGGTGCATAGTTATGTTTTGGGTGGAGTTAGAGGCGTGGCCTAGTGCAGAAATTTTTTTGCTGCGGCGTGGGAGGTATGCATTATACATGGCGCTAACATTGACCTGTAAGGCTGAGGTTACACTTCAGTTATTTGGTCAGTTAATTCCTGCAGTTACTGTATGGTGAGCCATAATCAGACACCAATCCTACTCGCAGGTAACATATAATGAAAAGATCTGCACCTGTTCTTCATTTTGCACCTGAAACTGACCAAATAAGAGAAGTGTGAACTGAGCCTAATAGTGATGCGCTCATCCATATACTGTAAGTGACCTGCGTGTCATACTGATGCGCAGTAAGGGTTTCACTATCAGAAAGGACTAGCTATGCATGTACTGTACACTGAGATGCACTCTCCCTGCAGGCCGTGATATAGCTGATTTAACGCGCTTCGTGACAATTTAATTCATAGCAAAGCAAATTGTTCTGAAAATTTTAAAACTTCGCTCATCTCAAATTATAAAGATTAAATCTAATTTTGAGAATATAACAGCATTATGACCATATAAAGTACAGCATGTAGCACGACAAGACAGAAAGCCCCCGTTCTGACTAAATTGCCCTCCATCTTCCATGTAATTATCTCCATTCACAGACTTACATGTTTAATCACAGCGAGTCCTATTGTGAGGAGAAACATTGATCTGCAATTAGGCGCATCATGTTTCATTTATTACCGCGTGTGACGAATATATCTGCCGATAAACATAAGCCACACTTGTATTTATCTGAACATCTGTCAGCCAACCTCCTAACTGCGGAGAGGGGAAGAAATGGCCGAGAAGGGACGTGACTGTGCCTAGACCTTATTATGTATCATATCCAGATTACAGTCCTCCGCGAGCGGCTGCTGCACATTTAATAAAGGCATCAGCTTCTTTTTTTTTCTCCTGCAACTCTTCCCATCATGCCGAGTGCCAAACGATATTAAGAAAGGAGCCTCAGGTGGGAAGCCGCTGTGTAAATTACGCAGTGTTTGAAGCCTGCTACCGGGATCACTGCGGGTGACAGCAACATATTATTTGTGCCTTGGAATTGTCAGCTGAAAATATCAGATTGTGTTGCTTTCGGAAGGAGCTGATTAAAAGTTCCAAATAACAGCATGGAAAGAACGAACAATGAAACTCCCTCGTAGAAGCGTCGACGAGATTTTATCCGCCGGTTGATGTGGCCTTTTTCTTTATGTTAGCCACTAAATAATGTGAATATCGATTTTCTATAAACTGCAGGAAGTCATTTAAAAGGCAAAATCCTTTAATGGGGATCTAATCTATGTTTAAATTCTATCGACTTGAAGCATAGCCTTGAGTTGTGTCGAATCATTTTGCAGTTTGTGTCAATAGCAATTTGCATGTAGATGTATAAGGCTCAAGGTGCTTATTTGGATTAGCTATAAAGATAGGAATGACTTGCGTTGGGTTGTTTTATGCAATTTATAGGTAAGTCTTAAAGGTGTTTTTTCACTTCCAATATTGGTGGCTTATCGTTAGGATATCTGGTCCCATCTCTAGAATGGAAAGCCCAAAGTAAAGGTGATCGCACTGTGCATGTACCTCTATTCTCCATTTCTATAGGAGCACTGACTCAGCTATTTCCGGCAGTTCCATGGAAGTGAGTGGAGCGGTGCACTGTACATTTATTTCTATGGGACTTCCGAAAATAACTGAGCTCGCGGCTCAGCTATTTTCAACATGGTGTGCTCTCCTTTACTTTGGGCTCTCTGTTGTACAGATAGATACGGGTCCCAGGGTTGAACTGTTATGTGACTGTTACAGTTGAGAACTCAAGTAAAGAGATCTTCCAGCACTCAACTAAAACCTAAAATTTATTGTCACATCAAAAAAAACATCAAAAGGTCCAGTCAGACAGAAGCTTACGCAGTTCAATCCGATGGATACATGTTCTTATTAGAGATGAGCCAAGTTATGAAAAATTAGATTCTGCTGCCTCTCCGAATTTCACAAAGAAATTCGATTTGTGATGAGTTACTTAATCGCAACGTGGTTTCCTTTGGATGCCGCATTCATCGTGATCGGGGCATCTCAAATTAAAATGAAGGCCTTTCAGGGGCTAATCAGGTTAAAAAATTAAAAAAAGACAAACTCACCTTATTCATTTGATCGCAGAGTGGCCATCGTGGCTATCTTGATTGAAGACACCAAGCGAAATCTTGCATGGTGATGGCGCAGTACGTCATCACACTGGCTGGCGTAGTGACGTCATCACGCTTGTTGGTGCAGTGAAGACATCACTAATGACGTCACTGTGCCCAGCCAGCGCAGTGACACACACATCACCTTGTGCGACATTTTGAGTGTTTTCTGTAATCAAGATGGCCATGACGGCCTCTTCGCGAGCAAATGGATGAGGTGAGTACGTTTTTGTTTTTACCAACATTTCAGGAAAAATAGATTTGTTACCACAAAGTATGAGGAAATTCAGCTTTGCGGCAAATTGAATTTCTCCTGAAATTAGGATCAAAGGCCACTTTGGAGACTTTGATTCACCTAATACCATTCTTAATCATAGTATTTGTGCTTGTCGCAGTTGACAATTTGACAGTTTTGTATTGATCTTTATTACATGCTATAGCTATTATATCTTAAAGAAGTTAATGGGGATTTATCATAGACTGGCGTTTTACCCCTGTGCTGCCAGGGGATGTATCATATTTATGGCAATGCACAGCCCTCGTCATATAGGCAATCCTTACACTGGCGCTCCCTAGGGCTGTGTAGTGATGATAGAGGTTGTATTACTACTTCTCTCTGTTTCTCTTTAAAGTCTCTTAGCAGACCCATAGACGGCAATGAGGTTCTTGTTAGCTGTTTCTACAAATTCCCAGGCTGAGGAGTGCACATTTAAGATACAGTTAGTCAAACCATCTTAAAATGTGGAAGGTGCGTTAGCAATGTTTCATCTTGCAGTAGTGAAGTCCTTATCAGCCATAAACGTGCACAATACCATACACAATACCTGCCTTCAATGCCTAGCCTTGTAGATTCTGGATCTTCTGAATTCCTCCTCTCTGAAGCACTCGAATGCTAAAGTAGCTTCCTTGGCTGTAGATAGAAGTCTCAGAGATAGGTTCTATGAGCTCAAGCCTAGCTCTGAGGAGCTTGCACATGTAGGATCTCACTGTTCCTCAGGCAGAACTAGACTCTCTTTCTCTCACCGTCCAGGGGGCGGACCCAGGTCCATTTCCTGGCAATCTAAGATGATGAGCCAAGGTGGCTAACCCTAAATTGTCCAAGCAAATCTATTAGGTATACAAATAAAACAAAACTTTTCATTTAACAATATAACATCAAAGCAATTACCCTTTTTCAGTAACCCTGTTGTGGTATAATGAGCATATAATGTGAAGCTACAGATGTAGCAGTCGTCATCTTAATTTTTAATGAGTTAAGTAATATTAGCAAGAAACTTTTTGACTTGTTCAATGTCTTTCATTGGCTTTTATGACATGATAAGTCACAAAGCCTTTCATCCCAGGTGAAAGGTCCTCTTTAAGAGGATTTTGAATGTGTGCACAGCTTTTGTCTTGTATCATAGTGCAGTCCACTGTGACACTGTGTTGCGGTGTAGGAAGGCTGCATGCGCTCTTGCTTACTGGCTGCAGTACATTCCAGTGTAAGCTGGTTACTTGGGTGGTGTGTGCTGGCTGCGGCTTTTTATAGTGTGTGAGCTGTGTCCTGTGAATTTGTGTACTCCCTGTGTCTTTTATCACAGTGTGGTTCACTGGGACACTGTGTTGCCGTGTAGGCTGGCTGCCTGCGATCTTGAGTACTGACTGGGATATGTTCCCGTGTATGCTGGTTTCTTGGGTGGTGCGTGCTGGCTGCAGCCTTCTATAGTGTGTAAATTGTGTCTTGTATGGTTATCCACAGCCCTCTGCATGGAACGAGCCAAGCAAATCACTCTTCTAATTCTTCTATTCTCTATAAAAGTGATTTGCTTGGCTCGTTCCTTGCACAGGGCTGTGGATTGAGAGGTGGTGAGCTGCATTCTCTCTACTGACCAGTGTGTTTGTTACTCTACCCAGACTTGTAGGCTTAAGCGGATCGAGTTTTGGTGCATAGATCCGAAATCGAGTTGTTCAAAAACTTCGTTTCAATGCTGTTTCAGTACAGTATTAAAATGTATTGGCTCCATGTAGGCAAAGGTTATATCACTGAAAGTTGCGCAAGACTTTGGTAAATTACTTCGGTATTCCTATCTGCATCTTTAAAAACATTTTAACCCTTTAACTACCTGAGGTTTTTTTGTTTTAGCATTTTCATTTTTCTTCCCTATCTACCTTAAGCCATAACTTTTTTATATTTCCGTTCACATAGCTGTATGAAGGCTTATTTTTGCGAGACAAGTTGTACTTTTTAATGCCACCATTAATTATTGCATAAAATGTAGTGGGAAGCAGTAAAAAAATTCCAACTGGACTGGATTAGAAAAAAACATAATTGCTCCACCTGTTTTACGGTCTAAATAGTGTAAAAATAAAGTTAAACTTTTTTATACTTATATCTACTGAGCTGTTTAGGGGCTTATTTTTGCGGGATAATCTGTAGTTTTTATTGATACCATGTTGGAGTGTGCATGACTTTTTGATCACATTTTATTGGGTAAGAGAAGCAATGAAAAAATGGCAGATTGGGCATTTTGACCCAATTTTCCATTACGCCATTCGCCGATTTGGAATTTTTTTTAATAATGTAATGGCATGGGCGTTTTCAGTCGCGGTGATACCCATGATGTTTATATTTATTGTTATTTAGGTATTTATTTTTTAAATACAGTATAGGGAAAGGGGGGTGATTTAAACTTTTATATAGATTTTTATATATTTTTATTTTTTATATATTTTTTATATATTTTTTCATTAATTTTTTATTTTTTGTGATGATTTGGAAGCTCATATATGAGCATATAATTATGTTTTTTAATTTTGTACTAGCAGGGACTTTTAAAATGTCCCTTGGGAAGTTTAGCACCGGGACCAGCTCAATAACACAATCGTATTCCTGATGAGGACGTAAGCTTCAGAAGCCTTGTTATAGAATACATTCTGGAAGTCCTTGATGAACCCAGGATTAGGATTTCTTCCAGATCAAGACCAGAGAGCTGAACAGATAATCAATAATTAGAGCACTACAGAATGCATTTCGTTAATTCTCTAGACAGGGGCGTACATATAATTCACTGGGCCCCATAGCAGGAATTTGAAATGGGCCCCCATGATCCTTCCCAAGCCCCTCTCACTAACCATTCCTGGTCCCTTCAACCTTCTACCCCAGCCCCTCCCTTACCCATGAACGGTGCCTTAAGTAGGTACATTGGTGCTACATTACAGATTACTACTGTTTTTGATAACCTGGGGTGTTCTCGCAAAACACATAGTGTGACCGCGTTCACATTACTGTTAATTTTCTGTTCTTATCCGTCAGAAGAAACAAAAATATATAGAATAACGGATCCTGTATTTTAAGCATCCCTTATGCTCAGTTATGCACATTTTGCATCCGTTTTAGCCATTTCTGTCTGAGATACGTTATTTTAGACAAAAAAAAATACTTTGTGTAGAACTTTTTTACACATAAAAAAAAACTAATCTCAGACGGAAATGGCTAAAGAGGATGCAAAATGTGCAGAACTGAGCATAACAAATGCCTTAAATACAGGATCAGAACAGTGGTGTGAATGCGGCCTAAGGCGTCATTCCTATCTCAGGTGACTGTATCCCACAGAGAACATCCTGCCAGAGCTCACCGGTTTGGCGTACAAGGTTCAGATTATCTAAGCTAAGAATCCCGTTATGGATTCCACTTCCACGGAAGCCCATAAGAGGCATGCTGTATTGTATTCCGTCATAAAAGAAGTCTATGGCCAGCGTGCAATGCAGAATGCCTCTTATGGGCTTCCGTGGAAGTGGAATCCATAACGGGATTCTTAGATGATCCGAACCCGAACCTTGTACGTCGAACTTGAAAAAACAAGTTCGCTCAATACTAGTCATAACACATTAAATAAATGTGAAAACTCATCAAGTGTGTGTTAACTCTCCTATATCTGTGTGTGAATATATATATATATATATTGTAAGAGGGCGCAAGGTGCCGTCATGGACGGGAGGTACGTGTCACCGAGGTTCCTGGCCTCGGTGAGGTAAGAGCCAGATTTTTGGTGTGTCAGCAGCAGCTAGTGCTGCTTGACACCTTGCTATTTAGTTTGGCTGCAAAGCCAATCCGGGCCGGCTCTTACTGGGAGTAGGCAAAGAGTTGGGTGGGTGCCTACTCCCCACGGTCCAGGCCGGGTTTTCCAGGGCCTTTATAACACAGCCAGCAGCTGGGTGTGGGGGGTGTGATTGTCCTGGAGCTGCTGTTAGTGTTGTGTTGCTCTCTGGGCTGGAAGGATGAGCTCAGCAAGGAATCGTGCAGTCGTCCTGGAAGCCTGAAGGTGGATTATCCTGCGGCTGGGCCGACCGCCAGGTGCGAACGCGCACCTAAACATCTCACAGGTGATTGAACCTGGTTTTGGACTCTTTGGTTTTGCTTTTTTGTGTTTGCTGAGTGTGAATTAACACCAAGAGACTGTTTATCGTTTATTTTGTGCAAGTGTGAATAAAACACTGTTTATTGCACTTTCTGGACTTCTTGTTTTGCCTCTGTACTGCACCCGCACTGCTATCTACCAGAGCGACTCCCCACATTTGGTGTCGGATGCGGGCATGCGCATTGAGGCTGGCGATAACGCCGAAGTTTTTTTCCCAAAGTGAATGTCATATGTCAAGCCGGCAAAGTTTCAACACGTGAACTCTGATAAGATGGAGGCAGTTGTAAAGGCTCTCGTGGAGGCCAATTTACAGCAGCGGGAGGCCAACAAGCAGCAGCAGGAGACAAACTAGCTGCTGTTGCAACATGTAATGGCTTTGCAAGCGACTGGAGCCTCTCACCGTGCCCATGATGCCCGGAAAGCGGTCCGTGCAGCAATTCCCAAGATGACCCCCGAGGATGATGCTGAGACCTACCTGGCAGTCTTCGAAAAAGTGGCCGTGAGGGAGAAGCTGCCCCGTGACCAGTGGGCTGAGGTGGTCGCTCCGTTCCTGGCTTCCGGACCCCAGCAGGTGTTTTTCGACTTGTCGGACGACCAAGCGGCCGATTATGACACCGTGAAAGGAGAGATCCTAGCCAGACTGGGGTGAACGTGCTGGTCCGCGCTCAAAGAGTCCACCAGCGGGACTTTAAAACGACTGAACCTGCTAGGCCGCAGTACTACGATCTGCTGCACAGGCTGCAAAAGTGGCTGCAGCCTGATCTACTAAGTCCCACTGCCATGCTGGATCGACTGTTGGTGGACATCTTCTGGCGTCTCCGGTAAGTGCCCTGGAGATGGTCGACCTGGTGGAGCGTTACGAGGCCACCAGAAACCTGCAGGGGGGTCTTGCTGGGAAGGGGCCAGTCAAACCCCGGAGGCCTCCACCCCAGTTCCGACGACCGGCGACAGAGAGACCTGCACGGAATGTATCCCCTGCGGATCCGCCTCCCGTGGTATGCTGAAGGTGTCAGGAGCCAGGCCACATCAGGGTCGACTGTCCGCATCAGGGTGAGCCGATGGATGTGAACTACGGGTATCGCCACTCCCTGTATGCCCGGAAGCTGTGTGCAACTGGCACCCGTGAGGGGCAGGACAACAACCACCTGTGTCAGGTAGAGGTGGGAGGTTCTCTGGCGGTGGCCCTGCTGGACTCCGGGAGTTTAGTCTCCTTGGTAAGAGCTGCCCTAGTACGGCCTGCGGAGTATACCGGCCGTAAAGTCGGGGTCCTATGCATCCACGGAGACTTAAAAGACTACCCCACTGCATTAGTGACTTTGTCCACAGCTGCTGGTAAGTGGACCCACGAGGTGGCTGTCGCTACCAAACTCCCACATGAACTGATACTTGGGAGGGACTTCCCAGGTTTCCCGGCGCTGTGGCCGGCTATAAAAGTGTCTGATGGGCCCGAGACAGGGGTAATCCTAGTAGAGTGGCCTGATACCACTGGAAGGCCAGAACCCTGGGAGCCCGAATCTGAAGGGCCAGCGGTAGGGGTGACCACTGCTCCAGCAGTAGAGGGGGAGACAACCCCACTGAGTGTAATGGTGGGAGACACGGAGGACTTGCCACCGGGACCTGAGTTGGCAGACCTCAATGTCTCCGGGGAAAATTTTGGGACCGCACAACACCGGGACCAAACCCTAACCAGGGCCTGGGAAAGTGTTGTAATGATTGACGGTAAACCCCAGAAACCTGGGGCTGAATTAATGTTTCCACGATTTATTATTCTTCAGGATATGTTGTATCGGGTGAACCAAATCCGAGGTGAGCCAGTTGAACAGTTGGTGGTGCCCACCGCATATCGCAAGCTTGTTATGGAGCTTGCCCACCAACATGTTCTTGGGGACACATGGGGTGGCAGAAAACGCAGGACCGCGTACTACAGCGATTTTACTGGCCCGGTTTGTTTAAGGAAGTAGAGGAGTTCTGTAAGTCCTGTCCGACCTGTCAGGTAAATAGCCCCCAGCCGCATTACAGAAGTCCCCTGGTCCCTCTCCCAATAATTGAGGTCCCATTCGAGCGTATTGCCATGGATCTGGTCGGACCCGCATCGAAGTCTGCTAGGGGTCACCAACATATCCTGGTGATTCTGGACTATGCTACTCGATATCCAGAGGCGGTGCCTCTGCGACACACATCGGCTAGGCTCATTGCAAAGGAGTTAATGGAGATGTTTACCCGGTGGGCCTACCTAAGGAGGTTCTGACGGACCAAGGGACCCTTTTATGTCTAAGATTATGAGGGAATTGTGTAAACTGTTGCATATAAAGCAATTGCGGACGTCCGCTTACCATCCGCAAACGGACGGCCTTGTGGAAAGATTTAACCAAACTTTAAAAATATGCTAAAAGGGTGGTGTCCCGAGATGGGAAGGACTGGGATCTGCTTCTGCCCTATCTCATGTTTGCAGTGCGAGAAGTGCCCCAGGCCTCTACTGGGTTCTCGCCCTTCGAACTGCTTTATGGCAGACGCCCACGGGCCTGTTGGACATCGCTAAGGAAGCGTGGGAACAACAGCCCGTCCCCACAAAAGCGTAGTTGAATATGTTACCCAGATGCAGGAACGTATGGAGAGGGTGTTACCGCTGGTCCGGGAGCATATGGAGGCAGCACAACAGGCCCAAAGTAGAGTCTATAATCGTCAGGCTCGGGTACGAGACTTTAATCCCGGAGACCGAGTTTTAGTTCTGGTACCCACCCTTGACAGCAAATTTCTAGCTAGGTGGCAGGGGCCCTATGAAGTGCTCGAGAAAGTGGGGGAAGTAAATTACAAGGTGCACCAGCCAGGGCGGCGGAAGCCGGATCAGGTGTATCATGTGAATTTGCTGAAGCCATGGAAGGATAGGAACTCGTCCAGCGATGACAGCCCCCGGCCAGGACTTCTAGGTGAGAAGGATCCAGCCCCTCACCTCGAAGTCCGGGAAGCAGCAGCCACCGTAAAAATTTCAGATAGCCTATCCTCCAAACAGGTCCAGGAAGTTAAGGAGTTCATTAGTCGGAACACGGATGTGTTCTCGGACCTCCCTCAGGCCAAAGTCCGGTTAAAGCCGTATTGGGTACCCGAGGCTCGGCGACAAGCCATTGTGAAGGAAGTGCAGCTGATGCTCCAGTTAGGTGTCATCGAGGAGTCAAAAAGTGATTGGGCCAGTCCGATAGTCTTAATACCCAAGCCGGACGGGACATTGAGGTTCTGTAACGATTTCCGCAAGCTGAATGAGGTGTCCAGGTTTGACGCATATCCCATGCCGAGGGTGGATGAGCTCATTGAAAAATTGGGCC
The DNA here is from genome assembly GCA_033119425.1 of Bufotes viridis. Lineage (NCBI taxonomy): Eukaryota > Metazoa > Chordata > Amphibia > Anura > Bufonidae > Bufotes > Bufotes viridis. Next base: position 29,336,239 of record CM065590.1, read on the forward strand.
AAGCCAGGTATTTTTCTGTCTTGGACCTCACCAAAGGGTACTGGCAGGTACCCTTAACGGAGGCTGCCAAGGAAAAACTGCTTTTATCACACCGGAGGGGTTGTATCAGTACAAGGTGTTACCCTTTGGTCTGCATGGCGCCCCGCCACGCTTCAAAGGCTTATGGATATTGTGCTTCGTCCACATCGACGGTACGCCTCAGCGTATCTGGATGATATCATTGTCCATAGCACCGACTGGGAGAGTCACCTACCGAAGGTACAGGCCGTAGTGGACTCCCTTAGGAAAGCTGGCTTAACTGCTAACCCAAAAAGTGTGTGATAGGGTTAGAAGAGACCAAATACCTAGGGTATGTCATTGGGCGGGGGTGGTCAAACCTCAGGTAAACAAAATTGAGGCAATTAAGAATTGGCCCCGACCTGTCACTACGCGGCAAGTAAAATCATTCCTGGGCATGGTGGGATACTACATGAGGTTTATTCCCAACTTCGCTACAATTGCTGCTCCATTGACAAGCCTTTTAAAGGGACGCAGGTCAGTGTCGATCCAGTGGAATGAGCAGACGGATAAGGCTTTCTCTGCTCTGAAGTCGGCCCTGTGTGGGTCCCCGGTTTTGGTGACGCCCGACTTCAGGAGAGAGTTTGTGGTACAGACCGATGCCTCTGAAGTGGGCCTCGGGCTGTACTCTCTCAGGAAATCAATGGGAGGAGCATCCCGTGGTTTTCCTGAGTCGCAAACTCACCCCAGCCGAAACCAGGTACAGTATAGTGGAGAGAGAGTGCCTGGCCATCAAGTGGGCACTAGAGTCTCTCCGCTATTATCTGCTAGGGAGAAAGTTCCGTCTGGTGACCGACCATTCCCTTCTAAAGTGGATGTGCCAGGCGAAAGACAGGAATGCTCGGGTCACCAGATGGTTCTTGTCTCTGCAGAACTTTAAGTTCACAGTGGAACACAGGGCAGGCCGCTTGCAAGGGAATGCGGATGCACTGTCTCGAGTACAGTGTTTGGCGTGTGTTCACCCTGTCGGGGTTGAACAAAGGGGGGAGGTATGTTAGAGGGCACAAGGTGCCGTCATGGACGGGAGGTACGTGTCACCGAGGTTCCTGGCCTCGGTGAGGTAAGAGCCGGATTTTTGGTGTGTCAGCAGCAGCTAGTGCTGCTTGACACCTTGCTATTTAGTTTGGCTGCAAAGCCAATCCGGGCCGGCTCTTACTGGGAGTAGGCAAAGAGTTGGGTGGGTGCCTACTCCCCACGGTCCAGGCCGGGTTTTCCAGGGCCTTTATAACACAGCCAGCAGCTGGGTGTGGGGGGTGTGATTGTCCTGGAGCTGCTGCTAGTGTTGTGTTGCTCTCTGGGCTGGAAGGATGAGCTCAGCAAGGAATCGTGCAGTCGTCCTGGAAGCCTGAAGGTGGATTATCCTGCGGCTGGGCCGACCGCCAGGTGCGAACGCCGCACCTAAACATCTCACAGGTGATTGAACCTGGTTTTGGACTCTTTGGTTTTGCTTTTTTGTGTTTGCTGAGTGTGAATTAACACCAAGAGACTGTTTATCGTTTATTTTGTGCAAGTGTGAATAAAACACTGTTTATTGCACTTTCTGGACTTCTTGTTTTGCCTCTGTACTGCACCCGCACTGCTATCTACCAGAGCGACTCCCCACAATATATATATATATATATAAATATATATATATATATACATATATATATATATATATATATATATATATATTCACTCCACTGTATATACACACACATGAAATACATCTACAGTATGACTGACTAAGGGTACTTTCACACTAGCGTTTTGGATTCCTTTTGTGAGATCCGCTTTAGGGCTCTCACAAACGGTCCAAAATGGATCAGTTAAGCCCCAATGCATTCTGAATGGATAGGACCCGTTCAGAATGCATCAGTTCAGCCCGCTCCGCCTCTATTCTGTTCTGAGGCGGACACCAAAACGCAGCATGCAGCATTTTGGTGTCCGTCTGACGACGCGTAGCCGATGGATCCGTTTTGACTTATCAATGTAAGTCATGGGGACGGATCCATTTTCAATGACACAATATGGTGCATTTGAAAACGGACCAGTACCCCATTGACTTTCAATGTAATTCAAAACATTCTGAACGGATACAACGCTTAGCATATAGGTGCGGATCCGTCTGTGCAAATAACAGACGGATCCGCACCAACGCAAGTGTAAAAGTAGCTTAAATGTATGTGTGTGTATATATATATATATATATAAAAATGGAAAAAAATGGAAAAAAATGGCGGCACCGAGAGTCCAAAATATATGAAGTGGGTGCTAGGTCCAAGGGTGTGAGTCCTTACCCATAAATATAAAGAAGAAAAATGGACAGCACTCCAGACGAGGTTTCTTGAAAACGGATGTGATTTAATCACCCATGTGAGAAAAAGAGACAACGTTTCAGCTTTACAATCAAGCCTTTTTCAAGTCAATAACATAAGTGTGAGTGCGCTATTTATACTCAAACAGTAATGAAAGGATACGCCCCATTAGGTGACATCATATCCTGGGCGTGCACAATAATCGTGATTACCATAAATTATACATCAAATACAGATATACGATCAAACAGTGAATATACAGAAAAATCTAGCTGTAATATATACATATGTATATGGTGAAACCCTAAATATACAAACGAGTGTATTGTGTGCATGATAAAGTGGAAGACCAAGTGAGATTAAAATTAAGGACCGCCCACAGGGGAGATGGGATGGCATGATGATAGGTAAATACAATCCATACGTCACATAGAAAGGTTTGCCCGGTCATTCGATCCTAACCGCATTGCACCGGAAGTATATGTCACTGCCGGTCATGCGCATTAGACACAAGCTGTGAAGATGGTCATATGAGTAAAGGGCAAAATGACCGATCATAACCGCATTGCACCGGAAGTATACGTCACTACCGGTCATGCGTATTAGAATTAAACTGTGGGGGTGGCCATCTTAGTAGAGGGCAAGGAGTAGCGCACATGCGCCTATCGAAGCACATGAAAGTAACGTCCATGTCAGTGTCTGGCAAGCTTGCCAGTGTCCCATATCGGGACCTAAATAATCAAAAAGGGGACCCATTTAACCCAGTGAGGGCTCAACCAGAGGACACCCACCATCAAGGGGATGAAACCCATAGTATAGGCCAGCTCCCTAATAACAGTGAGAGAGCGAAAGAACGCCGTCACTGTCCTCAGGAGCGAGCGATGCCACACACTATCGGGTATGGTCCAATCGCGGGATTCTCCGCTGTATTAATTACTGACAGTCACTAGACAGGACAAGCAGATATTGTATAAAATAGTTATCATCTAAAGCCACCCCACAGAAATAGTAGAATACAGTGAATGATCAGGGCCGTGCGAAGGATGTAGTCCATCATCATGTCAGTTCCCATCAACTCGTGCGTCCTTTACAAATTCTAAAATAATAAGAAAAAAAGAAAAGCGTTAGTACATTGATTGATGTCGTATCTCATTGATACACCTTATGTTTAAACAATTGGACTAACACAAGGAGAAGAACAGGAATCGTATACCCAGAAGGGACACATGGGGGCAAGCTCACTCATGTTACACCTATCCATATTCTATATTCAATCCATGAGGTTTTAATGAATTCAGAGTGGAAATCCAGTAGTTCTCTCTTCTTTTCAGAAGAGAAACCCTGTCTCCACCACGTCTGGGGTCCTTTCTCATTGTGGAGCATCCTAGGACTCCTGTTATTTATGTACTTCCCAAAATCCACAAATCTTTGGTGGACCCACCTGGTCGGCCAATTGTTTCTGGATCTGGCTCCATATTTAATAACATTGCGATTTTCTTGGATCGTGTTTTACGTACCTTTGCCATGAGTGCCTCCTCATATATCCAGGACACCTCTGATTTTCTTCGGAAACTTGACACTATTGATTTGACAACACATTCCAATGTTATTCTAGCCTCTTTTGATATTGTCTCTCTTTACACCTCTATAGACCATGTTTTAGGCATTGACACAGTTAGGCGTATGTTGGAACTGTCTTCTCTTTCTGAATCTGCATGTGACCTTGTTCTTAAACTATTGAAAATTGTCCTATATGAGAACTATTTCCTGTTCCAGGATACCTTCTATAGACAGAAAAGGGGTGTGGCCATGGGGTCACATGCCGCACCCACTTACGCTAATATTTTTATGAGGGGTTTTGAGGAGGACGTCATCTATGTGTCCCACCACTTTGGCCAGGTTCTGAAGTGGTGGAGATACATAGATGACGTCTTCCTTATCTGGACAGGGAGTTTGTCTGGTTTGCTGGACTTTCAGGATACACTCAATGCTGTCAATGCTGACTTACAATTCACTTTGGTACACTCTCAGGACGAGATTCAGTTTTTGGATACCAAAATTCGATTTGAGAATGGTAAACTTACCTCAACATTGTATGTCAAACCGACAGATCGTAATACCATTCTTAGATTTGACAGCAGTCACCCTAAGCATACAACGCGTCATCTTCCTTATTCGCAATTCCTAAGGGCTAAAAGAATAATCTCTGACGAGTCGGTCTGCGAATTAACGTTGAATGATATGGCCAAAAATTTTCATGTAGGGGTTATCCCCTCGTTACTCCGATTACAAAGGGATGAGGTATTAGCCTTGGATAGACGTACCTTATTTGCCCCCAAAAACAAGAAAGAGGGTGATGTCAGAATTCCGTTCATCACCACATATGGCGAACAAAGTTATTTGATTAAACGTATTATTAGGAAACACTGGGGTATTCTTGGCAGACTCACCAATATACCACAATTTCATGCACCTCCTCTATTTGCTTTTCGTAGATCCAGGAATCTCAGGGACCAATTGGTCAAGGCTGATGTGGGCCCCCTCAATGTAAAAACACAACAATACTTGACGCATCGGAGCCAGGGCTGTTTTCCGTGCCTGCGGTGCGTCAATTGCAAATATATACAGAAATCCAAGCAGTTGGTTCACCCTACAACTAATATGATCTATCAAATCAAATATCACCTGACATGTGATTCTAATTATGTCATTTATGTTCTCTCTTGCCCTTGCAAGTTGTTGTATGTTGGAGAAACATCGACCGACTTGAAAACAAGACTCAACAACCACAGGTTCTCCATACGACAAAAACGTATGGATTTACCTGTACCTAGACACTTTACCGTATCCAAGCATCTGGAACGAGATCTGAAATGCTGGATAATTGACTATGTTCCAGCCCCAAGACGTGGTGGAGACAGGGTTTCTCTTCTGAAAAGAAGAGAAAACTACTGGATTTCCACTCTGAATTCATTAAAACCTCATGGATTGAATATAGAATATGGATAGGTGTAACATGAGTGAGCTTGCCCCCATGTGTCCCTTCTGGGTATACGATTCCTGTTCTTCTCCTTGTGTTAGTCCAATTGTTTAAACATAAGGTGTATCAATGAGATACGACATCAATCAATGTACTAACGCTTCTCTTTTTTTCTTATTATTTTAGAATTTGTAAAGGACGCACGAGTTGATGGGAACTGACATGATGATGGACTACATCCTTCGCACGGCCCTGATCATTCACTGTATTCTACTATTACTGTGGGGTGGCTTTAGATGATAACTATTATATACAATATCTGCTTGTCCTGTCTAGTGACTGTCAGTAATTAATACAGCGGAGAATCCCGCGATTGGACCATACCCGATAGTGTGTGGCATCGCTCGCTCCTGAGGACAGTGACGGCGTTCTTTCGCTCTCTCACTGTTATTAGGGAGCTGGCCTATACTATGGGTTTCATCCCCTTGATGGTGGGTGTCCTCTGGTTGAGCCCTCACTGGGTTAAATGGGTCCCCTTTTTGATTATTTAGGTCCCGATATGGGACACTGGCAAGCTTGCCAGACACTGACATGGACGTTACTTTCATGAGCTTCGATAGGCGCATGTGCGCTACTCCTTGCCCTCTACTAAGATGGCCACCCCCACAGTTTAATTCTAATACGCATGACCGGTAGTGACGTATACTTCCGGTGCAATGCGGTTATGATCGAATGATCGGGCAAACCTTTTATGTCACCTTCATGTGTTTTGATATGCTGCGCGCCACTCATTGGTCATTTTGCCCTTTACTCATATGACCATCTCCACAGCTTGTGTCTAATGCGCATGACCGGCAGTGACATACACTTCCGGTGCAATGCGGTTAGGATCGAATGACCGGGCAAACCTTTCTATGTGACGTATGGATTGTATTTACCTATCATCATGCCATCCCATCTCCCCTGTGGGCGGTCCTTAATTTTAATCTCACTTGGTCTTCCACTTTATCATGCACACAATACACTCGTTTGTATATTTATGGTTTCACCATATACATATGTATATATTACAGCCAGATTTTTCTGTATATTCACTGTTTGATCGTATATCTGTATTTGATGTATAATTTATGGTAATCACGATTATTGTGCACGCCCAGGATATGATGTCACCTAATGGGGCGTATCCTTTCATTACTGTTTGAGTATAAATAGCGCACTCACACTTATGTTATTGACTTGAAAAAGGCTTGATTGTAAAGCTGAAACGTTGTCTCTTTTTCTCACATGGGTGATTAAATCACATCCGTTTTCAAGAAACCTCGTCTGGAGTGCTGTCCATTTTTCTTCTTTATATATATATATATATATACACACACACACACACACACACATTATACAAGCATACATATATTACACAGACATATACATTTACTCAGTCATACTCTAGATGTATTTCACATCTCTAATTAGACAATCACATATACATATATCACATGCATATGTACTGAGTACAGTACACTACACAGGAACACAGACATCTTACACTTACCTTCTGAGCAGGTCTCCATGGTATACAGTCAGGATTTATGGGAGGCCATCTTCTCAGCAGGCCCTGCAGCAGGCTCTCTAGTCTTCCCCCTACCTCTGTCCCGACTGCTGCACATGGTTAACATAACAGCAGAGGAGGAGCAGAGTGGGGGAGGGGAGCACTGGGGAGACTTTTAATGGCAGCAGCACATCTTGCTGTAGCTGCTAAAAAACGGACCTCTCCTCATCAGTGCAGCTGTGGACATGTTGCAGACTGCTGACTGATGGTAGGATCGGGCCCTTGCTGGGGGGTGGGGTGAGGAGAAGCAGTGAGGGGAGGTGGAAGGCGAGCCAGAGGCCCTGGCAAGGACTCTAGGCAGGAGCTATTGCACTAATTGTAATAAGGGGTTGGAGCCTTTCCTCCACAGCCGGGCCCCCTTCCCCTAAGGGCCCCATAGCAGCTGCGTAGTCTGACTCTATTAGAGGTACGCCACTGTCTCTAGAACTACAGTCAAAGAATGGACAATGTTTTCTTAACCAGGGTAAACCTAAAATAATACCAGCAGATTATTCATGATATAATCAGCATTTTTCAGAATAAATAGACCCAGCCATCATAACCAAATCAATTGCTTCATATTCAATAAATCCCTTGGCTAATGGAGTGGTATCCACCCCAGACACCAGAATGGGTTAAGGTAATTTACCATGAGACCCAAAGCAGATACAAAATTAAAATTAACAAAATTTACAGCAGTCCCGAATGAACAAAAGCCAGGCCAGAAATAGACCCTACTTGTGAAGATAAATTAATCAGCAAGAGAACTCTATCGTATCTTTCAGGAAACACCTGTGCATCTGAGTTTTCTGCCTTTGGTCTAGCAGTACAGGACCGCAGTTGGTGAGCAGGGCTGCCGCAGTAGAAGCACGGTCGATTCTTATGGAGATGTTCCTTCCGCTGATGGGAGGACATGTCACCGACTTGCATGGGCTCCCCGGACTCCTGAGGGGCCGTGGACACAGAGGGTTTCAAGTAAAAAGAACGGGATGGACATAAACAGATCTCTCCCGCTTATGTTCCCTAAGATGTATGTCAAGTTGAATAGCTAAAAACATAGCCTCGTCAAGGGAACCTATAGTACAAGGGCTAACCAGAAGATCTTTCAGCATGTCAGAAAGACTTAATCTAAATTGTGACCTAAGAGTAACAAAACCTTTACCAGTGAACTGGTCAGGGAGCTTTACTCTAGGTTCTAATGGGGATGGAGCTGAAATGACTTGCTGCTGTACTCTCCTGAACTAATTGGGCAATACCCTCCACCCGAGGGGCCAATGCTGCCATAACATCCATAATAGTGCAGTTAGCAGTTTTATATTTGGGCCAGTGATAATATGATGGCAGTAGGTAGGGAAGACACGGATAGTGAGCCCTCACTGGAAACTCTGCCCGCTTTCCCTGCCTATTTGCAGTGCAAGCCCTAGGTGGCAAATCAGCAAGTCAGTCAATGCTCCCTACTCTACTAAGGAGCAAGACAGGCAACACACAGAGACAAAAGCAACACAAAAGCAGAGTCGAACAGAAATGGTCCAGAACCAGACAGACAATACAGTACCAAAACGAGGGACGGAGGGTAGTCAAATAACCAAGCTAAGATCAGAAACAGATGGCAAACACAGTACTAAATCACGAGACAGAGGATAGTTAAATAGCAAGCCGAGATCAGAACCAGACGGGAAACACAGTACCAACTTACAAGACAGATAGTGGTCAAAAGCAAGCCGAGGTCAAATATACGAACAATCCAAAAGCACACTAAGAATCGGAACTGGGAACACAGCTAGGGAGGACTATCACTGGCAAACTTGTATTACCAGGAGGGGATTTAAATAGAACCTGGATCAGAACCTGACAGGTAAATGGACTCAGCACCTCATAGGACAGTTTTCCATCTTCAATCTGGACTGTAATTCAGCTCGCCAGCCATCTCCCCCAGCGCACGTGGACTGCAGGGAGAAACAGAGCATTTTACTCTGTTGCTAGGGATGCGACTGGATCACTGGTTTACCTGGCCTGGCAGCGCGTCTGACCTGGCGCAGCTGTGCGGAAGCCAGAAACCGCAGCGCTGGAGCCCAGACAGTTAAGTTCGTGACAGCAGTTCCGTTGAATAAAATATGCATAATCATAATTTCTGGCACATATTAAAAGTTTTATGTTGTTGGAGGACACTTCAAATCTTTTCAAACACCCATTTGATCCCATCTGATCATGCAGCCATATCCCCTTCCATTTGACGTCTATATCTTGCAGTGACCGGATGGAAGGGAATATGAATGCAGGATCAGACTACACAGGTTTTGTTTGTAGTCTGTTACCATGGAAACACATAGGTTATCATAGGAGCTATAGCTACAAAATGATATATTTTTAATCTAAAAAATGTTGCAAAGCTGTTTCATTTTTTATTTTAGATATACCGGGGCATCAAAATAAAAAGTGATTGCAAAGGTGGACCTTCGATTTAAGCCTGATAATTAAAAATCCATTTTTTTCACCACAATTTTCTCCATCGTAGTGACCAGATTGTGATGAGGAAAGCAGTAACACACATTTTGCTTATTATAAAAGCTGCTTTGCTTTGAGGCTTTGGAAGGAACCCAGGTATAATCAGTGACTTCAATGATCAGTTTAATAGCTTTCTCTTTTAGGCATATTGAATTGTAATTTTTTAAGGTAGTAGAATATGACAGATGTAATGGGCATGGAGACAGTTTCAAGCTATGATGTAGTCTTCTCTCCTGATTAAAACATTGCTGTCATTGGCTCCCTCCCTTGAGTTTAGTTTACAAGGCTCTTTCTCGACTCGTTTTCCCACTACCAGCATCGCATAACGATCATTCAGTCAATTGTTCAATTGACTTTGCATTTACCTTGAGGCCAGTAATTCTTCCAGGTCTCACTAATCATTGCGTACAAGATTATTTATTGGCCTGTTCCAGAAAAATGCCCCCAAATTCAACTAAGTAGAGATGGCTTCGAGTGAGCGTGACGGGAGATTTGTCAAATTGAACGATGCCGTATCTCACTACTGTTCAGATGCAATTTCAGTGCTGCATAGGTTGGAGTGAAATGTGAAAATCAAGCTAAGGTTACCAAAATAAAGACAAGACTATGATACGAAATTAGAAATGATTTTAATATTTTTAGTAATAAGAATAATTATAAAAATAATGCTAAACTATGCTGTTGTAGATGTGAAATTAAAGAGGTTCTTCAGAACTTAAACACTGATGGCATATCCTTAGAATGTGCAATCAATGTTTGATTGAAGAGGCCATGGCACTCCCGCTTGTGTTGTGTCCCCTTCATTGTTAGCACAGTAGATTGCCTGTATGGGCAGTGATGTCTGGTATGGCATGACAAGGCCCTGGAGTTCAAACTCCCCATGATCAATCATTAAGTCCCAAAGAAGCCCATGAAGGATCTGCAAATAATAAAAACAAATTAAATAAATACATAAATGTTATGACCAGTGGGTGAGAACCCGCTGTCCCACGTGACCAGCTCCCTCTGAGGCCGATGTCTGCGCACACCCCTCATTCTTCACACGATACCTATCATGGAGTGGAGAGACTTTACCGACGGGTTTCCCAGGTCCTACATCAGAGGAGAATTGGAACACGAGAGAATCAAACAGGCGTAGAAAATAGCAAATGCAACCGGCCTTCCGGTCCGTCCCCTTCCTCGCCCACACCCACTTTTTTAGATCTGGCGTGAGCGGGGAGAAGTCGCAGATTGTGGTGCAACTAACCATTGCGCCGCAATCTGCTCCTAATATAGGTGTATTTCAGCTTAATAAATGACCCCCTAAATGCCTTGGTCCTACAGTTGCAAATATTTAAAAAAAAAACTGATTGGATGTTTCACACAATGAGGTGTAAGTGTCCACGTGTAAACAATAGAGCATTCTTCATCACCAGTGTCTGTAAAATAAACATTCAAAATTAGTTTGTAAAAATATTTGGATTCTATAGAATCACAATTGTTGCTGATTTGATTCAGAAGACTTTTTGGAGACGGAGAGCGTGAAAGACAGAGACAGACAAAAGAGACAATACCAGGTTGTCAGCCGAAACTTTTCAGGGTGTTTAAAGCACTTTCGAGTTGGGTCAAATCGATTCCGTTCTGATTTGAAGCAGACCCAAATTGAATTTCTGGAAATTCAGTCATCACTTTTTTAATTTCATATGTGGGACATATGCTACTAAGAAGTTTAGTTTTATCAGTGCCTCAAATATGGTCAAACATATGACACACAATACGGTTCCATGTATAGTACTACAATCCCATTTGTCAAATGTGGAGTTTGATCCTTTTTAAAGAATATACAGTATATGACATCAAGTCCAATTATGACCAGAGATCAGAAGAACATTGCCTTTTTCATAACTACTTCGATAAATAGTATTATATATTTGTAATCTGCTTTTTGTTCTTTTTAAATTCCATTACCTTACACAAGCTACAGTATTTATCAGATGTACTATGCTCCATTACTTGCTCTGCCACGCTTGCCGCTTCTCTATTACACTACTGTTTGCTATTTACGTCTTGCCTGTTTCCTGCTCTCAAAATTGCTCTTATTCCCACACCTAGAATATACTACTGGTTAAAAGAATACAGCTCCCTTTAAGGTGCCACGTATTTAGTGCACATCAGATCCAATCTTTTTTTTTGCTAAGAAACGGTTCTCATTTGTTCTAATGACATATCTAAACATGTTTTTTAAACTAAATATATTGCTTTCATGCCAAGCCTAGTTAAAACACCGTCATGGCTAGGAATGTGCTGAGACCGATAGCGTCAGGGCCACAGCCGATACCATTATTCTCTATGCAGCGTATATAGATTCATTATATATTAATATATACTGTACTGTATCTACTCTCTTGGCTACAGTCTCTGGCAACTGGGCACCTGTCCAATTGCATAGCAGCCTACCTAAAATTGTGCAGTAACTTTGCAAAGGCACAGGTTTAGGGACTACAGACCCTCACTGGAAATTGACAGTGAGTCCCAAAGAGGTTAAAGGGAATCTATCAGTAATTTCATGCTTCCCTAACCAGGCAGCATGAAATAATCACTGGCTTCATTGTAAAGAGCTGGGCCTTATTTATCAAAACTATTGAATACTAAGACTGTTTTTTATTGAACATAGCATCCAATAAGAGCACATCTTTCATTTCTTAAACTCCTCTAAAAAAAAAAGTAAAAGCTAAGCCTTTTTTGTTTCTATGGGCAACAAACACAGTCCTAATATTCGACAGTTTCAATGTATGCAGCCCAATGTTTTATTCTGAAACACTGCATAATTTCACAGAAATTAGTTTTAAAGGGAGCTTGGCATGGGAAGAAGTGGCTGCTGGGTGCCTCCCATCTGGCATTTCTCCCAACTCAGCTTGATTGACAGGTCTTTCTCTATTTGCATATGGTGCATATGGTGTGTAGTATTTGTAATGCCTGTAGGTAGGTAGGGACAGACACAAATAGTGAGCCCTGACCCAGCCCGCTTTCCCTACCTACTTGTAGTACAAGCTCTAGGTAGCAAGACCGCAACTGGTCGACAGCCCCTGCGCTACTTATGTGCAGAGACAGAAAAACAAGAGACAAAACAACACAAAAACAGGGTCATACATAAATACGTTAGAACAAGACAGGCTATGCAGTACCACACGAAAGACAGTGGTCAGAAGACAAGCCGGGGTCAGAGGAACAAGCAATCCAATAAGCACAGGAACACAGCTAGTGAGTCAGAGACTATCACTGGCACTGGTGTATGGCCAGGAAAGGGTTTAAATAGAGCAGCGAGTTCCAGGATCAGAACCTGATAGGTCATGACTCAGCATTCCATTAGTCAGAAACTCGAGTACACAGAAATATAGCAGCTGAGCAATCAGCCCACTGTTAACCTCCTCCAGCAAATATGGGGAGAAACAGAACATTGCATCCAATTTCTAACGATGCTGGCGATGGTACAGTGGGCTGCAGCGGACAAGCCCTGACTACAATCGGTTTTGATTTTAGGGCAAAATTGCGCAGCCACGGATTAGTCGCATGCAGCCAGTCTTATTGTTGGGCGTACCCTTAAAGGGTTTTTCTGGGACTCCTATGTTTTTTTTTTTCCTTTTCCTTTTTTATTAAATACACAATAGAAAAACACAGAACTGGTAAGAAAAATACATTACATTTCCATACACTTCTGAGACAAGTTCCACTACTTCTAGAACTGCCTAAATACAAAAGCACATAATCATAACATTTTTCCCAAAATACCCTAAAAAAGACCCTCCCAACCCAAAAAAAAATTTAATAAATGAATAAATAAATAAGTAAATAATAAAAAAAAGGAAAGAAACAGAAGAAAAAGACTTCTCTCCATTCTCCATTCCCTCACACTCTGACACCTTATAATCTCAATCCTGTCAACTCCAGGTTCACCAGCCATCTCTTCCAAGTTTCAGTGAAAGACTTATTTTTTTCCCCAGAAGCTACAGTTAATTTCTCACAGAACAGGTCCGACTTCACAGAGTTCTCCCAAAACTTTAAAGAGGGGGGGCTTTTTTTCATCTAAGATTTGACAATGCATCTTACCACTAGAAACAGGAGTTTAGAGGCTATTACTCAGTGTGAAGCAGACCTAAATTCAGACATGTCTCCGAGAACACAGATTTCAAAAACTTCTGGTATGATCAGCTTATGTAGCTCCAAAATCCTACTTATCACTTCTCTCCAAAATCTCGAGATATAGCTACAGGTCCATAGAAGATGCACATCATCAGATCCCTCTTCCTCACACTTCAGGCAACTAAAGTATTTATTTTTATAAAACTTCTCTAATTTTGCTGGAGTGTAATATAATCTATGTACTACAAAGAATTGTATTAATTGATGTGCCCGATTTTTCGATACCTGAAACGGACTAACCATAATTTCCTGACCAGTTATAGATGTTAAGAGTTTCTTGGATTTTATATCTGTGAGACCACAGAAGGAGCAGCGGGAGGCTTTGGAGGCGCCGATATCGGTTCAGGAAATAGATTTGGTCTTCAAGTCATTTGCATTAAATAAATCAGTGGGTCTAGATGGACTCCCCTATGAGATATATGTTATGCTCAAGAAGATCCCCACTCTGAGATTGTGGGAAATGTGGAATTATTCAAGAGAAAGGGACTTTCTTCCTGATTCTCTGAGGGAGGCACTTATTATTTTAATTCTAAAGGAGGGAAAGGATCCTAGTTTATTGGGCTCATATCGCCCGATTTCCCTAATAAATTCGGATTGTAAGATACTATCTAAAATATTGGCTGATAGATTAAAGTCGGTCATTACTACAATTATTCATGAAGATCAGACCGGATTTATTCCAGGGAAATCTACATCAATTAATATTAGGAGATGCTATTTGAATATGCAGTTGAGGTCGGACAATGTGGGTCAGAGGTTTCTTTTAACGATTGATGCCTCTAAGGCCTTCGATACTGTAGAATGGCCCTTTCTTTTTGAGACCCTGGAAAAGATGGGATTTGGACCATATTTTATTCAGTGGATCAAGCTGTTATACTCTGAAATAAGAGCTAGAGTCGGCCTCAATGGATTGGTTTCTGAGTTATTTCGGATTCAGAGGGGGGTACGCCAAGGGTGTCCCTTGTCCCCTCTGTTATTTGCAATTGCCTTAGAACCCCTGGCATCTCTAATAAGACAGGATAAAGATATAGTTGGGTTTAAGTTTGGTTTGCATGAAGAAAAGATTGCGCTATATGCAGATGACTTGATGTTGTTTGTGGGTTCTCATGGATCCTTAGCACAAATTTTGGAGGTCTTTGAAAACTATAGACGTGTACCCGGCTTGAAAATAAACTGGGATAAATCTACGTGCATCCCTATAGATCCCTAAGGTAACTCTGTTCCTGCCCCGTTAAAAATTCACCAAGAGGGAGTGAAACTCCTGGGGATAGTGGTGTCTGCATCATCAGGAGAATTTATTAACCAAAACGTAACCACTATGATCAAGAAAATTAAAGCGAAGATTAGGGTATGGAAAAAATTGCCCCTCTCCGTGTCAGGACGGATAGCTTTTACTAGGATGTGTCTATTACCTTTAATGAATTACATCTTATGGAATGCGCCGGTGGTAATCCCAGATAAGATTTTCAAGATACTTGAGGGTCTGCTGTCCGACCTGATTTGGAGAGGCCGCAAACCGAGAATGCGATTCCAAAGGCTGAAGTATCCTCAGATGCAAGGAGGTTTGTCTATTCCTGATCTCAGGTTATATAGTTTGGCAGGCCAAGTGAAGAGCTGCTTAGATTGGGGGAACTCCGTGCTTGAGAGAGGTGGGTATATGTCAGTTTTTGGATGCAGGATTTCATCTTCAAGAATGGATAAATAAATCTCCAACTATGTTATTGATGTATAGAACTTGGTTTGCTTTGAAAGGGATGGGTGGAGTTTCAGATTTACAAGGATACGTTAATATGGAATAACTCCATTATAAGAGATCTGGCCTGGTTAGACATTTCATTTTGGAGTAAGAAGGATTTATAAATTGAGTCAAATTTGGAACAACTATAGGATGATTTCTTTCCAGGCGCTTAGAAGGGTGTATGATATTCCCGACTCTTTTGTTTTTTTCTACTACCAACTACTACATGCTTTGAAAACGTGCCTGAAGGATAAGGCGGACCTTCGGGCGTTACCTTCCTTATTAATTAGCAATATGGGTATGTCCGAAGGGAAAAAAAGGATTTCTAAATTTTATAAAATGTTATCAAATTGTATGTATTCTAAGCTTAATGTGCGTGAACATATTAAAAAGTGGGAGGATTTTACTTCTCCCGGTAGACAGGGACTCTTATGTTTAATGACCTATCCTCAGGATAGATCATCAATATCCGATCAACGGGGGTCCAATACCCAAGACGCTAGACAATCAGCTAGTAAGAGGCTGCACCACTCCAGCTCCTTACAACTAACCAAGCACAGCAACATACATTGTATAGTGGCTGTGCTTGGTATTGCAGCTCAGGCTCATTCGCTTGAATGGGACTGAGCTGCACATAGGCCATATGACTGAAGAACGTGGCGTCATTGGCCTAGGAAAAGGCTGTAGCCTCATCAAACAGCTGATCAGCGAGGGCGCCGGAAGTCAGACAACCACCAATCAGATAATGGTGACCTATCATGAGTATAGGTAATCACTATATGAATCCGGGAAAACCCCTTAAATGTCTTGATATCTCTTCTGCTGCAAGCAATGTCTAGAATGAGGCAATCAATGAGGGAGTATTGGATTGCAAGAATAATGCTGGACATGACTATATACACAATACATTGATCCCTCAAGATACAATGGCCTCTGGATACAATATTTGCAACATAAATCGTCTTCTGTGGGCCAAAGTAAGTTGAAACTAGACTCAACATACAATGTCTTAGACCCAGAGCCAACAAATCAACATGGCCATTTCACTGGTAAAACGCCTTTTTTCATTGCCAAGTAGCTCCTCTGGGGTATTATCACGACCGGCGTACCGATCACAGACTTGTGACGCAAGGGGAGGGAAAAGGGAAAGCCCTGTCCAAGGGAGAGGGAAAGGTGGTGACCCCTAACTCACCTTGAAGCTGGCACCTGACTGCCCTGACGTCCCTAGACGGGTTCTTCACCCATACGCCGATCACGTGCCTAAACCCTGGCTTTCCTTAAGCTGAGCCCTAAGCAGTGGATAGGGCGGTGGGAGCACTAGTCCTCACCACTAACACTAAAGGAAAACACCAGGGAGAGGACGGACAATACAGACAAAACATATAAGCCCAGGTGGGCGACAACAGCGGACAACAAAAGCCCAACAGGGATCCGGAGGGTAATGCTCTGGTATGACAACCAAGAACAACAGCAACACAGCTCCAGTGGGTCAGTATAGAAGTCCAGGCAGGAGGCTCTATATGTGGCAAACAGAGAAGTGGGAAGGGGGAATATAAGGAGGTTGGGAGTGGCGGACAAGAAACAGCTGAGGAGAAGAAGCTACGGATCCCTGAGTGAGACAAAAAAGATTGCAAGGCAAACACAGAAAGCTACCATTAAGTAACAGCCTGATCTTTAGACAGAGCGCGACTTCCTGACCCCGGGTATAACGGAATCAGACGTGGCTCCTGACACCCTCGTGACAGGTACTACATCTTAGAAAGAGGATGGGGGGCACTCATAGATGGAAACCACAGGTGCAAACCAATAATTTTATTAAAACACCCATAAAATTGTACACATAAAGTAAAAATAAAAATAAAACTAGACCATGCGGTATAGGATGTAGAACCCGGATGGGTAGATGTATACAGTCCACCTAGAGCGAATTGTCCGACCCAATGGTATGAATAGGAAGTGCTGTCAGCTTTAGATGGTAATAACGCTTTAATAGCGTTCAATCCCTAGGAAGTAAACCTCACAGCGGGATAGTACATATAATAGAAAGTGCCTGTGTTTGGCTACATTACCGCCCTCCTGTAGTTGTGATAGAAAGTATCCTGCAGTCCGTATCGGAGCTCTGCTCTGCGTCCCGTGCAAGCCGTTCGGTCTAACGCGGCGTCCCACGTGACCGGCTGTGGATCATGTGATCAATCGTCACTGGAGTAGGCGGGTGTAGCGCAGGTCCTCTGCGATATAGCAGATGAATCCTTCCGCTGTAGGTAAGGCTGAAGAGGTCGTGCAAATCAGCCTTACCTACAGCGGAAGGATTCATCTGCTATATCGCAGAGGACCTGCACTACACCCGCCTACTCCAGTGACGATTGATCACATGATCCACAGCCGGTCACGTGGGACGCCGGCTGTGGATCCGAACGGCTTGCACGGGACGCAGAGCAGAGCTGCGATACGGACTGCAGGATACTTTCTATCACAACTACAGGAGGGCGGTAATGTAGCCAAACACAGGCACTTTCTATTATATGTACTATCCCGCTGTGAGGTTTACTTCCTAGAGATTGAACGCTATTCAAGCGTAATCACCATCTAAAGCTGACAGCACTTCCTATTCATACCATTGGGTCGGACAATTCGCTCTAGGTGGACTGTATACATCTACCCATCCGGGTTCTACATCCTATACCGCATGGTCTAGTTTTATTTTTATTTTTACTTTATGTGTATGATTTTATGGGTGTTTTAATAAAATTATTGGTTTGCACCTGTGGTTCCCATCTATGAGTGCCCCCCATCCTCTTTCTAATTGCATTACATTTCCGGCCTGGGTGTTGCCAGGGGTGAGCACCTTTCTATAGTAACGTGCTGAGTGAGCCACTGTAGCCTATCTATTTTCAGGTACTACATCTTCTCTACTGCTCACGGTCTGGGCCAGGATGAGTTGTTCCTTTGGACACTACAGTAGGTGACCGGGGCTTCATTTTATTTTTCTGGCACATCTATGTATTATGCAAGAAGCTCCTGCCGTTATCATAGAAAGGGATTTACAGTTTCCAGCATGTATTCCTGTCTGTTTTATGTAAGGACTTTCTTTATCTATCTTGGTTATCTGCTTATTTGTCTTAAAACTTCACTTTTAGATGACATTTTTGGGCTTTGGAACCAATTACTTGTTTTCCACTCACATTACAATGGTTTCAACATACAAAGGTCATCGAAGAACTAATTAATATTGTAACTTGCAGGACCACTGGTATATGATTATATTTTAGAAATTAAGATAAAAATATCTCCTCTGAAGCCAAGCACCAGCAACACGTTAAGGCATATCTATGGAAATAGCTGCTAGTAATTAGTCTTCGGCGTGACATGATTACATGTACTCAAGACTAGCCGCAATTCCACCCTGATGAATTACTTTAACAATTCACACTGGCGTCTCTTCAATCTCTATCTGACTCGGGTGGTTTATAGGTACCTGACTGACGTCCTCCCATTCCCAAGACTAAGATTAAAAGAAATCATTTTCATCTATAAAGAAGCAGGGTTACTTTCTCAATTCCAGTGTTTGTGCTCGGGCAATCCATGTCTTAGAAACTAAATCATACATCACAAGTAAAAATTCAGGGATTTTTTTTTATGTTCTACTCACATTTAGACCATTTTGGACAATACACAAAAATATATGTACAGAACAGTGCAAAAGGTTTAGGCAGGTGTGGGAAAAATACTGCAAAGTAAGAATGCTTTCAAAAATAGAAGTGCTAATAGTTTATTTTTAAGTGAATGAACAAAAGAGAAATCTAAATCAATATTTGGTGTGACCACCCTTTGCCTTCCGGACAGCATCAGTTCTTCTAGATACACTTGTACAAGGTTTTTGAAGGAACTCGGCGGAGAGGTTGTTCGAATCATCTTGGAGAACTAATCAGTAATCACAGATCATTTGTGAATGTTAGGCTTGCTCAAATTCTTTCTGTCTCTTCATATAATCCCAGACAGTCAATATCAGATCAGGGCTCTGTGTTGGCCATATCATCAATTTCAGAACTCCTTGTTCTTCCTTACCCTAAAGATATTTCTTAATGACATTGGCTGTATGTATGGGGTCATTGTCCTGCTGCAGAATAGATTTTAATTTAAACTATCAGCACTACAATTTTTGAAAGCATTCTTACTCTGCAGCATTTTCCACACCTGCCTAAAACTTGTTGCACAGTACTGTAGTTTATTAAAAATAGTTGGATGATTAAAGATTATTTAAAAAGAAATTTATAAAAACACAGAGAAAAGCTTAAAACAAGATGCATCTCCTTTAAGACAATGCCTGCCATGCTTCCAATGGTTTAGAGTTGTGCAAACATGGTGGACACTAATTTATTTCAGATGTTACTCAAGAAAGCTTCTATAATTTCCAATATCCTAATACTAAAATTACACAGTTATTTTCTGTTACGGTGACAACTACTCTATTAGTCATAAAAAGAATGAAAGGTTGCCAGAGATCTACCATTGTAATTAGCATTACCAGAGCCAAGTCACTAGTATCTAATGCAAAATGGAAAGGTACTCCACAGTATTGTTCTGCTTGTATGGGATATTTTTGGCACCTTATACTCCACAAAACCGAATTTCCTCGTGCTTCGTGGTAACGAGTCGATTTTCCCTGAAATGGCGGTAAAAATAAAACAAATCATACTTACCTTATCCATTTGAGCATGTAGAGGCTGCCACGGTCATCTTGCTTGAAGATCCCATGCGAAATCTTATGCGCGGTGACGTACCATGTCAACACACCAGTCAACATAATGACATCATCATGTGCTGCTCGTTTTTTTTCACTGGATCTTCTAGCAAGATGGCCGTGGCGGCCTCTTCGCACTCAAATGGATGAGGTAAGTACAATTTAATTTTGCTTTAATGTGCCTTAATATTTATCTCGGCATCTGAGGAGATCAATAACGGGAGGTGGCGCAATCACGTTACCTGTCAATGCACCAGCTACTTACCAAAAATGCGCTTTGTGACAAAGTAATTTACTACAAAGCGAATTTTTTTTAAAAATTCAGCGAAGGAGCTAAAAACTTCACTTTTTTTCTAACAGTAAAAAAATTGTTCACTTCTGGGAGCCCTATAAGCAGAATGAAGGAGCCATGGCACTGAAATAAGTGGAGTGCTAGAGAGTTGGCACAGTTACATATGAGGACAAGCTGCCTTACCTGGATAAACAAGGACTATCACACCTTCTATTCAGCCTGCCGGATCCGTCCTGCCACAAGTGGCCGTGCACTGCCGTGCTGCTGCTCCGTCCCCATTGACTATAATGGGGTGGGGAGGGAACTACGGCGCAGCACGGCAGTGCACTGCAAAGATTGCCGGCCTGAAAGTCGGACATGCAGGACTTTTAGTCCGGCGATCTCCGGCCGTGCACTGCCGTGCTGCACCATAGCTCCGCCCCGACCCATTATAGTCAATGGGGATGGAGCGGCAGCACGGCAGTGCAAAGGCACTTGTGGCGGGACGGATACGGCAGGCTGAATACCCTGCCGGACCCATCCTGCCGCAAGTGTGAAAGTACCATTAAGCAGAGGAGGGGCTGTGCATGTATGGTCATCTCCTCACTAAATGAGAATTACAGAAAACTATAAATCATGGATGAATAATTTATAAGTATTTTGTTGGTACACCCACCAGTTGTCACCAGTGGACAGTAGGTGGGTCTGTGGTTATTCGCACCAGCCAATACGAACAGGCAAAACTCAGGACTCACTAAACCCCTTCCAGACATGTATTGTACATGTCGCGTCTTTAAGATGGCGCCTGCTCAAGTGAACGGGTGCCATAGCCAGCCGGTGACTGCTGTGTAAGGGTAGATTCACACCTCCGTTTAACTGGTCTGGCAGAGATCACCGAATTGGCCTAGCCAAATAGTGCTGTTCACCGCTGGACCCCTTTGACTATGATGGGATCCAACGGGAATCCAGCTGGTTTCTGCCATGAGTGCCGGTTTTGGCCGGACAAAAGGCGGTGCTTGCGTTAAATGGAGGAGTGAATTTAACCTTAAAGCCCCTTTTCACTGCTCAATTGAGCAGAAAATTGTCAGAAAGGAAGCATTCCTTCCTGACAACCACCCGCTCTTCAGTGGAGAACGCTATTGCCATCGGTCGTCCCTATACAGAATCCTTGTTTGCCTGCAGCAGAATTCTGTTTAGACACTACGATCTGCTGCTGGCAAATGATGATTTAGGTGACCTCATGAATGATCCATTTACCGGATAAACAAGCATTTCACTCGTTCATGGAGTAAACAGCATTATGTCATATAATGAACGTCGTAACGAAAAAAAAAAGACAAAATGGCCAAATCAACTTCAAAAAATTTATAAAAAGACATCAAAAAGTCATACATACCCCAAAATAGTATCAAGAAATACAACATATCCCCATAAGTTATGGGTCTCAAAATATGGCAATTGCAAAAAAAAATTTTTTATATATACAGTTTTTCAGTTTTTAAATGCAAAAACATAAACAATATAAATTTGGTATAATTTTAATTGTACAGACCTGCAGAATAAAGGTAGCATGCCATTCGTACCATACAGTGAATGCCGTAAAAATAAAGCCTGTAAAACAGTGGCATAATTGTGTTTTCTCCAATTCCGCACCATTAATAATTTTTTTTCCAGTTTCCCAGTAAATAATATGGAAAAATAAATGGTGCCATTAAAAAGTAGAACTTGTCTCACAAAAGCCTTTAAACAGCTATATGAATGGAAAACGAAAAAGGTAATGGCTTTTGGGAGGCAGGGAGTAAATAATGAAAACGAAAAACAGGAAGCTTTATGACAGGATGGGTTTAAAAGAGGTCGCCATGCAATAGCAAAGTGGGCCTATACAGTTTGAACAAAATTTGTACGAAATGTTAAAATGTTGCTTAGCAGCATTAATTACTATAAAAATTGGATATGCAGAATTTTATCTTTCTACGTTTTTCTATAATGTCATCTTGACCCTATGACATCATGAGAAATGGGAGTGGAGAATTCGTGGCTTCACCAGACTACCGTATTTTTCGCCCTATAAGATGCACCGGCCCATAAGACGCACCTAGGTTTTTGAGGAGGAAAATAAGAAAAAAATATATTTTTAACCAAAAGGTGTGCTTTTGGTGGGTTTTGAACTAATGGTGGTCTGTGCATGACACTATTATGGGGGATCTGTGGATGACGCACTGTTATGGAGGGGATCTGTGAATGGCACTGTTATGGGAGGATCTGTGGATGGCACTGTTATGTGGGATCTGTAGATGGCACTGTTATGGTGGATCTGTGGATTGCACTGTTATGGGGTGGGGGATCTGTTGATGGCACTGTTATGGGGGGGGGCATCTGTGGATGGCACTGTTATGGGGTGAGTGATCTGTGGATGACACTTTTATGGTGGAGGGACATCTGTGGATGACACTGTTATGGGGGATCTGTGGATGACACTGCTGTATTTTTGTCATCCACAGATCCCCCTCATAACAGTGTCCACCACTCTCCGAAGTATTTATGAAGATTAATCCTTAACCTCTTAATAAGTTTAACTAAAGTTGCGCTCTCCCCTGTATTAGTACTGAACTTACTAACAGGCTTCCATAGCAGGTATATATATATATAAAGAAGCTATCCCATTACAAAAATGTATTCGCTATTGAGAGGATAAGTGTCTGATTTGCTCCATTCAACTTTATGGGACGGCAGGAGATAGCCAAGTCCTTGTACTCAGCTATCTCTGGTGGTTGTGTGGAGTTGAATGGAACAGCAGTACATATTTATGACTGCCGTTTTGCTGAAATTGGGGAACACAGGGCACCTGTTCTGGTAATAGATGGCAGCTCTAGTGGTTTGGCCCCCAATGATCAGATACATCCCCTACCCTGTGGATAGGGGATGTGTTTGTAATGGGACAACCCTTTTAAACACGCAGAAGTGGTGAAGGAGCCACTCATATGAAGATTTCCAAGGATGTCCAGAAATGTTATGTCCAGGTAAGTTACCATTGACATTGCTGCAGTGATGATACTAGTCTAGTAAAGACTAGTGGTCAGGTTTTGTACTAACACCACCATAACAGCCAACCATCATTGCTTTAGAGAAGGGATGTTCAACCTGTGGCCCATTAGCTGTTGCAACACTACACTACAACTCCCAGCAGGCCCTAATAGCTGTAGGTTCTCCAAGCATGCTGGGAGTTGCAGTTTTGCAACAGTAGGAGGGTCAGCAGGTTGGGCACCCTGCTTTAGAGAAGTAAATAGAGACCAGGGGTGGACAACCTTTATTTGTTATTCTATGACAGTCTCTACAATATTTTTAAGCCTGAAAATCTCCTTTATGACCAGGTGTACATCTGTTTTAAAATCCTCTTCGACTCTATATCTCTCAGAGATGTTTCTAGATTCTCCTCTACTTTTTTCCAGTTCAGGCCGAGAACAGAATTGTACCAAGCTGTAATGAAAATCAGTAAATTCAGCTGAAATATGGCATACCTCCCTTCCTTGCAAGAAAGCATAAGAAAACTCAGAACAGAACAAATAATCTTTGTGTCTAGAGTAGAATGATACTGAAAAAATATGAATAGAGCCTCTAAAATATATAAGACAAAGTGAGGTGTTTGTCAAAAACTGAAAAATCCCAGGAAGTATTTCAAAGAATGATTGAAAGTGGTAGAGGAGATTGTCATATTTCTAGTATTTATGGCAAAGGAACCATTATGGTTATATGAAATAAAGATAACACTTAAGAATATGAATGCTACTGTATTCACTGATGAGCAAAAGGGTAACAATGCTTTGAACTTTTGACTTTCAGGCTCCATATCTCACCATCCACTACAGCTTCGAACGTGAGACAACCATCATTTTATAGACAATCATCTTGGCAATTTCATACATAAATTGTACTTGCAACTATTTAGCATATGATTTGTTACGCAGATTTTTGTCATGTAACTGCATTGTTACCGTTTTTTCCTGGTGGTGGAACAATCTTTTGATTCTTGTATACTACAAATTACAACCTGTCCTCACATTCCCTAATAGCTCAGTTAGATCAGGTTGATTCCCAAGCAAAAGGTCACTGTTTGAATTGAGGAGCAGACATGAAGATGATTTCCCAAGAAAAGAGAAACAGCATCATCCAGCTCATCGATAGCAATATCTCAGCCAAGCAAATTGCCAAACTGCATCATGTGATTGGCATGACAGTTGGAAACATATGGAATGAAGTCCATCCATCCATTCCAAAGGCAACAAGTCAGCTCATCACAAGGTCTATCAGTTCCGGCATGACAAACATGGGAGTGCAGGTGGCTTGTATCCTTCGTAATAGTGAGATCACAAACGTCCATGCATTTTGGGCGAGGCTAAATTGTGAGCAGCCATGTAAAAGCTAAAGGTACTCGTTGGAATTAGGGCCCCTTTGCGCACCCAGGCTGCAAAAAAGTGTCACTTATTGCGGACAAGAAAAGGCATTTTCTATATAGTTCTGGCAATGTGCGGATCAGCAAAATGCGGAAAGCACATTGCCGGTGTCCGTGTTTTGCGGATCCGCAGATCCATGGATCCGCAAAACACATACAGACGTCTGAATAAGCCTTACAGGGGGGTGATTAGTGACAGGGGGTGATCAGGGGGGTGACATGGGGTGATCAGGGGTTAATCGGGGGTTAATCAGGGGTTAATCAGTGACGGGGGGGGTGGATGGGGGGGTCTGTGTGGTGATTGGTGCACTTACAAAAGATTCCTTTGGTGGTCCCAAGCAAAAGGGACCACCAAAGGAACAATCAGCAAGCATATCAGACGCTATTAACAAAACAGCGTCTGATATGTGATTTTATTTTAACTTCTACAGCCTGCCAGCGCATGATCAGCGCTGGCAGGCTGTAGTTTAACTTCTTCCCGACGCGATCCTGTGAAACGCGCGCACGCGCGTGCGCGTGTTCACAGGAAATCTCGCGTCTCGCGAGATGACGCCTTGGCGCGTCCAAGAGGAACAAACCGACTGCCGCCAGGACACAATCCTGCGTTCGGCGGTCGGCAACTGGTTAAATAGGGGGTAAGTCAGTCTAATAGTTATTGATTCAGGAATATTATCATATTAGTAACTACATATATGAAAACTGAAATTAGGGTCTAAATGTGACAGTTATCCTTTAAGAGGTAACAGGTAAGGACCTATATACATTGTCGAAGTACACATCTACAACACTTCACCCAGAATGAGGGTATACTGTATGAGGTCATACCATGCCTTCAATTTTATATGTGGGCACCCAGAAAATTGTGGCATGTCCTAATGCATTGCTTTAAGACGCACATGGAGTGTAAATAGGTTATCAGTATGTGTGCACAGACCCTAAAGAATCTCAAAAACTGATATGCTGCTGTATTCAATATACAGGTTAAACATACTTGTGTAGGTTATATTTAAAGGGCAACTAGCTTCAATTATTTTTTTATATTGTGTAGGGACAGTGATTTTAAATATTTTTGTAATATATTTTATTAAGGTAAATGTTTGTATTTTTATTAGAAAACAATGTGTAATGTGCAACCCTTTAACTGAGTATTACTAAGGAAAGTCTTCATGGCTTACTATTTGCTCAGGACTGCGATGTGTAACATACAGAGGCAGGCTTTTTAGCCTGCCTCTTCTCTCCCTACCCAAGCCCCTGTCTCCCTACATGCGCTCTATTATATTTCTGATCTTTCTCTGCCTATCTGACTTGCTGTCAGTACTGATAGCTGGGATCTATGCTCATTTCTGTCTTCCTTGTGCTTCTCTATTAGTTAGTGAGCATAGGGAAGATAGAGGGGAATGGGACTGCAGCGATCAGTGGTGGCAGTAGGTATTCAGAAACATAGTACATGTACTGTTGGCACTGATAGCTGCAGCCCTCTCCCGATCTTCGCAGTGAAAATAGGGAGAGTTGTAATCTGCAGAGATCAGTGCCGGCAGCTAGTGTACTATGTTTCTATGTACTTCTTCTCTTTCTTACCTGTGCTCATTAATTAAAGACAGAGAAAATTAAAATGAGCAGAGCGGCCAGCAAACAGCACTGGAAGCTAGTCATATAGGCAAGGATTGGTCTGAAATATCGTAAGACACATATAGAGAACAACAGGCAGGGGAAGGGAGAGGTGAGGCAGGCTGAGAAGTCTGCCCCCATATGTTACATACAGCTGTCTTCAGTATATAATATACATCATAGATGTTGTTTTCTAATTTAAAAAATACATTTTGAAACAACTGAAAGGTGGCATGAAGCAGGATGTAGCTCAACCCAAAAATGCAGTTGTGCATATATATATTACAGGGGAGCAGATCCTGCACTTGTGGCCCGATGCTAATGGCGATACTACAATAGACATCCTACACAAGATGGCAATTGTGTAGATGTGATAAATAATATAACAATATAGCAATAACAAATGACAAGATAGGTGCACACTGCGGTCTTACTAAGCCCTCAAACTGATGTTAAAATTGAGAGATTAGTCAACATGTCCTGCGATGGAGTACATGTCTAAGCCCGAGCACCACACCAAGGTTTCTCAAGTAGCTCGGGACCTAACACTCACCTACCTGTGCCGTATGGGCAATACCAGGGGCCAGTGGGTGAAATTACAGGAAAGTATAGGCCGAATCACAGCAGACTCCTCAGTTACCTCCAGCATGTAACCATGCCTGCAATGGGAGCAGGGAGAAGGCTGTGAGCCCCACCCAAGACTGGCTGATATGGCCCAGGCCTCACAGGTGCACCTAAATGTAGCCTGTGGATGGAAAACAAGCTACATTTACATGGGAGTTTATACACCTCCAAAAAATTATATATACAAAACAACTGAAAGGTGGCATGAAGCAGGGTGTGCTCAACCCAAAAATGCAGTTGTGCATAGATATATACAGGGGAGCAGATCCTGCACTTGTGGCCCGTTGCTATTTGTGATCCCCAGCAAAAATGCATACTGTGGAGGATGCCCGCAGCAGACCACAAGTACCACAATAGACATCCTACACAAGATGGCAATTGTGTGGATGTGATAAAATATATAACTATATAGCAATAACAAATGACAAGACAGGTTCACACTGCGGTCTTGCTAAGCCCTCAAACTGATGTTAAAAATGAGAGATTAGTCAACATGTCCTGCATTGAAGGATATGTCTAAGCCCGAGCACCGCGCCAAGGTTTCTCAAGTAGCTCAGGGCCTAACACTCACCTACCTGTGCCATATGGGCAATACCAGGGGCCAGTGGGCGAAATTACAGGAAAGTATAGGCCGACTCCCAGCAGTCTCCTCAGTTACCTCCAGCATGTAACCATGCTTGCAATGGGAGGAGGGAGAAGGCTGTGAGCCCCACCCAAAACTGGCTGATATGGCCCAGGCCTCACAGGTGCACCCTAATGTAGCCTGTGGATGAAAAACAGGCTTCATTTACATAGGAGTTTATACACCTCCAAAAAATGATATATACAAAACAACTGTGGACCTGTCTTGTGTGCACCTGTCTTGTCATTTGTTATTGCTATATTGTTTTTTATTATTTATCACATCCACACAATTGGCATCTTGTGTAGGATGTCTATTGTGGTACTTGTGGTCCGCTGCGCACATCCTCCACCATATGCATATTTGCTAGGGATCGCCATTAGCAACGGGCCACAAGTGCAGGATCTGCTCCCCTGTATATATATGCACAACTGCATTTTTGGGTTGAGCACATCCTGCTTCATGCCACCTTTCAGTTGTTCCTTTGGGGAGGGTTCTCTGAGAGAGCTAACGTTTATCCTGTAGGTAGATTATAAATTATGTCAATGGGAAAACCCTTTAACAAACATCATGACACTTTAGTTATTGACTCAAGACATTGATCTGAGATATGGGGCATGGGAGAGTTCAGTTTAACATGAAGAGGTTATAGAACTATCGCTGACAGTTGTTAAAACCTTTCTCACACCCCTTTTGAAAGATGAATTGAAAAATAAAAATAAACTATCAAATAGTCACTGGGAAGCATTAGTCATCCTGCTCTCATGTTATTACTGTAGCATATGTCAGGTAACACAATTAGGCTGTGTTCACATCACGTCCAGTGTGCTCATTCAGCATATTTGTCAGTGTGTGTGTGTGTGTATATATATATATATATATATATGTACATACCCAAAAAATGAAACAGCACCTCCTAGAGGTAATTTAAATGCAGGTGCAAGCTACACGGACAACTATACAGCAAACCAAAAAAATAGCAGCACACTGGAGAATGCACTAAGAATGGGTGAACAAGTGAATGTGTGAACAGGGTCAAATACATGACTACCGTACTTACTATAACATGGGGTAGAAGCTCTTAGCGCATATAGTTGATTAAAAATATGTCGGGCCCGTCTACCAAGCGACAAGGTGGCTTCTAATCAAATGGGGACCTACGCTAACACGGAGTGTCCAGCTCCACTATGATGTAGTGATAGTACTGATTAGAAGCACCATGCAGGTGGGCGGGTAAGCGGGAGTGCTAAGTTCCATAGAGGATGCCTATTCCTCATCTATATATACATACCCAAAAAATTAAACAGCACCTCCTAGAGGTAATTTAAGTGTAGGTGCAAGCTACACGGACAACTGTACATTCTTAGTGCATTCAGCAGTGTGCTGCTATTTATTTTGTTTGCTGTATCTATAGATATATATATATATATTTATACATATATATAAAACTAAGAAAAAGCACTAGTCAGAATTGATATAGTGGGTGCAATCCCTCCAGGGCGTAGGTTATTGAGCCCCTATGCATCCAAAAATCATAGAATGAGGCAGCACTCCAGTTTGGTGAAGGTATACAACGCATGCACGCAGGCGCAGTTTCTGACGTCTCTGGCTGTAGCAGACACACAGCATGCCCAGTGCGAACAAACAGGCGCTAATCTATCTCTATATACGAGACATATGCTTCCATAGCGATGATCCTGTAAGTTATAATACACCTTACAGCTGTTTCTATATGATTTAATTTAACACACAGGAGTCGGTGATGCGCACATCTATCAATTAATGTATATTTAATTTTTAGATATGATGTGATGTTCACAGATGAAGAGTACACTGCATTAGGATATATATATATATTTGCACTAATGTTTGACAAGATTTGAATTTTGATATATGGATTAATTGTACACAATTGAGCACATTATTGATCATTAATTTGATCCCTTCCACTACCCTATTTATACTTGGTTTGTGTGCACATGTCACATTGCTTGAGAAAGGCCTCATTGTGTTGGGCTGAAACGTTGCAAGTGGGGTGAATAAAGTGGTCCACCATCTTCACCAAACTGGAGTGCTGCCTCATTCTATGATTCTTATATATATATATATTATATATATATATAATTTTAGCGTTTGCCAGGCAGGTATATGTCAGTGTATTTTTTTTTTTAACATAAGGGCTACTTATTTTACTCACTTATATAGCGCTGCTATATTCCGCAGCACTTTACAGACATTATCATAACTTGCTGTCCCCAATGGAGTTCACAATCTAAGTTCCCTGTCAGTACGTCAGTACTTTGGAGTCTAGGAGGAAACCCACGCAAACACGGGGAGAACATACAAACTCCATGCAGATGCTGTCATGGTAGGAATCCCACCTAGGACCTCAGAGCTGCAAGGCACCAGTGCTAGCCACTAAGCCACCGTGTTGCTATTGGGTGACGTATGTCAATGTATGGAATACAGTAGAATATATCAGGATATGCCATCTTCATGCTGAAGCCCAATGCTAATCCAGCACCCCGTGCCTGCGATTCTGTCCCCATGCCCAGTCACGGGCTCCAGGTTTCCTCACTCCTCCCCATTGCTGCCTGTCAGCACGGCTCGGGGTTCTTAGCTGTGGTCTGTGCTCCTGCTGCCGGCATTCTCCTCCTGGCTCTTAGTGGAGCTTGTGCTCCAGCTCTTAATTCCTTGTGTGCGTGTAGCGTGTGTGCGGGTGTGTCTCTATCTTCCCCACATACCCTCTATCTTCCCCAGCCTATAGCTAGTCTGCAGGATGTATATAAAGGCGCCTCCTTCTACAGGAATTTAATTAATTTTTGCCCAACCTAGATGTAGAGGCATATAACTTTATCACCACCAATAGATTTTGCCTACTCTTGCCATCTAGTACTAATTATCTCTAAAACATAACTTTTATTTTCGCTATTATAACTGTACTCTAATATTGACTAAAAATTGGACGACAATCCTGCCTTTCTAAGTACACCTATTGAAGTATTCCTGAGCTGTAGTCTCTGGCTCTAGTTGCTGAGAGACGCTACCCGGAACCCCTAAAGACGCGATTCTAGGCAAAACATGTCGGGGGGTAGTGTGCACCGATTTTAAATGTGACATACAATCCTTACCTTATCCAGTGTATTAGCACTGAGAGAGAGCGCGCAATCTCTCAGCAACTAGAGCCAGAGACTACAGCTCAGGAATACTTCAATAGGTGTACTTAGAAAGGCAGGATTGTCGTCCAATTTTTAGTCAATATTAGAGTACAGTTATAATAGCGAAAATAAAAGTTATGTTTTAGAGATAATTAGTACTAGATGGCAAGAGTAGGCAAAATCTATTGGTGGTGATATCCTTCTACAGGAAGACACTTGAGCAACTTGGTTACTAGCTTGTCTAGTGCTATATTGTGTGAAGGTGTTTCGTGTGATTCAGCTTTACTGTGTACCAGACCCTGCTTCTTGTTCAAACGGACATTGCCTATTCTCTGCCTTGCCCCTGACCTAGGACTATGTTCACGGACTTTGCCTCATTTCTTCCTGCTTTGACCTCGACCTTTGTAACCTGACTACGCTTCCACCTGATCAGCCTGATCAGATCCTGTACCACCTGGAGGTCAGTCCAGTGGATCCACACCCAGGTCCCAATTGCCTTGTGTCCTAACCCCCCTCAGAGGTAGCACCTAGTACACCCCTTAGGAAAGTCTATCCTCACCATTAGAGGTATTGTGAAGAATGAGGGGTGTACATAGACAACGCACTCAGAGGTAGTTGGTCACATGGGACAGTGGGTTTGCACCCGTTGAACAACAACCTACCAAGAATGTACAATTATCTTAAAAGTACCTACCATTAGAGATGGCCCAAAAAATTCACCGGCGAACATAGCTTGTTCACGTCCTCCGCGGTGGGCGAACATATTCGATGTTCGTGTTCGCCCCTATACTTTATCATTGAGTAAACTTTGACCCTGTACCTCACAGTCAGCAGACACATTCCAGCCAATCAGCATACCCTCCCTCCCAGACCCTCCCACCTCCTATCTAAACGCAAGGACGGCATCCATCTTAGATTCATTCTGAAGCTGCAGTGTTAGTAATTGTAAATCATAATGCGATTAATATAACCTGTATTATTCGCATTGCGATTACAACTTAGATCTGAGTTCCTAATGATTGTATTGCTAGAATATAACGAAGATAACCAATATAGCGCTATATTCTCAATCTTTGTTATATTTTAGCAATACAACAACCATTAGGAACTCAGATCTAAGTTTAATTGCAATGCGATCAATATAACCTGCATTAATCGCATTGCGAATTCAACTTAGAGCTGAGTTCCTAATGGTTGTTGTATTGCTAGAATATACGTTATATTCTAGCAATACAACCATTAGGAACTCAGCTCTAAGTTGTAATAGCAATGTGAATAATACTTACAATTATTAATCGCTTTGCGAATCCATTTGATGCCTCTATTTGATTGTATATGACGGTTGACTATGACTACCACCAACGTTCTGCTGCCTCCAAAACAAGATATCTGAACCCCCGAGGGGCCATTTGGGCGTTTTTGATAGAAAACGCATCAAAAACGCATCTGCATTTTTATAATTTTTTCATTTTTTATTTTATTTTTTTGTGTATTTTGCCACATTTGGTTGCATATTTACATTTGGTATAGGCAAATATGGTAGTCTAGATCATGTGTCTATACCAAAACCTAGGATCATTGTTTGACAGCATATTTTTTAAGCCATATAGCTGAATATAGATTTGGGCAGAGTAATGATCTAGACCTGTGTTTCCCAACCAGTGTGCCTCCAGCTGTTGCGAAACTACAACTCCCAGCATGCCTGCGATGTTTGGTCTACCCACTATCATTGATTAAACTTTGACCCTCTACCTCAGTCAGCAGACACATACCAGCCAATCAGCATACCCTCCTTCCCATCTCCTGGACAGAATCCATTTTAGATTCATTCGGAAGCTGCAGTCTTAGTGAGAGGAGGGACAGTGTAGCTGCTGCTGATTTAATAGGGAAATCGATAGCTAGGCTAGTGTATTCAGTGTCCACTCCAGTCCTGAAAGACTCATCAGATCTCTGCTGTAAGGACAGCGTCCTGACAGCACCCCAAAAAGCCCTTTTTAGGGCTAGTACATCAGTCTCCCTCCCAGACCCTCCCACCTCCTATCAAAAAGCAAGAACGGCATCCATCTTAGATTCATTCTGAAGCTGCAGTGTTAGTAGTTGTAATCGCAATGCGATTAATATAATCCTAATTTCTAATGGTTGTATTGCTAGAATATAACGAAGATTGAAAATATAGCGCAATATTCTCAATCTTCGTTATATTCTAGAAATACAACCATTAGGAACCCAGCTCTAAGTTGAATTCGCATTGTGATTAATACAGGTTATATTAATCGCATTGCGAATTCAACTTAGATCTGAGTTCCTAATGGTTGTTGTATTGCTAGAATATAACGAAGATTGAGAATATAGCGCTATATTCGTTATCTTCGTTATATTTTAGCAATACAACCATTAGGAACCCAGCTCTAAGTTGAATTCGCAATTAATATAACCTGTATTAATCGCATTGCAATTACAACTTACCACACTCTGCGTCAACTACATAATTTTCCATGGGAGTTTTGCCATAGATCCCCCTCCGGCATGCCACAGTCCAGGTGTTAGTCCCCTTTTCCATCACTATTGTGGCCAGAAAGAGTCCCTGTGGGTTTTAAAATTCGCCTGTCTATTGAAGTCTATGGCAGTTCGCACTGTTTGCATGTTCGAAATTCGCGTTCGCCATTCGCGAACGAAATAATTTATGTTCGCGACATCACTACCTACCATACATATCATGTTAGTATCAATTGTCTCAGAAATCTTCAAAAGATATATGCATGTAATTTAAGATATACCAGCACCAACACGTATACTACATGAAAAATTTGCACGAGAAACATTGAAGGAACTGGACTTTCAGTCATTTTCTACTGTTCATTGCTTTTGACATGGAGAGATTTATCATAGACATCCACTTGATTCATGACTGACTCCATCTAAGACACATAGATCGCTGGTCATGCTTGTCAAATTTGTATATACAGTAAATGCATATGATCAAAGCTACTCTACCAGAATTGACTTTCCTCCAGGGAACTGTCTTGAAATATTTCATCTCCGTAAGGTAGATATGATCAATGTTTTGGTTGTCTTAAGGGACATTTTGGTAAAAAAATAAAAATAAAACTGTTTTGTTGATGCAGGAAACATTGATAACTGGTGCCCTTTAGAAAGATTAAACATTTATTACACAAAGGACTGAATTCTACTAGATTAAAAAATGTCTATCTCGAAATTTCATCTACTCCACAATGAATATTTCTTGTCATAAAGTCTTGAAACTCATTTGACTTATTGAATCCATCTCAAAGTCTACATCTGCTCTCTAACTTTCCTCAGGATCTATTTTCTCTACTGTAAGGAAACCAGTATGTTTTATTGCTTGTTATGGGTAAAATTATTGCACGCGAAAAATGGAAATGTTTGGAGCCAGGAGCTTTTCCTCCGAAGAAATAGGATTTTTATTGATGATACAAACCAGAAAATGCTATTTTCCGTAGACAAGAGTCATCTCTAGGGATCAGTACAGTTCCCGAATAGGTTGACAATGAAATGCTCTATACAGATAGTTATTTTAGATTATTTCCCTGGTGTCTATATTTTTATAGATTGTGTCCCTTGGCAGCCTAAGACTTTTTCCATCTCCTACCTAGCTTCCATTGCTATTCACAGGATATTGATATATAACTCAATTTTGGATTGGATAGCTTGACCATTTGGGACTTCATTTGCAACCTATTGACGAGTCTTAATAGTCATGGTTTCTCACTCTCTATTTTCTGCAGTAAGGGACAAGCTAACCATGTATTGGACCCAATGCACAGAGTGTAGTTCACAGTGAGCCTTCTTAAGCCCAGTCCAGATGATGACAGATTTTTTTGGTTAACCAAAACAACAATAATGAAAAAAGTAACATCAAAAATACAAAAACTGAAAAAAGAAATGACAGTGTTATTGTAAGTAGTGTTGAGCAAATCAAAGTATCCAAAGTGGGCTTCGATCCGAATTTCAGGAAAAGTTTGATTCGTCACAAAGTCGAATTTCGAGGTACTTTGTGGTAAACAATATTTTTTTTAAAGAGGTGGCTGAAAAATTATACTCACCTCATCCAAATGCTCCCGGAGACGCCGG
This sequence comes from Bufotes viridis, assembly GCA_033119425.1. NCBI lineage: Eukaryota > Metazoa > Chordata > Amphibia > Anura > Bufonidae > Bufotes > Bufotes viridis. Next base: position 29,371,170 of record CM065590.1, read on the forward strand.
CCGTTCCAGACTTGTTTGAAGAAAACTCGCCAAAGGACCTGCAGTGAGCGTGATGATGTCACCATATGATCATGCTGGGAACAAATGGTGACTTCATCAGCTCCCAGCATGATCACATGGTGACATCATCCCGCTCCCCACAGGTCCTTTGGCGGGTTTACTTCAATCAAGACAGGAGCGAACAGCCTCTCTGCAAGCAAGTGCATGAGGTGAATATATATATACTAGCAGAAGGACCCGGCTTCGCACAGGTATATTTCATCTATTTCATTTAATGTATGTGTGTGTGTAAAAGATATCGACAGTATCCGCTATAACAGTAACATCCACAGCGCCCTTCCCTTTAACAGTGACCTCCACAGCAGCTGCCCCTTTATTAGTGACATCCACAGTACTCCGTCTCGTTAACAGTGATTTCCACAATAACCCTCCCCCTTAACAGTTACCTCTACAGAGCTCTGTTCCCTTAAAATGTGACCTCCACAACACACTGCCCCCTTAACAGTGAGCTCTACAGCACCCTGCCCCATAACACTGACCTCGACCGGCCCTTTTAACAGTGACCTCCATAGCATCTTACCCCCTTATCAGAGACCTCCACAGCAGCCTGCCACTTTAACAGTGAGCTCTACAGCATCCCGCCCCCTTACCAGTGACCTCCACAGCTGCCACCCCTTTATTAGTGACCCCCACAGTACCCCATCTCCTTAACAGTGATTTCCACAACACCCCAGATATTAGAGCTTTCAGACTTCCTGTCCTCTGTCTGGCGCAGGGCCTGGACGGACACAGGGATGTCCTTTTGAACAGCTCACACTCAGACAGCAGCACTGTGCTGTCTGAGCGTAAGCTGCAGGGAGAAAGTCACCCTCCCTCACACCCCTGCAGCTGACAGAAGTATATTTTTACCTTCATTTTTTCAATCCCCATTGGCTGCGGAGTGAGAGGGGGCATGGCTTAGAGGGACCTCAGTGCGGGGTTTTTAAGTCCATCTTTTGAGGGTGGCCTGAATGGCTACCCTAACTGCCCCCTAAACTGTGACCTCCACAGCACTTTGCTCTCTTAACTGTGTAATCCACAGCACCCTGCCCCTTGAAGCTGACCTGCAGCAGTGAAGAAAAATGGCTGGTTTGTTATGGAAACCTGGTTTAAAACTGTGTGTATGTGGAGACAAGGATCTGCCAGCTTCTATTGACTGATAATGGACATGTGACCGTGTGTATGGCAGTTGCGACATGAAGAGAAAGACCTGCAGGCTTCTATTGGCTAATGTAGCTCCCATGATATCTCAGGAACGGTACGTACTGGAGAGCTGAGACCTAAAACCTTCCCAGACACCTGATGTACCTGTGTACTAAATTTCGTGATTGTAAATGCGACAGTGCAGATTCCTTTAGCGTACATACATACTGTACATACATACACACACACACACATACATACATACATACATACACTCAGCTTTATATAATATATATATATATATTTATTTTTTTCCCTGGATGTGAGTCACAGGGTCACATGATCAGCATTGAAAGCGGCATCTGAAGGGTTAAATGCTCCATACAATGGAAAGCGATTTGTGACAAAGTAATTCATAACCAATCAAACTTCTAGTTGAAGTTCGGTGAATCAGACGAACTGAATTTTTCAAAAAACTTTGTTCATCTCTAATTGTAAGGTATGAATGACTTTGTCCCTGCTACTATGTTGTCTGTAGAGGGGCCAGCAGGGTTGCCAATCTTCAGAAATTTCTAGACAGTCCAAAAAAATAGGGCACTGTCTGTGAAAAAAGAAATAAAATATTTGTGCATGTGATTTTTTTGTAGCTGGTGTTACTTGAGCAGGTCATTGTGATTGTAATTGTAATCATTTAATGGATCATACTAAATACTGCTAAATGCTAATGCATTCATATTGGTATATCAAGCTATAGACAGGCATATATACCAACCTATACCATACCTATAATTCTTATCATTTATTTGTGGCCTTCCAATTAGCTTTTAAAAAAATGTTGGCTGTCTGTGATTTTTGGATAAATTCTCCAGCAAAAAAAAAATTCAGGTTGGGAGAACTGGGGGCCAGTGGGATGGCAGATGGTGCATGTGTGTCATATACCATGTGGCTTGAATGTGGATCATAATAACTGCTACCAGTGCAGTCGTCAGGCGGGGTACGGCAAGGGGTCCCTTAAAGTAAAAGTTTTCATGACGCCAGTTGCTACAAAGCAACAATGGGACAGAGTCCCTTAAAGAAATGGTGTTGGTGGTACCCAGGTGTAGGAATGCCAGAGTGGTGTAGGGTGGCCTACAATGTCCCTTAAAGTTTTGTGCACGTGTCACGTAGCTCCTACCTGGATACGCTGGACCCCTCCCGAAAGCATAATAATGCTAGTTTATCTAATAGGAGACTGCAGCACAGTGTAGTAACTCTGCCTAGTCTACACAGGACTTAAAATGGCCAGGATTAAAATGATCAGCAGGGTCTGGAAGAAATAAAATTAACCCAAAAAAGGTTTTATAAATCAATTCGGCGAAACCAACAAGATGGGGGCTTATTTGAGGTAATGTATAGGGTTGAGCGAACCCGAACTGTAAAGGTTCCGTACCGAACTTTAGGGTTTTTGGTACCCGGACCCGAACCCGAACAGTTCCGTAAAAGTTCGGGTTCAAGTTCGGTGTTCGGCGATTTAATGGCGCTTGTTGAAAGGCCGCAGGGCAGCCAATCAACAAGCGTTTAACTAGTGTGCCCTTAGAAGCCATCGCAGCCATGCCTACTAATGGCATGGCTGTGATTGGCCAGTGCAGCATGTGAACCAGCCTCTATATAAGCTGGAGTCACGTAGCGCCGCACGTCACGTCAGCTCTTACTAGTGTAGGGATAGGATGCTGCTGCTGTGAGGGAGAGATTAGTAAACAATTCTGGTGTACTTAGTGTTGTTAAATCTGAAAACTACAGCGATTATTTTTGTGGGTGCTATGCTACACTTTTGTACCCATGAGCCCAGTGCCACAGAGAAATAAGCTTTAATCAGTCTGTTTGTTAGGTGGGTGTCGGCGACCATTTTTGCAAATGCAGTGCCCTTGCAACTGCATGTGTGCCAGGGACATTACTTTAATCCTGTTCTGGTAGCTCAGTGGGCGACATCTAGCCATTTTTAAGGACACATGTACTGCATATGTGCCAGGGGAAGGGAAAATAATATAGGTAATCCGTCTGTGCTGAATATCTGACAGGGAAAATCTATTCATTAAATCCATCTGTTAGATTCTAGGGGGACAAGTTCCCTATTTTTGGCGGTCAAGTACTCCTGCGACCTGCAGTGCATACCTGGCAGTGAAAATAATTCAATTACATTAGTCTGTCACATATTTGTGTGACCTAAAGCGTTTTGTTCTCTTTCTCACACCGGCACTGCAAATCTGAAAGTCAGATAAAACCAGTAAATACTGCTGTTACATTGTCGGTTGACAAATTCCCATTTTTTGTGCTAGAAGGTATATTTTTTGGCCTGCGCTGCATTTTTGACAGTCCCAATAAAACCGTTAAATACTGCATTTAAATTTTTGGTTTAAAAAAGCACACTTTTTGTGTTAGATAGTACAATTGCAGCCTGCGCTGCATTTCTGAGTGTGCAATATAACCAGCAAATACTACTGTGACATTGTTGGTGAAAACAATCACTTATTTTTTGCCATAAAGTATATTTGCAGCCTGCACTGTATTTCTGACCGTGAAATATAACCAGTAAATACTACAGTGACATTGTTGGTGAAAAAAATCACTTATTTTTTGCCATAATGTACATTTGCAGCCTGCGCTGCATTTCTGACAGTCCAATTAAACCGTTACATACTGCATTTACATTGTTGGTAGAAACAAGCACACTTTTTGTGCTAGATAGTACATTTGCAGCATGCGCTGCATTACTGACAGTCCAATAAAACCGTTAAATACTGCATTTACATTTTTTGTTTAAAAAAGCACACTTTTTGTGCTAGATTGTACATTTGCAGCCTGCGCTGCATTTCTGACAGTCCAATTAAACCGTTACATACTGCATTTACATTGTTGGTAGAAAAAAGCACACTTTTTTGTGCTAAATAGTGCATTTGCGGCCTGCACTGCAGTTCTGACAGTTCAATAAAACCGGTAAATACTGCATTTACATTGTTGGTTTAAAAAAGCACACTTTTTGTGCTCGATAGTACATTTGCAGTCTGGGCTGCATTTCTGACATTCCAATAGAACCGTTAAATACTGCATTTACATTTTTGGTTTAAAAAAGCACACTTTTTGTGCTAGACAGTATAATTGCAGCCTGCGCTGCATTTCTGAGAGTGCAATATAACCAGTAAATACTACTGTGACGGAAAAAAATCACTTTTTTTTGCCATAAAGTACATTTGCGGCCTGCACTGTATTTCTGACAGTAAAATATATCCAGTAAATACTACTATGACATTGTTGGTGAAAAAAATCATTTATTTTTTGCCAGTAAATACATTTGCAGCCTGCACTGCATTTCTGAGAGTGCAATATAACCAGCAAATAGTACTGTGACATTGTTGGTGAAAACAATCACTTATTTTTTGCCATAAAGTACATTTGTGGCCTGCACTGTATTTCTGACAGTGAAATATAACCAGTAAATACTACTGTGACATTGTTCGTGAAAAAAAAAACACTTATTTTTTGCCATAATGTACATTTGCAGCCTGCGCTGCATTTCTGACAGTCCAATTAAACAGTTACATACTGCATTTACATTGTTGGTAGAAAAAAGCACACTTTTTGTGCTAGATAGTACATTTGCGGACTGCGCTGCATTTCTGACAGTTCAATAAAACCGTTAAATACTGCATTTACATTGTTGGTTGAAAAATGCACACTTTTTGAGCTAGATAGTGCATTTGCGGCCTGCACTGCAGTTCTGACAGTTCAATAAAACCGGTAAATACTGCATTTACATTGTTGGTTGAAAAAAAAACTTTTTGTGCTAGATAGTACATTTCCAGTCTGCGCTGCATTTCTGACAGTCCAATAGAACCGTTAAATACTGCATTTACATTTTTGGTTTAAAAAAGCACACTCTTTGTGCTAGACAGTATAATTGCAGCCTGCGCTGCATTTCTGAGAGTGCAATATAACCAGTAAATACTACTGTGACGGAAAAAAATCACTTTTTTTTGCCATAAAGTACATTTGCAGCCTGCACTGTATTTCTGACAGTACAATATATCCAGTAAATACTACTATGACATTGTTGGTGAAAAAAATCATTTATTTTTTGCCATTAAATACATTTGCAGCCTGCATTGCATTTCTGAGAGTGCAATATAACCAACAAATAGTACTGCGACATTGTTGGTGAAAACAATCACTTATTTTTTGCCATAAAGTACATTTGTGGCCTGCACTGTATTTCTGACAGTGAAATATAACCAGTAAATACTACTATGACATTGTTGGTGAAAAAAATCATTTATTTTTTGCCATTAAATACATTTGCAGCCTGCGCTGCATTTCTGAGAGTGCAATATAACCAGCAAATAGTACTGCGACATTGTTGGTGAAAACAATCACTTATTTTTTGCCATAATGTACATTTGCAGCCTGCGCTGCATTTCTGACAGTCCAATTAAACAGTTACATACTGCATTTACATTGTTGGTAGAAAAAAGCACACTTTTTGTGCTAGATAGTACATTTGCGGACTGCGCTGCATTTCTGTCAGTCCAATAAAACCGTTAAATACTGCATTTACATTATTGGTAGAAAAAAACACACTTTTTGTGCTACATAGTGCATTTGCGGCCTTCGCTGCATTTCTGTCAGTCCAATAAAACCATTAAATACTGCATTTACATTGTTGGTAGCAAAAAACACACTTTTTGTGCTCAATAGTACATTTGCAGCCTGCGCTGCATTACTGACAGTCCAATAAAACTGTTAAATACTGCATTTACATTTTTGGTTTAAAAAGCACACTTTTTGTGCTAGATAGTACATTTGTGGCCTGCGCTGCATTTCTGACAGTCCAATAAAACCGTTAAATACTGCATTTACATTTTTGGTTTAAAAAAGCACACTTTTTGTGCTAGATAGTACATTTGCAGTCTGGGCTGCATTTCTGACAGTTCAATAAAACCGTTAAATACTGCATTTACATTGTTGGTAGAAAAAGCACACTTTTTGTGCTAGATAGTACATTTGCGGCCTGCGCTGCATTTCTGACGGTCCAATAAAACCATTAAATACTGCATTTATATTGTTGGTTAAAAAAAAACAACTCTTTGTGCTAGATAGTACATTTGCAGCCTGCGCTGCATTTCTGACAGTCCAATAAAACCGTTAAATACTGCATTTACATTTTTGGTTTAAAAAAGCACACTTTTTGTGCTAGACAGTACAATTGCAGCCTGCGCTGCATTTCTGAGAGTGCAATATAACCAGTAAATACTACTGTGACGAAAAAAAAACACTTATTTTTTGCCATTAAGTACATTTGCAGCCTACACTGTATTTCTGACAGTGAACTATAACCAGTCAATACAACTGTGACACTAGTGAAAGAAAACACGTATTTTTTGCCATAAAGTACATTTGTGGCCTGCACTGCATTTCTGAGGGTGAAATTTAATCAGTAAATCCAGCTCTTAGATTGTGGGTGGACATTTCCACGGTTATCAGACCAGTCATTTACAAGTGGTTTGGAGGGTGTGTTCCTGCTGCACTGCATACCTGACAGGGAAATATATTCTGCAAATTCGGCGGCGTTTAGATTGTTTGGTGATCTGTACCCCTTTTTTCTTTCACACTACCCCTGTCCTGCATACCTGACAGGGAAATATATTCAGTAAATTCAGCGGCATTTAGATTGTTAGGTGACCTATACCCCTTTTTTCTTTCAAACTACCCCTGTCACTGCATACCTAACTGTTAAATATATTCAGTAAATTCAGCGGCGTTTAGATTGTTGGGTGATCAAAACCCTTTTTTCTTTCAAACTACCCCTGCACTGCATTCCTGACTGGGAAATATATTCTGTAAATTCGGTCGCGTTTACATTGTTGAGTGATCTATACCCATTTTTTCTTTCAAACTACCCCTGCACTGCATACCTGACTGGAAAATATATTCAGTAAATTCAGCGGCGTTTAGATTGTTGGGTGATCTGTACCCCTTTTTTCTTTCAAACTATCCCTGTATTGCATACCTGCTGGGAAGTATATTCTGTAAATTCGGTGGTATTTAGATTGTTGGGTGATCTATACCCCTTACAAGAACACTCTGGCAGACGCGCTGCCGATGGCATTCCCACCTGACACCGGGGACTCAGTGGAAGCACAAGGCGAAGGCAGAGGAGGAGGAAGAAGTCGCCAATGCAGCTGGGGCACCGCCAGCACTTCAGAAGGCAGGATTAGCATGGCCGAAATGTGAAAACGTCTAATATGGAACGTCTTAGCAGGAGGCAGCATTCCAGCAACATGGTGGAACAGTATGTGTGCACACGCCTACACGTGCTGACTGATGGGTCTGCCCCATTCAACTTCTGGGTCTCCAAATTGGGCACATGGCCTGAGCTTTCCCTTCACAAATGAATTATGAATTAGGCATGGATTCCACAGGACTTGTCCGTATCTTGTGCAGAATAGACATGTATTCCTCATCCAGCCTTTGTTATACTCCAGCGCACTTTCTCTTTGTTTTCTTTGCTATATTTCCCAAAAAAAGAGACAAAAAACCTACACCATCACGTCCACCGCCTCCTTAACCTCTTACTCCATATGGACCTTCTCCTCCTAGTTCAAGATTATTATTTTTATTTATTTTATTTTAAGTAATTTTTCCCTATCCACATTTGTTTGCAGGGCACCTGTCATGCTTTTACCCACATTTTGCTGCCTTTTGCAGCCTTCTAGCCCTTTACATGACTCTTTTAGAGCCATTTAGGTGCCCCAAAGCTCGGGTCCCCGACTTTGCGGGGAAGTTCTGCCGAACTCGGCGAACCTGAACTTCCAGGTGTCCGCTCAACTCTAGTAATGTATCCTCCAACTTTAGCATGTCCACAAAAGGCAGAGAGGATATACGCACAGGGAGACATAGACCTTGGTGGAACCTAAATATAACAGCCATAGAAAAGTTGTTTATTAAGACCCCTTGGTTGGGTCGTTTTCAATTCAAATATCCACCAGGTCTCCCTCTGCAAAATCCTCTTCTTCCAGTCACCTCCTCTCTTTAATTGGGAAACAACCTCGATCACCATGAATTTCACTTTTTGATAGTCTTCCCCCATGCATGAGATCAATGTGTTTCGATAGGGGGGTATCCCTTCTGTGACACATGTCACCCAGATGTTCTCCGATCTGCCTGCGGAGCTCCCAAGTGGTCTTTCCCACATATTCCAAACCAATTTGACACAATTCGCTTTATAAATGACCCTCTTGGAACGACAATTGATAAAACCTTTCATGGGGTATCTTTTAGATGTCATATTACTGGTGAACATGCGACCCTGAATAATGTATGCACAGGCTATGGAGCCACTACCATGATAACAACCATATATCAGGTGAATCCAACCGTCACTTTTTTCGGTACACTGCAGTGATTTTGGAACAAACGGTCCCGTATGTTCCGTCCTCTCCGATATGTGATCGGTGGGGCTTCTGAGATGGCACTCCTAATGTCTGGATCAAGTTTCCAAAAACCTAGTGTTTGGAAATAATCTTTTTAACTTCATCTGTTCCGCCATTAAAGGTGACTATCAAGCGGATTGACTCCTTCCTTTTTGATCCTTATTAGGATGCAGGAGTTCCGTACGGTCACTTTTTAAAGCTCTTTGATAAGCTTTCCTCAAGATATAGTCTGGGTACCCTTTCTCCCGGAATCTTACACGAAAATCCCCTGCTTGTTCTTTAAAGTACCCAAGTGTGGAAAAATTTCTTTTCATCCTTAAATATTGGCCTGTGGGGATCCCCTGTTTTAGTGTTCTAGGATGGTAGCTTTCCCAATTAAGTAAAGAATTGGTAGCTGTAGGTTTCCTAAAAGTTTTTATTTGGATCTCCCCCTAGGCCCCTTTCAATCAATTCATCCAGAAAGGGAAGTAGGTTACTCGCAATTTCGGAAGTGAATCTCAGGCCTATATTGTTCTTACTCAGGGCTGATAGAAGGTCTTTGAATCCCTCCCTTTCTCCCCGCCAGATTATAAAGATGTAGTCTATAAATCTTGCCCACATAACAATATGTGGGTCGGGGGATCGGTAAACACTATATTCTTCTCCCACTAGCCCAGGAAAAAATTTGCATAAAATGGGGCACATGGACTCCCCATCGCTGTGCCCCTGAGCTGGTGGTAGAAAATTTGCGCGAATGACAGAGAGCACGAACTACTAAAATATAACTTTTATTAAATAATATTTAAAATGAAAAATACTTCATAAACACTCATTGGTGTAAGTTAATCCTTATCAAAAAGACCAAGACCAAACCATAGCAAAATAAATCCTCTATATAAAGATAAAGTCAAGGAAGAGGATAGTTATGCAAATGATACCAGGGGGGTCAGGGAAGGGGAATGTCTATTCCCTGCAATGTCCTGACTAATCCCTTAACCCAGGGGAACACCCTGAAGGTGGATGGCCCCTGGTCCCGTACCTAACCGACCTTACCCTTACTTCTCCCTAATTCGTTCCAACGTGTTTCACCACACAGTGGTTCATCAGGGGAGTGATGTGAAAAAAAACAACAACAAATTCGGTAGGACAAAACACATGTCTAAGATATATATATCCGAGGTGGTAGAAGATACCGTCAAAAAGGAAGTAGTTACATGTAAGAGTAAATTCCAGTAGTCTTAGGACAAAAGAATTGTGCGCCTGAAACTGACAACCTCTAGTCACCAGAAATTATTCAACTGCTTTTGTCCCAAGGTGATGTGGGATTGAGGAATAAAGGGCCTCAACATCGATGGATCCAAGCATAGAGCCTTTGTCAAGATAAACACCATCCAATCTACCCAATAGGTCACCCGCATCCCTAATATAGGAGGGTTATGATTTAACGAAAGGTGCCAGACTGGTGTCAATATAGATCCCAATGTTATGACTAAGGCATTTGACTCCTGACACTATAGGACGCCCCTTCAGGTGTGTAACCCCTTTATGGATTTTCGGTAGGCTATAGAAAGTAGCCACTGTGGGGTGTTTACAGTTCAAGAAGTCAAATTCCTCCTCAGAAATCAAATCATCAAGTCTAGCTTCACGTAGAATTTTAACTAATTGCGATTGGTATAATCCTGTAGGATTAGATTGAAGACTTTCATAGGTTTCTTTGTCTTGTAGGAGACTCATGCACATCGTTCTATATTGTGCAGTGTCCATTATCACTATGTTGCCTCCTTTATCTGAAGGCTTAATTGTAATCACCCTGTCCTTTTCTAAATTTAGCAGGGTTCAGAGTAAGCTTTTCTATTTCACAGGTAACCTGGTTCACAAACACGTCAATGCATGAAAGATCTCCTATAGGTGGCATTTTTGAGCTTTTGTTTTTAAGCCTTGTAAATGGGCCCCTACCCTCCTGCGGGGTACTATCCTCTAGGCTCTATAGAAGTCTCACATCCTGTAGTATATCTTGTGGAATGCCTAGCTCCCTGCTTTCCTATTTGTTTACCATTTTAATGTGTTTGTACCATCTCAGCTTTCTGGCAAACAGATTAATATCCTTCACCCAGTTAAATAGATTGAATGTTTGAGTTGGTACAAAGGAGAGTCCCCTGCTTAGTATTCCCATTTCAGCTGGCTGTAGGTTTTTGGTGGATAAATTCAGTATTTGACTGGGTTGTTGGGGGGTGTATGACCGTGAGGGGAAGATATCTGTAAATTGCATGTCCGTAGGTGATATGGCACTCCTTGCTCTAAAAAATGTTGGCCACCTTCCTCCTGCCCTCCTCTTGCACCCCTACCCCTTGCACATCCTCTACCTCTCCCTCGATTCCTACGGTCACTCTCCTTTTCCCCTTCTAAAATTTCAGTTCCACTTATTGAGAGATCAGGTTCTTTTTTTTATATTGGGTCACTGTGCGATCAATAGTAGTGTATACCCTATTTTCTCGAAAGTCCTGTAAATCACGAATAAACTAAAATGTTTTCGCTCCTTTTATTGATACGGAAATTTCTCCAGGAAACTCTTTAAGTGCAGTTCTTTGTTTGCAAAATCAGGTTCCTGTTGACATTTTTGTGTTTTCTCTATTTGGTCTTTTAATGTATTCTCAAGCGTTTCAAGTATCATCCTTCCTCCTCCAGAAGTAGGTGCATAAAGCGGAGGGAGCTTTTTGTAGCCTCCTCCTCCCAGTTGCTCATCAAGCTTGAGCTCCTGCCCCTACTTGGTGGGGTGATTGTAATCCTCAAGCCCCTGGGAACTATCTTACGTTTAGTATAGTTCTCGACGGACTGGACCTCCCACCAGGAGGTAATTTGTTCTTTTTAGATTTTAGTAAGCATCTTGAAGCCTACCTTAAAAGAGGGGGTATATCTCTTTTAAGTAAATGCCTCATTGGCTTCACTGACCCATTGATTTTTATCAAAACCTGTTGTCAGAAATACTGCCATGCCCTGATATTTCCAATTAGACTATTCACACAACCATAGGAAACAATGGTCAATTGTAGTTACACCCAAAATGGTACAAGGGGTAGGGGTGCAAGACGAGGGCAGGAGGAAAGTGGCCAACATTTTTTAGAGAAAGGAGTGCCATATCACCTACCGACACACAATTTACAGATATCTCCCCCTCACGGTCATACACCACCCAACAACTCAGTCAAATACTGAATTTATCCACCAAAATCCTACAGCCAGCTGAAATGGGAATACTAAGTAGAGGACTCTCCTTTGTACCAACTCAATCATTCAATCTATTTAACTGGATGAAGGATATTAATCTGTTTGCCAGAAAGCTGAGCTGTTACAAATACTGTCAAATGGTAAACAAACGGGAAAGCAGGGAGCTAGGCATTCCACAAGATATACTACAGGATGTGCGACTTCTATATAGCCTAGAGTAGCGGTCCCCAACCGCTGGGCCGCGGCCCAGAACCGGGCCCTGGAGGATTGTTTGCCGGGCCGCGGCAATATCTGAGCGGAGAAGCCAGCCTACAGTGAGAAGGCTCATGTCCCGCCCAGAGTCGGACAACAGAACGAGCGCGCCCTTATGAATCACCAGGGCGCGCACGCAAGTAGGAAGCTCTGCCCACCTTCACGAAGCCCCGCCCACCTACCAGGCGGGAAATACACTGCGGAGCCAGAGGCCAAGAAGAAGATGGCTGCCGCAGTGTGCCGCTTCAGGACTGCACAGGCAGTTTGAATGAGGGTCCAGTGACACTGACAGTGAGTCAGTCAGAGTTGTCAGACTGTCAGTGTGACAGCTCCCTGAAAGGTGTGGGGTGACCAGGCGGTATATTAAGTAAGGGTAATACTGGTAGTACAGCTGGACAGCAGAGATGGCATCCAGTCTGGGCATTACTGTCTCTGGTCATCCTTCACCAGCACCCTGACTGCCAACTCCTTGGCTATCAGCAGTGAGTGACAGTCAGTGTCACAGTGTGACTGAGTTACTCCCTGAGTGTTAGGTGTGGGGTGAGTCAGGGTGCTGGTGAAGGATGACCAGAGACAGTAATGCCCAGAGGATGCCATCTCTGCTGTCCGTATACTAGGCCTACCAGTATTACCCCTTCATATACTGCCTGCCCCTAATCAAATAATGGGCAATGATGTACACATGATGAGGTTACTTACTTTTAATGTGAGGCACATGCAGGTCCAAGTTGATAAAACAATGTGCCTTATATTAACAGCAAGTTACTCCAGATAGATGGAACTTCCTTAGATGGAACCGAAGCAAGCCCAGTGCTCCCACTGACTCTGCATTATGGTGAGTTAAGTCACATTTAAATACTAAATATAATCCTTATATAGTGTTATATATTTTAATATGCACCTTGTGTTTTTTTATGCGCGTGAATCAGTCAGCGCTGACCAGCGCCCCTAAGCCCCGCCCAGAACCCCCACCCGGGCCCTGGGAAAATTGTCTGGCATGAAACTGGTCCTTGGGGCAAAAAAGGTTGGGGACCACTGGCCTAGAGAATAGTACCCCGCAGGAGGGTATGGGCCTGTTTACAGAAGACAGGTACTACCAGTAAAAGACAAATGCACATTTTCTGACTCTCCTCTCACCCCTCCAAGAGTCAGATGGGAATTAAATGTCTCTTTTTTTTATTTTTACCGTTGAATGCATGGACATACTCTGATAAAATGTCCCTTTTGTCCACAGAAAAAACACACTCCTTTCCTATTACCAGTATGCTTAAAAGCGAATACACGAGTAGATCCTCCTAATTGTATGGGTTCGTCCCCAAACATATACTCAGAAGTATCTTCACCCAAAGTGTCAGAGGAAGACAATACGTTATGTGATAGTACGTCCTGAGAGTGGGGGCACCTAGATCTCTCTCTCAGGCGTCTATCAATGCATACAGCAAGAGACATAGCGGCTTCCAGAGACTAAGGATTCTCATGAAAGGCCAAAGCGTCCTTCAGTCTCTCTGAGAATCCCTGACAAAACTGACTACGGAGAGCCGTATAGTTCCACTCAGTATCTGTAGCCCACCTCCTAAACTCAGAGCAATAGATCTCAGCAGAACGCTCTCCCTGACGAAGGCCACGTAGCTTGGTCTCGGCCAGGGAGGTCCGATCCGGTCGGCTGAGAAAAAGACCATGACTGAGCATCCCTTTAAGCAACAAAATAACCACACCAACTCTCTGAATCTCATCCCCAGATGAGTGTGAACGTAGCCTAAAATAATTAAATTATAATGTCATGTTCGGGTGTGGGAGGGAAACACCACACCGAACATAGGAGGGAAAAGAGGTGAGGGAATAAGGCCTGGAAACTAGGGAAAGGAGATGGACACCTCCTAGTAAAACCCTAATCAAACTCCTGACCAACTATCAGTATGAACAGATATGTATCAATGGGGAGAAACAAGACTGGATCGTGAGTGGGCTTATTACCTTTTGATCAAAATGTACACTAATGTCTCCAATATTTGCATGCGATATGGGGGACTAGTACTTTAGTAATGTAGCTGAATAGCATATATCAAGGGTTAAGCGTTGTAGATGTGCGATCCAGTCTTGTTTCTTCCCATTTATACATCAGTATGAACAGACCCCAGAGGTAGGTGAGTTCATACACAGGAATACCTAATGTCCTAACTCAACCTATAGGACCCTGGTGCTAATGTCAGGACTGAGATAACCTGTTCCTCCAAAAGGAAGGACAAACAGCAGTCTTCTTCAAGCCTTAATACCAATGACAGGGAAATGCAACACAAAGAACTCAAACAAAATTCAAAAAAGTAAGGAAAGACTTTACTTCAAAGGAGCAATGGAAGCACCAGGAATTCCGCCGAGTTCCAAACAACAGCAATCCAAAACTTAAAACTGAAGCTGCACAACATAGTGGGAAAAGCAACTATAAATAGGGAAGGTTAAATGACCACATAAGCAACACCTGAGGAAAGGGTTGTGGTCATTACCAGAAACAACACAGACGCCTATTGATCCACAAGAAAACTTGTCAGATCAAATTATGTGTTGCCAGTCTCACCGATCTCCTGCCACCTGTCGCGGGAATGTCTGTGACAGTAACTGCAACCAAGAAGGACAGCGGGTTTCTTAGCTGAGTAAGCTGTATGGATCAGTCAGATCAGTGGCAGAAGTGTACCACTGTGCCAAGTGACTGGTTTAACTTTGGCCAAACCCTAAGGGTGTTATTCTGGTGCTCCTATGCTTTTCACCCTTTAACCCTCATACAGGGATCTGGTCTTCGCCACAGGGGAGAAACTGGACCACTACCTCTTGGCATGGTCCTGATATACTTGGCAGCTAACCTTCAAGGAAACAGAGACACTGGTGCAGGGCACCAGCAATTCAGGCATATAATATAGAATTTTACGCATACTTTTCAAGCTCACCTCCCTGGTCTTTGTTTCTCCCATGTTCTGATGCCTTGGGTGAGTCCCAGGTATAGCAATGCAAAATGAAGAAAAACAGCTTCAGAATGAGTTGAAAATTCTCTTAAAACTTCTCCTTTATTGCAATATATAACAGCAGACACATCCACATTGTATGCAGTGATCGTTAACGCGTTTCAGACATTTCGTCCTTAGTCGTAACAATCTTAGAACAAAAAAGATGATTTCCAGCTTCCTTAAAATCCACAATATTCTTTATTGATTTCCAAAAATACGTTTAAGATCCAGTTCACATGTCACACGAAAAACATACTGCGATTGTGACGCGTTTCGGGCTATGACATGAAGCCCTTCATCAAGACAATTTTGTATGGCATCCAGAATATACATGGGTTACTGCTGATATAACCTCTTTATACACTAGCATTCCTCATGAATCAGTAAATATTTCCCTGAAGTGGTTTCTGGAAACCTATAGTGACTATACCATTGAACTGCAAGATTATCTATGTATGGCTATTGATTTTTTAATGAGACATAATTATTTTATGTTTAACAGAAAATTCTATCTCCAACTGTCTGGAGTATCTATGGGGGCGAAATATTCTCCATCTATAGCAAATATATACATGGCTTGGTGGGAGAGCAATTTTTTGTTCTCCGAAAAAAAATCAGTACAAAGAACAGTTCAAATGGTATGGCCGCTTTATAGATGACATGTTGTGGGTTTGGCAGGGGGAGGAGGAGAACATACTGAAGTGTATTCAATATCTTAATGATTGTACCTCCTCCATAAAACTGACCTTTTCCAGGGACAGTCATAGGATTAATTTCCTAGACCTGTGCCTGGAGGGTAAAGATGGTGAAGTAAATACCTATACATACAGAAAACCAACTTCAGGTAATACTGTTCTTCATGCCTCCTCCTGCCACCCCCACATGTCATAAAAAACATCCCGAAAGGTGAAATGGTACGAGCAAAAAGAAATTGTTCGTCTGACGACCTTTTTGAAATAGAATCCAAAGCCATTTCAGAAAGATTAAAAGTACGGGGTTTTCCAGCTAGAAGTATAAAAAATGGAATTGATCATGCTAGCCAAAAAAATAGGGAAACACTAGTTTTCCCAAACAAAAATAAAAAATCAAAGAACAAAAATAAAAACACAATAGAAAATAGCAAAGAACCTGTTGCTTTTATTACTAGGTATAGCAAAGATTACTTTAATATCTGTAAAATAATAAAAAAACATCTGCCAGTATTAAGTTTTGACACAGAATGGAGTGAAATCGCAACAACAGGTGTTAGATGCATAGCAAGGAGAGCCCCCACCATCGGCCAAAAAATTAGCCCTAGTCTATTTCTAGACAATATACCTAAAATTTGTTCTTGGCCTAAAACCAATGGAAACTACAAATGTGGTAGCAAGAAATGTATTTGCTGCAAATATATGAACATTACTAAAGAAACTACTTCAACAGCAAATGACAAGAAATTCTTGTTGCGACAATACATCAATTGCAATACCACAATTGTAGTGTATGTTATCACATGTAGGGACTGCAATCTGCAGTATGTAGGATGTACAACGAATGAACTAAAAGTGCGTATCAGGAAACATTTAAGCGATATTCCGCATGCGGCTTCTCGCAATGTCTCAGCGGTGAGCTTGCACTTCGCCGCTGTTCACAAAGGTAATACATCAGGTTTTTCTGCACAAGGAATTGAGGTAGTGACTGCCCCTATTAGAGGTGGAAACCGTAGACAAAAACTTCTGAGCAGGGAAACATATTGGATGTTTATGCTAGAAACGTGTTTTCCAAAGGGTTTGAATAAAAAACATGATTTAACATTGCAGTATATGTAAATGTGAGCTTCATGCTAAATAGGTGCCTCCACCCCTCTGGCTGGTATTCACACCCATTAATCTATTTTGTATTTGGGTCACCTGAATTCCCATAAGGGAATCCAATCAGAGAGGGTGCTACCACCTACATTGCGCTATATAAAGTTTGTTTTAATCTGGATGTATTGTCTTGATGAAGGGCTTCATGTCATAGCCCGAAACGCGTCACAATCGCAGTATGTTTTTCGTGTGACATGTGAACTGGATCTTAAACGTATTTTTGGAAATCAATAAAGAATATTGTGGATTTTAAGGAAGCTGGAAATCATCTTTTTTGTTCTAAGACGTATAACAGCCGAAGTTGGGCGTTCCTTTCCGTGCTACCTGGTTGCATTGAGGTGAGAGCTGCATTTAAAGCTTTGTTAGTCGTAACAATGTATCATGCTGGAGAGCTGTATTTAAGTGTGTACTAACCCTTCCTCTCAAGAACGGGGGTAGGGAAGAGACTACTTCATTGGTCACTCCATCATGATAACACCTGTTACTTAAATGCACATTAGATTTCAGGTGCTCATCACACTTAGCTCAGGTTTCCTGCCAGATTAAGGGTCCATTCACACGTCCGTTGTGTTTTGCGGATCCACGGATCCGCGGATCCGCAAAACACGGACATCGGCGATGTGCGTTCCGCAATTTGCGGACCGCACATCGCCGGCACTCATAGAAAATGCCTTTTCTTGTCCGCAATTGCGGACAAGAATAGGACATGTTCTATATTTTTCGGGAACGCAATTGCGGACCCGGAAGTGCGGATCCGCAATTGCGGACCCGGCCGGGACATCGTCTGTCCCCATTGAAACTAATGGGTCCGCAATTCCGTTCCGCAAAATGCGGAATGGAATTGCGGACGTGTGAATGGACCCTTACTCTTGCTTTCAGTCTCCACAATTAAGCTGCAGCACCTTGGCTGGAAAAATTGCATAGTGTGAACAGCAACATACAATACTATAATAAAAACATAGTAACAAACCATTCAATGGCCTCATCTACACCGCATAAGATCACAGATGGATCTATATGACCACTTTGGAACAAATTTTCTTGCATTTATTTTAGATCATTGATATACATACATAAGTATGTGCATTTTAATAATAGGTGTTAGGATACAGATGGTGGGGGGGGCAGAGAAGAGACTGGCACATGGGGGTTGCAGAGAGGAGACTGGCACATGGTGGGGGGCAGAGAGGAGACTGGCACATGATGGTGGGGGGCAGAGAGGAGACTGGCACATGGGGGGTTGCAGAGAGGAGACTGGCACATGGGGGGGGTTGCAGAGAGGAGACTGGCACATTATGGTGGGGGGGCAGAGAGGAGACTGGCACATGATGGGGGGTTGCAGAGGGAGACTGGCACATGATGATGGGGGGAATGGCACTTATTACTGGCACATGAGGGAGGCAGAGAGGAGACTGGCACATGATGTGGGGGAGAGAGGAGAGAGGCACTTATTACTGGCACATGAGTGGGAGGGGATAGAGACTGGCACGTATTACTCGCACATGGGGGGCAGAGAGGAGACTGGCACATGATGGTGGGGGGCAGAGAGGAGACTGGCACATGGTGGGGGGGCAGAGAGGAGACTGGCACATGATGGTTGGTGGGGGGGCAGAGAGGAGACTGGCACATGATGGTGTGAGGGCAGAGAGGAGACTGGCACATGATGGGGGGGATGGCACTTATTACTGGCACATGGAGGGGCAGAGAGGAGACTGGCACATGATGGGGGGGAGAGAGGAGAGAGGCACTTATTACTGGCACATGAGTGGCACTGTGAGAAGGGGAACGCTGAGAATGTGGGCAGCAGTGGCGGCATCAGTACACAGGGAGATGAGTGCTTCCATTGTGGAAGCATTCATCTCCATAGTCATCTGTATCGGAGCAGGGGCGTATCGATTGCCGGAAGTGCCCCTCCCGAGACCAGGCTCTGGATCCGCCACTGCGCCGGACTGGCCTGTGCCCAGTGGCGGGGCCAGTTGACATTAGGCAAGTCATCAAGATTAGACTAAGTGAGCGGGGCCCTAGAAATTCTACTACATGGGGCCCGCTCACTTAGTCTAATCTTGCCTAACCTGAATGTAGGCATAATAAAAATTATCTTTCATGCAGCCTGCATGCGCAGGTTAGGCAAGATTAGACTAAGTGAGTGGGGCCCCATATAGTAAAAAAATATATATGGTGAGACGGTTACAAGTACTCTTCTGATATGATTTCATCAAGCAGTTTTTATGTGTGTGTGTGTGTGGGGGGGAGGGTTTTCGCCTAGAAACTCGCCCTGAGAGAAATTTTGCCTAGAAACTGCACTGACCAGCATACACAGGAACGTCAACCGCAGCCAGTGCGCAAGAGCACATGCTGCCAGCCTACATGTCAGCAAGTGTCACAGTGAACCGCACTGTCAAAGAAGGTCTGTGCCACTGGAACAGAGGCTGGTGTGCAAAGCAGCGGCGGACATGGGATACCATTGTAACAGCTATTGTTGTGCAAATCAAGTCAATCCTACAGAGTGAAACTGCTGCACAACTCCTAAGGCAGAATAATGTATAAGGTGTGTGGCATAAGTTACTAAAGCAGCATCCTTAAAGTGTAAGTGTAAAGTGTAATAACCTATTTAGTAAAGGGAATGATACCTTCTACTTCAAGCACATACATGTGAAAAACTGTAATGTTTTCTACAAATCAACTTCATCAGGGTCCAGTTGAGCCAAAGTATCTGTGATTTAAGGTGAATGTCACAATAACATTGTTTTAATATGGTTATAGTCCATCCAGGAACCTATTGATCAGAATTTTAAAAAGGTCGCTCATTATAATTACCACTATTTATTACCCGTCACAACATTCTGTTGCCACCATCTGACAGTCCACAACCATATGTGCAAATGTGCAGAAAACTTAGTGAAGGCCCTGAGTAGGAGAATGTCATATTAGACTCGAAAACCAATCTAGATTTGGTTGGAAATTATGCAATATGCATCATTGAGGACTAACGATGACCATACACATTAGATAGAAGCTGGCTGATGGTTGAACAACCTCTGAATGAACTATCATAGAAATGATTGTCACGCAAACACAGCCGTACAGACATTTCAGTCTATACAGACATACATGACACCAGGCAAAGGGCAAATCGTCTTTTTGAGAATCATTTTTCATGGAAAGTTAAAGGGGTTTTCCAAGATTTTTGTACTAGGAATAGATCATCAGTATCTGATTGGTCAGGGTCCAATACCCGGGACCCACACCCATCAGCTGTGAGCACCGTTGCCTTCTCTCAGCTATTCCTATGCCAGTGACGACACGTTTATCTTTCACGTGGCCTAGAAGCAGCTCAGCCCCCTTCCAGTGTATGGGGCTGATTGCGATACCAAGCACAGCCACTATACAATGTACGGCACTTTGCTTGGTGAGCTGCGAGAAGGCAGCCGTGCTCACAGGAGTGTCGGACACCCACCAATTAGACATTAATGACCTATCCTGAGGATAGGTCATCAGTATTAAAAATCGGGGAAAGTTTTAAACAAGTCCATCATGTTTCTTGACAAAGATAGTTACATTTCATATTAATTACCCATCTTTTTCGTCTGGTCTCTTGGTGTTCTGTGGGTGGGCTGTAGGATCACACCAGGTACCCATCCTGCTACTGACTCTTCTAGGTGTGCATTGCTGTTGCTATATTAGTAACCTCCCTATCAAGGCCTTTGTAATCAATGGACGACATCACAAAAAGAGATCCCAGTGCAGTGCAACTGTGCCTGTGTGTGCATTGCTGCCCGATGGAGACAGTGTGTGCATTTATCGGTATGCAGGAGCAAAACTAGGCCTTGCTACCACCGACACCAATGTAAGTTATTTCAGCATCAAAGATTTCTTCGTACATGTATATTGTATGCCTACTAGAGATAAGCAAGTTTCTCGAATTCTAGTCAGCAGATTTGATTCACATATGAATAAATTCGACTGGAATCGAAAGTGGTCAAGAGTTGTGAATGGCACTTTAAGGTCTCCTAGGACTGTATGCAACACCTTCCAAGCTCTTTGAAGCCAAGAAAGCATTAGCAATGTCAAAGTCACAGTGACATATTTGGCATTTTGGGTAAACAGATAATAGCCAGGTAATAATGCACTGCTCTGTCAGATTTTATTTTTAAGTTAAAACATGGTCCACAAATTATGCCTTTTTGGTGGCAGATGCCTTCTTCTGTCTTCTGACCTCTAAAATGGTGGCCGCCATTTTGAGAGATTTGTCTGAATTAAATTGCAAAATATTCAATTTCTTCTAGGTTCCGAATATTTTGTAAATTCAAGACTCAGGACGCTTTTACACAGTCAGTGTTTGGTCAGCGCTTGATTAGCAACTTCCGTCAGTAATTGTAAGCCAAGACCAGGAGTAGAGGCTACACAAAGAAGAAGTGCTTCATTAGTATTCGCCTCATAAGATGCAGGGGCATTTCCCCCCTCCCCCCACTTTGGGGGGGGGGGGGAGTGCGTGTTATGGGGCGAAAAATACGGAAGTAAAAAGTAGGAATTGACAAATAATAAATAAATAAATATAAAAATATAAAATAACCCCCCCTCCCCCCCATAAATATATGGGCCCTAGCATCAATCTACCATATCCTGCTTGTTAATTCTGTGTCCTTTTCACATCCTTGAAAAAATCAGTCCATGTTACATCCATTATGAACCAGTGCTTGGTGCGTTGTGTCACGCTTTTTACCCTCTGTGTGTCATCCGTATTCTGCAAATTAATTTCCAAAGCATCTTCTATCAGTGGTCAGTGAAAAACGGACGAGACATGGATTTTCACTGACCCATAGACCTCAATGGGAGTGTCGGCATCATGGACCAAAGCAGTGCAAAAGGCCTTATGCACACGACCGTATGTATTTTGCGGTCCGCAAAAAAACGGATCTGCGAATAATATGGATGATGTTCGTGTGCATACTGTATTTTGCATAACGGAACAGCTGGCGCCTAATAGAACAGTACTATCCTTGTCTGTAATGCGGACAACAATTGGACATGTTCTATTTTTTTGCGGAACGGAAATATGGACATACGGAAACGGAATGCACATGGAGTACCTTCCCTTTTCTTTGCGGAACCAATGAAATGAATGGTTCCTTATATGGCCCGCAAAAAAAACAGAGCGGACACGGAAAAAAATACGTTTGTGTGCAGGAGCCCTGACGGTCAGTAAAAAAATACTGATGTGTGAACGGACACATGAAATGAATGGGTACATGTGCTGTCCGTAAAAAGCAGAAATGTGAACAAGGCCATAGTCTAGTTCAAAATAAAGTAGTGGCAGTAATTGGTATTCCTTATAGCATTTGAATGGCTAAGAGTACTTTCACACTTACCTTAAACTTTTCCGGTATTGAGTTCCGTCCTAGGGGCTCAATACCTGAAAAAAACTGATCAGTTTTATCCTAATGCATTCTGAATGGAGAGAAATCCGTTCAGGATGCATCAGGATGTCTTCAGTTCAGTCACTGTTTGGTTTTTGGACGTTGTTGGATTCCAGCAGGCAGTTCCGGCGGCGGAACTGCCTGCCCGAATCCAACAACGCAAGTGTGAAAGTACCCTATGAGTAATGTCTGTATACAATGCTTTGCAAAATATTAATCGATTCTCTGCACTGAAACTAGATATTACTATGGATTTTACACAACATGCCTACTACTTTTAAGGTGAAAATATTTTTTTCACTATGACAAAAACAACAATTAAAAGGGGTTTTCCCATCTCACACAATAGGGGCACATCGCTAGGATGCACTTACACTGAGAACAGAGTCCTGAAAATTGTGTAGGGCACACTGCACATGCACAGCCGGCTTCCCTTCATTTCTATGGGGCCGTGGAAAATAGCCGAACTTTGGGGTCCTCCAGCCACCACCTTCCCCGCTACGTTCTCTTCTAAATTTGGCACAACCCCTTTATCCCCTTCAAGACCGGGCGATTTTCCATTTTTTTCATTTTCATTTTTTACTTCCATTCTTCCCGGAGCCATAACCTTTCATTTTTCCATTTACAAAGCCGTATGAGGGCTTGTTTTTTGCAGGACAAGTTGTACTTTCTAAACGCACAATTTACAGTTGCATACAATATAATGGGAAGTAGGAAAAAATTCCAAATGGGGTGGAATTTTGTTTTTGCAACGCTTCCTATGCAGTAAAACTGAAATGTTACTTTTATTCTCCGGGTCAGTTTGATAACATCAATACCCCATATGTATAGCTTTTCTTGCATTTTTATACTGGAAAAAAAAAATTTGTTGAAAAAAACAATAATTTTTTTTTTATCACCATATTCTGACCTTGTGAGCTTGTTTGTAGTTATATGTACGGACCGAAATGAGGGATAATTTTTTGCAGGGTAATTTGTACTTTCAATTGATACCATTTTGTATGGGAGGTGAAGCAACCAAAAAAGTGGCAAATTGGTAATTTTTACTTTATTCGGTTTTACCTGGGATAGATATTTTTGTATTTTAAATTTCCACAAGGAACTATTACAAGCAATCATCAGATTGCTTTTCTGATAGACCCCAATGCATTATCATAAAAAATACACTATGGGGTAGTTTTATCAAACCATTGTGAAGGAAAACTGGCTTAGCTGCCCATTGCTACCAGTCGTATTCCACCTTTCATTTTTCAGAGCTCCTTTGGAAAATGAACATTGGAATCTGGTTGGTTGCTATGGGCCACTAAGCCAGTTTTCCCTTACACCAGTTTGATATATCTACCCCTAAGTTCCTATGGAGCCCTGCCACAGGCAAGCTCTCCATAAGAACTAGTGTGCGGCAGCCTCGTGTCACTCAGGAATACAAAGGCTGCTGCACATACACTCCAGCTCCCCCGATCCTCGCCATAGCAGAAACCTGTGCCTGGGCGTGATCAAGCAATCCCAGTTTTTGACCTCCCAGATGCATCTGAGGGCTTAAATGTATGCGATCGACGTTGTTGTTGATCGCATACATTACTCCTGAGTGCCTGATGTTTAAAACATCTATTGGGCCCGCCGCACTCGTGAGCAGACTCAATTTTTAAATACCCGACCACCAAAGTAAATTTACGTGAAGTGGTTAAACCATCCCAGGTTAGTAGTGTTGGGCGGCATGCTCAGCCGAACACCTTTTTCACTCGCAGCCAATAAACATGCGGGGAAAAACTGCCACTCACTGTAATGCCGTAGCCATGTTGATTACTGGCATTACAGTGATTGGCTGTCCGAAGACGTCATCGGGTGCTATATAGCACCCGATGACACGTGGTACGGCTCATACTTAGTCAGGGTAAGCTGCAGCAGAAAGGACAAATAGTGTAGGGAGAGTTGTGTTTTATTTTAGGGAGTTTTGAGTGTTAGAGACCCAACAGTCCTTTTAACCACTTAAGGACACGGCCCTATTTAACCTTAAGGACCAGGCCATTTTTTCAAAATCTGACCACTGTCACTTTAAGTGTGGATAACTTTAAAACGCTTTTACTTACCAGGCCGTTCTGAGATTGTTTTTTCGTCACATATTGTATTTCACGACACTACTAAAATTGTGTCAAAAAAAGTCAATTTTTTTGCATTAAAAAATACAATTTTTACAAAAAATTTGGAAAATTTAGCAAATTTTAAAGTTTCAGATTCTCTACTTCTAGAGTACACAGTAATACCCCCCCCAAAAAGGGATGATTTTACATTTCCCATATGTCTCCTTTAATTTTGGAGCATTTGGGGAATGTCATTTTATTTTTTGAGATGTTACATAGCTTAGAAGTTTAGAAGCAAATTTTGAAATGTTTCCGAAATTTCCCGAATTCCACTTTTTATGGACCAGTCCAGGTCTGGAGTCACATTGTGAGGCTCACATAATAGAAACCACCCAAAAATGACCCCATTTTAGAAACTACACCCCTCAAGGTATTCAAAGCTGGGTTTACAAACGTTATTAACCCTTTAGGTGTTCCACAACAGTTTGTGGAAGATGGAGAAACAATTTTGAAATTTGGAATTTTTGGAAAAATTTCTATTATAATCCATTTTTTCCAGTCATAAAGTGAGGGTTACCTGCCAAACAAAACTCAATATGGGTTGCCCTGATTCTCTAGTTTACAGAAACACCCCATGTGTGGTCCTAAACTACTGTTTGGCCAAACGGGAGGACATTGAAGGAGGGGAACGCCATATGGGTTTTGAATGGCAGATTTTGCGGGACTGTTTTTTTTTACACCATGTCCTATTGCAAGCCCCCCTGATGCACCCTAGCATACAAATTCCACAAAAGTGACTCCATCTAAGAAAGTACACCCCTCAAGGTATTCAAAGCTGGGTTTACAAACGTTGTTAACCCTTTAGGTGTTCCACAACAGTTCGTGGAAGATGGAGAAACAATTTAGAAATTTTTGGAAAAATTTCCATTATAATCCATTTTTTCCAGTCATAAAGTGAGGGTTACCTGCCAAACAAAACTCAATATGGGTTGCCCTGATTCTCTAGTTTACAGAAACACCCCATGTGTGGTCCTAAACTACTGTTTGGCCAAACGGGAGGACATTGAAGGAGGGGAACGCCATATGGTTTTTGGAAGGCAGATTTTGCGGGACTGGTTTATTTACACCATGTACCCTTTCAAGCCCCCTGCTGCACCCCTAGAGTAGAAACTCCATAAAAGTGACCCCATCTAGGAAACTACAGGATATGGTGGTTGTTGTTTTGGGACTATTTTAGGGTAAATTTGTTTTTGGTTGCTCTATATTATACTTTTTTGAGGCAATATAACAAAAATTGAAATTCTAAAATTGTTAATACATTTGCCATTAATTTTTGTGGAACGCCTAAAGGGTTAACAAAGTTTGTAAAGTAATTTTTGAATACCTTGAGGGGTGTAGTTTTTTAGATGGGGTCACTTTTTTGGAGTTTCTAGTCTAGGCTACATCAGGGGGACTTCTAATGGGCCATGGTGTAAATAAACCAGTCCATCAAAATCTGCCTTCCAGAAACCATATGGCGTTCCCTTCGTTCTGTGCCCTGCCTTGTGGCTATATAGCCATTTACGACCACATATGGGGTGTTTCTGCAAATTACAGAATTGGGGCAATAAATAATATTTTTTTTTAATGTTAACCCTTGCTTTATTACTGGAAAATATGGATTAAAACGGAAATTTTGCCAAAAAATTGTTTTTTTTGCACAGTTTTTTTTTTTTTTTAACACCGCTCCTGTAAGGGGTTGGGTCTAATGTTATTTTTATAGGGGAGATTATTACGGACGCGCCAATACCTAATATGTCTATTTTCTTTGAATTATTCAGATTTGACACTAGATTATCATTTTAGGAACAAAAAATAGATAATTTTACTATCTCCATACCTGGCTGCTGCATTTTTTTGGGGGGGTGTTTACTATATAATGTAGGGGCTCATTTTTTGCAGGATGAGTTGGCGGTTTTATTGGCACTATTTGGGGGTGCATACGATTTTTTGATCGCTCGCTATTACACTTTTTGTAGTGTTAGGAGACATAAATGGCTTTTTTTAACACTGTTTTTATTTTTTATTTTTAACGCCGTTCATCCGAGGGGTTGGTTCTAATGTTATTTTTATAGGGCAGATTATTACGGACGCGCCGATACCTAATATGTCTACATTTTTTGATTTATTCAGATTTGACACTAGATTATCATTTTAGGAAAAAAAAAAGATAATTTTACTATCTAAATAGCCTGGTAGCTGCATTTTTTTTTGGGGGGAATATATAATGTAGGGGCTCATTTTTTGCAGGATGAGATGGCGGTTTTATTGGCACTATTTGGGGTGCATACGATTTTTTGATCGCTCGCTATTACACTTTTTGTAGTGTTAGGAGACATAAATGGCTTTTTTAACACTGTTTTTATTTTTTATTTTTAACGCCGTTCATCCGAGGGGTTGGTTCTAATGTTATTTTTATAGGGCAGATTATTACGGACGCGCTGATACATAATATGTCTACATTTTTTGATTTATTCAGATTTGACACTAGATTATCATTTTAGGGGAAAAAAAAGATAATTTTACTATCTAAATAGCCTGGTAGCTGCATTTTTTTTTTGGGGGAATATATAATGTAGGGGCTCATTTTTTGCAGGATGAGATGGCGGTTTTATTGGCACTATTTGGGGTGCATACAACTTTTGATCGCTCGCTATTACAATTTTTGTAGTGTTAGGTAATAATACAAATGTCTTTTTGGACATAGTTTTTATTTTTATTTTTTTAAGAAGTTTTTCAAAGGGGTTAGGTCAAATTTTATTTTTATAGAGCAGATTTTTACGGACGCGGCGATGCCCAATATGTATGGCTCTCAGACTTAAGTGACACTAAAACAGGCATCCTCAAAAAGCGGCCCTCCAGATGTTGTAAAACTACAATTCCCACTATACCCTGCTGATACCTGTAGCTGGTCATGCTGGGAGTTGTAGTTTTACAACATCTGGAAGGCCGCATTTTGAGGATGCCTGCACTAAAACTAATATTTTTGGGGAAAAAAAAATGTTAATGTGCCTCCAAAGTCTTAGAGCCATACTTTTTATGTTTTCTAGGGGACTGTCGGGACTTATAAAAATTTAGTACTCCATGGAAGTGTGATACTCCCTGAAGCATCAAAAAATGTGGTGATAAAAAAGCAGGATGCGCTCATACCCATATGCAGTTGTGCATTTCTATAGGGGAGCATATTCTGCACTTGTAGTCCGTTGCTAATGGCAATCACCAGCAAAAAATGCATACAATGGATGATGCCAGCAACGGACTACAAGTACCACAATGGACATCCTACATAAGGTGAAATTTATGTGGATGTGGCAAGAATTCAGAACAAACACAGAACCAGAGATAGGTGCACACTGCCGCCACACTAAACCCTCACACTGATGTTAAAAATTGAGAGTTAGTTCGACATATCCTACTAGGAGGACATGTCTTAGCCTCGGCACCAGCGTGCCAAGTGTCTCAGGCCTAGCACTCACCTACCTGCGCCATATGGGCGATATCAGGGCCAGTGGGCAATACAGAGCATTAGGACGACTCACAAACATCTCCTCTGTTACCTCAGCATGTAGCCATGCTTGCAATGGGAGGTGGGAGGTGTCATGAGCCTACCCAAGACTGACTGATATAGCCCAAGGGCCATATCAGTCAGTCTTGGGTAGGGCTCATAGACACCTCCCACCTCCCATTGCAAGCATGGCTACATGCTGGAGGTAACAGAGGAGATGTTTGTGAGTCGTCCTAATGCTCCTGTAATTGCCCACTGGCCCCTGATATCGCCCATATGGCGCAGGTAGGTGAGTGTTAGGGCCCACGGGCTACTTGAGAGACCTTGACGCTGGTGCCCGAGGCTTAAGACATGTCCTCCTAGTAGGATATGTCGAACTAACTCTCAATTTTTAACATCAGTGTGAGGGTTTAGTGTGACGGCAGTGTGCACCTATCTCTGGTTCTGTGTTTGTTCTACTCCCTGAAGCAATTGATGACGCAGAGGCCCGGATGATCGGGGCAAGTGTCACATTGAGTGGTGGTGTCCTTCCGAATCCCCCTCTTGTGACACACTCTGCATCTTTTTTGGGTTCGTCCCTTTTTTCCAGTATGGGGGACCACACCTGGAAAATGTTGGCCCAGGGACGACCCGGGCGCCTCCAATTCCCGAGGTACTCCGACCTGCTCTTTCCCAGTCAGAAAAGATCAGGTCCTTGAGGACTGCCTCATAGAACTGGAGGAAAGTCCCTGTGCTGCCAGCGCTTCGGCATAGTACAAAAGCGTTGTACATGGCAACCTGCACCATGTTGACCGCAACCTTTTTGTACCATGCCCGGGTTTTCCGCATGGCATTATATGGTTGGAGAACTTGATCAGATAGATCAACTCCACCCATATACCGATTGTAGTCGACGATACAATCGGGTTTAAGGACCGTTGCCGAGGATCCTCGCACAGAGACTGGGGTGGTGCCATTACCATGGATTGTGGTCAGCATAAGGACATCCCTCTTGTCCTTATACCTGACCAACAGCAGGTTTCCACAAGTAAGGGCACGGGTCTCACCCCTGGGGATTGGTACCTCGAGGGGGTGGGCAGGGAGGCCACGCTGATTTTTCCGCACGGTCCCACAAGCGAACGTGGATCTGGCGTAGAGGGCCTGGTACAAGCGGTATACTGGTATAAAAGTTATCCACGTACAGGTGGTAACCCTTATCCAGTAGTGGGTACATAAGGTCCCACACGAGTTTCCCGCTAACACCCAGAGTGGGGGACATTCTGGGGTTCATACGGGAATCTCGTCCCTCGTACACACGAAATTTGTAAGTGTACCCTGAGGCACTCTCACAAATTTTGTACATTTTGACGCCATACCTCGCCCGCTTAGTGGGAATGTATTGGCGGAAACTGAGTCTCCCCTTGAAAGCAACGAGAGACTCATCAACCGCGACCTCCCTTCCAGGTACGTAGGCCTGCGCGAATGCGGCCCCAAAGTGATCGATGATCGGCCGTATCTTGTACAGCCGGTCATAAGCGGGATCACCTTGGGGGGATATGCTGCATTATCTGCATAATGCAGGCATTTCCGGATGGCCTCAAACCTTGAGCGCGTCATGGCCATACTGTACAGTGGGGTCTGGTAGAGGATGTCCCCACTCCAGTATTGCCTGACGCTTGGTTTTTGCACTAGGCCCATGTGCAGCACGAGGCCCCAAAACGTCCTCATCTCGGCTGCACTGACTGGCGTCCAGCCACCGGGCCTAGCCAAAAAGGAACCTGGGTGCTGAGCGACGAACTGTTGGGCGTACAGATTCGTCTGCTCCACCATCAGATTCACCAGCGGGTCACTGAAAAAAAAACTGAAATAGTCTATTTCAGTGAACCCCACTGTGGGAATCTGGATTCCAGGATTGCCAACGAAATCCGGAATCACAGGTTCATAGTCCACTGGGGGACACCAGCTAAGTTCACCGGTAGGGGGCTCCGGTGCGCTTATTTGGTGGGCCGGGAAACCAGTACGAGCCCCAGGGCTGCTCGTACTGGTGTGGGCCACAGGGTTCCTAGCAGGGCGGCGGGTGGGGGGGTCAGCACCCCTGGGTTGGTTTAGGGTCTGTGGACCCCAACCACCACAGGCACTGAAAAAAAAAGTTTTTTTTTCTTTCCCTAAACTTACACTATCCCTTCCTAGCCCTGCCTAAATAGACCTTTCCCTCACTGACCCTAACCTACCTGGAGGGTGCAGGAGGGTTCTGGATGGAGCAGGGGGTCGTGAGGAGCAGAGCTGGAGCGGTGCGGGCAGGTGCGGGCACGTCGGCGGCAGCAGCAGAAAGAGGAGGGGAGAGAGGAGCGCTGGGTGTTTGAATCACCCGCCTCTCTCCCCGGACCAATCACCGGCCACTACCGCCACCAACGCACACAATTCAAGAACGGTGATTGGTGGTGTGATATCACACCACCGATCACCATTCTTTTCCGGTTCATCGGGTCACCAGAGACCCGAATGGACCGGAAACGCAGAAAACCGCAGGTCTGAATTGACCTGCGGTTTTTTGCGATCGCCGATACGGAGGGGTCACATGACCCCCCTCGGCGTTGTGACGGGATGCCCGCTGAATGATTTCCCCTTATGCAACGTCCTTATGCTGTTAATACGGATGCCCCCGTATTAACCCCTTCACCGCCGCAATCGCCGTTAAGAAACATGACGTACCGGTACGTCATGTGTCCTTAAGGACTCGGGAAACATGCCGTACCGGTACGTCATGTGTCCTAAAGGGGTTAAGGACTATTGTTTTATCTGGCTGAGAAATATATAAGCGCAATGTGCGCTAAATTGCGTGCAATTATTTGGCTACTGGTGACAGCAGCGACATTACCTGCGCTACATCTCCTGTATAACGTTAGCCGCTGGCGACAGCAGCAACATTACCTGTGCTACATCTCCTGTATAAAGTTAGCCGCTGGTGACCTGCGCTACATCTCCTGTATAACGTTAGCCGCTGGTGACGAGGAAATCACAGACCCAACCTAGGAAGGTGGCAAACCGAGCGAGGACAGCAGTACAGAGGGGGAGGGATCCGCAGCACTGCAACAGGCTGGAAGAGGCAGTGGCAGAAGGGAGAAGGTAGGCCACACCAAACAGGCCCACAACTGTTCCCTGGAGCACCCCCTTGCGGTAATCTCCAAGGGGTAGGTGTTCCGCAGTCTGGTGCTTTTTTGAGGAAAGTGCGGACGATAAAAGAATTGTCATTTGCAACATGTGCCGTACCGAAATGAGCAGGGGCGTGAACACTAGCAACCTCACCACCTCCAGCATGATCTGCCACATGGCATCAAAGCACCCTAATAGGTGGGCCAAATGCCTGGGTCTACAGTGTCTGCGGGTCACAGCACTGCCTCCTCTTCCCCTGTGTTATGTGCTGGCCAATCCCCGGATGCCTCCCGCCCTGCACCTCGACCTTCGCAAGCACCACTATCTAGCACATCCACTTCTGTGTCCCAGCGCAGCGTACAGATGTCCATACCCCAGGCCTTTGAACGAAATCACAAATACTCAGCCACCCACCCACCCACCCACAGGCCATAGAACCAAATGCGCAGCTTTCCAAATTGGTGGCCCTGGAAATGTTGCCATTTAGGCCTGTGGAAGCAGAGGCTTTCCGCAGCCTGATGGCGGTGGCTGTCCCTCGTTACTCAGTCCCCAGCCGCCACTATTTTTCCTGGTGTGCCGTCGCCACCTTACACCAGCATGTGTCCCGTAACATCATCCGTGCCCTGACCAACACAGTTATTGAAAAGGTCCACTTAACGACTGACACATGGGCAAGTGCTTTTGGCCAGGGACACTACATTTCCCTGATGGCACACTGGGTGAACGTTATGGAGGCAGGGAGCGAGTCGTACCCAGGGATGGCACAGGATCTACCGACGCCAAGGATTGTGGGCTCTACTTCCATCAGGATTTCCGCCACCACCTACATTAGTGGCTGCAACCCCCCTTCTCCTCCTCCACCTCCTCCTGTACTTTCACCCCTGAATTCTCATGTTGCAGCACCAGTCAGTCATCAATCACTAGCTGGAAGCAGTGTAGCACTGCAGTGGGGAAGCGGCAACAGGTCGCGCTGAAACTAATTTGCTTAGGTGACAAACAGCACACTGCCGCAGAGCTGTGGCAGGGTATAAGGGAACAGACTGAGCTGTGGCTCTCGCCACTCAACCTACAACCAGGCATGGTTGTGTCTAATAATGGCCGTAACTTGGTGGCGGCTTTGGAGCTCGGCAAGCTCACACACTTACCATGCCTAGCCCACGTGTTCAAATTAGTGGTTCAGCGGTTTCTCAAAACCTACCCCAATTTGCCTGAGCTACTGGTGAAGGTGCGCCGAGTGTGTGCCCATTTCCGAAAGTCATCTACAGCTGCCTCCGGTCTGGCAACGTTGCAGCAACCCTTGCAATTGCCAGCTTACCGACTGTTGTGTGATGTGAGCACATGCTGGAACTCCACGTTCCACATGTTGGCCAGGCTTTGTGAGCAGCAGAAGGCAGTAGTGGAATACCAGCTGCAACATGGTTGTCGCCTTTCCAGTCAGCTTCCGCTCTTCACAAGCGACGAGTGGGCATAGATGTCTGACCTCTGTAAGGTTTTACACCACTTTGAGGAATCAACACAGATGGTGAGCAGCGATGCCGCTATTATCAGTGTAAACATACCACTTCTGTGTCTACTGAAACACTCGCTGCTCACAATGAAGGCGGACGCTTTGCATGTGGAAGAGGTGGAATGGGGGAAAGACAGTAAACAGCGTGATAGCAAGACCACCCTCAGTTCGTCTTCTCAACGCGAATTAGATGATGATGAGGTGGAGGAGCAGGAGACGGTTGCCTCCACTACAGGAGGAAGAGCATGAGAAAATTGAGAGGCATCGTCCTGATGAGGACAGTGAAGTATTGTCTGTTGTCTTGGACTCTAGCACACTCCCGTGACCCTCGCGTTATACGCACTTTGGCCAACACCGATTACTGGTTGTTCACCCTTCTCGACCCCCGCTACAAAGAGAACTTATTATCTCTCATTCCTGTGGTGGAGAGGATTAGCAAAATGGTGCAATGGTGCAATACCAGAAGGTTCCTGTGGAAAAATTGCTCCAAAAATGTCCAGCTGACAACGCCGTTGGCAGAGTACGTAGTTCCTTGGGCAACCAAGGAGGGGAGACAAGGGGAACACACAGCAGTTCCAACAGAGGCAGGGCAACAATCTCCAAGGCTGAGACAGTTTCATGACACCCTGCCAGCACCCTCACCCTGATGCGTGGCCTATGGTCACAAGGAGGGCAAAGTTTTGGAAGTGAAGGAGTACGTAGCAGACCGTATCAGCATCCTCAGTGATCCCTCTGTGTCTTACAACTATTGGGTGCCAAAGCTGGACACGTGGCACGAACTGGCACTTTACGCCTTGGAGGTGCTGGCCTGCCCTGCCGCCAGTGTTTTGTCAGAGCGGGTTGACTCTTATCAAAATGAACAAGGCCTGGATTGCCCCTGACTTCTCTACTACACCAGAGGAAAGCGGCTGAACACAAAGGCAATTTAAATGTGGCTTTTATGGTGTATTGAATACACTGTATTCCCATGCACCCCTTCCACCACAAAAAGGGTATATAGTTCTATCTTCCTTTTCTCGTCCTCCTCCTCCATCATATCAACATGCTTATTAGGCTGCCCTCGCTCCTAATGTTTTAGAGGGTCAGCTCAGCAGCAGACCCTCACCCCTAATGTTTTAGAGGGTCACCGGCAGACCCTCACCCCTAATGTTTTAGATGGTCAGATCACCAGCAGGCACTCGCCCCTAATGTTTTAGAGGGTCAGCTCAGCAGCAGACCCTCACCCCTAATGTTTTAGAGGGTTATCAGCAGGCCCTCGCCCATAATGTTTTAGATGGTCAGATCAGCAGCAGGCCCTCGCCTCTAATGTTTTAGATGGTCAGCTCAGCAGCAGACCCTACCCCTAATGTTTTAGATGGTCAAATCAGCAGCAGGCCCCTCGACCCCTAGTGTTTTAGAGGGTAACCAGCAGGCCCTTGCTCCAAATGTTTTTGAGGATCACCAGCAAGGCATCAATCATAATTTTTCAAGGGTGTGTATAATGCCCTTCTTTATGTGTAATAAAGGGTGTATTGGAGTGCCGGTTCCTTTTAATTTTTGGCAGCTTTCACTTAGCGCATAGGCTTTATGAGTGTAGGGGTCCTACTACCTGAACAATTGTACCACAATGTGAATGAGGCCCTCTTTTATGTGATATACAGGTTGTATCGAAGTGCCTCTTGTTGGCAGCACTTGCACTACAGTATATATACAAGTAAATATACAGTAAAGAATGTTTCCTAACAATTTTCCCTTTAAAATCGATTTCATCTGCGGTTTTGTGCGTATTATTGTCAGTCTGTAAAATTGGCGTACTACTCGGACAACATCGTTCCCAGCAGCAACCTGGGACGACCTGGGAGTCCAAGATGCATGCAGACATCCTCCCCATGCTGTTCCCGAACCATTTCAGTGGTGTTTCCATAAATTTCTGACCTTTTCCTGTGAACCAGACACCCTCCCCTCTTCAGAGCAGGGGGTGCCTGGTTTAATGCTCGGGTTCTCCCATTGACTTCCATTGTGCTCGAGAGCATCCTAAAGTGTTCTACCCGAGCGCTTTGGTGCTCGATCAACACTAAGGGTTAGCTTTAGCAGTATGTCTAGAGTCATTGTGCTGCTGGAAGGTGAACCTTTGTCTCAGTCTCAAATCTGCCGTGTATTTACTACAATCCATATTTCCTTCAATCCTGACCAGCTTTCCAGTCCTTGCTGATAAAATTAATCTCCACTACATGATGCTACCACCACCGTGCTTCACTGTAGGAAAGGTGTTCATAGGGTGATAGGAAGTGTTGGGTTTGTGGCACACATAGCGCTTCCCATGGTGGCTGTAAAGTTCAATTTTAGTCACATCTGATAAGTGAACCTTCTCCCATGTGTTTGGGGAGTTTGTCACATGCTGTTTGGTGAACTCCAGATGTGTTTCTTGAGCTTTTCTTTAATCCTTTCAGGACCTTGAGATTTTCAGTTCTTGTGTTTTCGTTTACTTCCTGCCTTCCCGGAGCCATAACTTTTTTATTTTTCTGTTCACTTAGCCATATGAGCATGCAATGTAGAGGGAACCTGGAAAATGGGGTGGAACTGGATGGAACTATTTGAAGCTCATTCCTTTCAAGTGAAAAGGCCTGGGCTGCAATACCAAACACAGCTGATATACAGTGCATAGTGCAGTGATTGGTATGCTGTCAGGAGGCTAGAGCGTTCACTGGAGCACCACAGCCTCTTCAAACAGCTAATCGGTTAGGTGTGTGTTTTTTATGCCCGTTGCTGCCCTGCTCCATTGTCAGTGGCCTCTTAAAGGGCCAGTGTGCACATCTGCAAACCTTTCCCTTAGCCAAGGGCTAAGGGTCCCTGGGTAAATGAGGTACTCTCTCCAGGCAGAGGGTGCCTGAGCTTTAAGGATCCCTGTTACCAGTAAAGGTGTTTTATAAGACTTGTGCTTCAGAGATTCTTTTGAGTTATCCAGTGTTCCTGCCATGTATCCATCCTACCTGTGTACTCCTGACCTCACAGTTTAGCTTTCACTTTAAGTTTACATTCTCCTAGTCTGTCTGCCTGTCTGTGCTGTAGCCTCTGTTCCTGCCTGCCTTGTTCCTGCATCTATCACCACACCGCTTGCATGCTTGCCAGTTGTGTGTTGCCATTTTCTGCAGTTCCAGCATTAAAGACTGCCCGACTGCTTCTGCAATTGTGGGTGGTTTCCCTGCATCTCAGCCATCCAGTCACATTTCCTACAGTGAAGTTCTGCCAAAAACCAAATAGTCAGTATAAGTGTTCAGACCTACGTTTTGGTGCATTTTCTGGTGCCTGGAGCTTCTGCTGCTTGTACTAGACCCTAGTGGGTCAGCTGCCAACTATACTGGGACTATCCCATGAGGTGGTAGTCTGGTCGCTTTCCTGCAACAAAGTCCAGATCCCAGGGAGCGCCAGATTCACACGTCAGTGTTTGGTCAGTGTTTTCCATCAGTGATTTTGAGCCAAAACCAGGTGCGTCTCTAAACACACAACAGGTGCAGATCTTTCCCTTACACCTTATATCTCTGGAGGATCCAATCCTAGTTTTGGTTCACAATCACTGATGGAAATCAACAAATACTGACGTGTGAATGAGGCTTTAGCCCAAAGCCAAACCAGTTAATGGGTCCACACTCACTGATCCATGACAGACCCCACCAGTCTGATATTGATGATCTATCCTGAGGATAGGCCATCAATATTCTACTCCCAGAAAACTTCTTTAATTGGTTGGTTTTCTATGGAAAGGGGACAAATGTATATGTACATTTAAGTTTTTATTTATTAATTTTTTTTTAACAATATTTCTTTTCCATTCCACTGTAAGAAATCTTTTAAATCCAGGTTGTAAAGCAACAAAACAGGAAAGACACCATGCAAAGGGGAAAAGTCACTGGGCTGGTGATCTCAATCTCTACATACGAGCACTGGTGTAAAACAAGCCTAGAGCTGTAAGCTCATTCGTTTTATTGCACTTGGTTTGGATGTACACCCCTTTCCCACATGTACACCGCCATGTAAATGGATCTTTAATCTTATTATTATTTATATATATATATATATATATATATATATATATATAAAGAAGGACATATATATATGTGTGTGTGTATTTATGTATGTTCCGCAACCATCGATTTCAACGAAACTTGGTGTACACATTCCTTGCTACCTGGAAAGAAATCTTGTGGGGGTCACAGCTCTCTAGGATGTACCATTCCTGAGATATTCCCAAAAAATTACCTGCATTAGCCAATACAAGCCTGCATGTCTTTCTCTTCATATCCCAACTGCCATACACAAGGTCACATGTCCTGTATCAGCCAATGGAAGCTTGCAGGCCCTTAGTCTCCACATACACACAGTTTTACTCCAGGTTTCCATAACAACCCAGCCATTTTTCTTCACTGCTGTAGGTCAGCTTTTAGGCTAGGGCTACACGACGACATGTGTCGTGCGACAATAAGTTGCACGATACATAGGGCACAACTACACTGCTACATGTGTCGCGTGACATTGATTTTTTTTTTATAATGATAGTCTATGGTGTTGCACGGCGACATGTGACATGCTGCGACGCAACAGTTACAGAAAAATCCAATTGGATGGATTTTCTGTGACTGTCGTGTCGCAGTGCGACACCATAAAGCACTGTGGAGGTCACTGTTAAATGGGCAGGCACTGTGGAGGTCACTGTTAAGGCAGCAGGGTACTGTGAGATCACTGTTAAGGCAGCAGGGTACTGTGAGGTCACTGTTAAGGCAGCGGGGTACTGTGGAGGTCACTGTTAAGGGGACGGGCCCCTGAGGAGGTCACTGTCAAGGAAGTGGGATACTGTGAAGGTCAAAGTTAATGGGATGGGCTGCTGTGAAGGTCCCATTTTAAAGTGGAGGGGCACTGTGGGGGGGGCAGTGTTAAGGGGTTGGGGACTGTGGAGTTCACCGATAAAGGGGTGTGGTACTGTAAAGGTCACTGTTATGGGGATACTGTCAATATGTTTTAACAACACACACAAACATTAAATGAAATAGATGAAATATAC
The DNA here is from genome assembly GCA_033119425.1 of Bufotes viridis. Lineage (NCBI taxonomy): Eukaryota > Metazoa > Chordata > Amphibia > Anura > Bufonidae > Bufotes > Bufotes viridis. The sequence goes on from CM065590.1 coordinate 29,408,827, forward strand.
CCATGCGGGTCCTTCTGCTAGTTACAAATAATAAAAATCCACACGCTGCGTAAAAAGTTTGCAGTGTAAATTGACTTGAGGTGAATATTTGAAATCTGCAGCATGTCAATTTATGCTGTGAATCTCCGCCATGAATTTCAACCTTTAGACATGATGAAATCAGCAGCCATTTCCACTGTATTTCCCATCACATGTTGACTTACTGTACATCTAGTGCTGGCGATACAAGTGATAGCGTTCCATGTACTAACAAGTGGAATATGGTAGATTGTGGTTAGGGCCCAGCAGCAAATGTTAACCCTGAATTTGGACTGCACAACTTTTATGTATGTTTTATTGTGCTTTTGTAACAATTCCCATTTTCACTTGAGTGATTACTTTCTGTTTTATAATAGGGCTAGTGAAATATTTCAAACATTGCAAGTAGCATGATGTTGACCAGACTTCAAGCAACCTTCCAGTCCCAGCCTTCATTAGTAATGGTTCACCTAAGGGCAGTGAAGGGGGAAAGGACATCTTAACTTACTGAGAAGAATGGGAGGGAAGCCCCTTCTCAACTCCACACACTGCCAAATTGAATGAAAAATGAGGGGTTGTAGACCTTTCTTTGACACAATTTGGGGATCGACATTGGGTTGTGTCGTGAGTTCTCCTTATTCCCAGGACTAGAGATGAGCGGCAGGGGCAATATTCGAATTCGCGATATTTTGCAAATATTTGGGTGAATATTCGCCATATATTCGAGAATTTGCATTACGAAAATTCACAATCAACACTACTCCTAAAATCAAAGATCCTTCTCATTGGCCTACAAGCTAGAAGCAGGGAGGGATCATGTGTACTGTTTAAAAAAAAAATATCGAATATTCGAAATTACGAATATATATCACTATATTCTAAATATCAGCGAATTTTCAAAGTGCAAATATTCGAGATAAAAATTCGCAATTTGAATATTTGTGATCAACACTACCTAGGACCAGAAAAAGGACTTTTACCAAACCTTTCTTTTTAGTCCTTTTGTTTCCTAACTGTTTTGCACACCAGTATATATGCCTGTTATTTCTTTTAGTTTTTCTAACTACATGTTTTTTATATGTTTATGGATTAAAGCTAAAACTTTCGTAGTTAGTGCTGGTTACCACGTGTCTGCTTATTAATGTGGCTAGTTCTACTGTGTGTCTGCCTGCAAGCAAGACGATTTTGGGGTTTCTATTACTTTCATCCATTTGAATGCAATAGATGGTAGCACTTGCTACAGTACAGTGTGCTTGGGGTGCATCGAAGGATGTGTTGGGTTGTTTTTGGCTCATTTTGCCTGAGAGTAAGGGGCAAGCAAGATTGAGGGAGTGAAATAAATCAACCCTTGCCGTTTGTACCTGGGTCACGTGACAGGACCCTAACAGGTACCTTCACACTTGGCAGATTACATTGAAGAAATTTTCCACAACTGACATTTAGTTCCATTCAACTGAATGGGGCTGTTTTGGAGGGAAGCACATTTTCCATGTACAGTCAAATTTTTGTTTTGGACTGTAGGATAACTTTAATGTTGTATATGCTACTAAATGTTTCCTTAGAGGTTAGGATATCTTTATAATGTTTATGTACATTTTATGTAGGTGATGGGTTGTCTGAAATAGCCATCTACCCTGATTATCTTAGAAACATATATGCTTGGATAAACTTAGGGTACATGTTTATTTAATTTCATTGGCACTCCCAGCTCTGGGGTCATAGGGTTAAATCTAAGGCCTCTTTCACACTTGCGTTGTCCGGATCCGTTGTGTACTCCATTTGCCGGAAGTGCCCGCCGGATCCGTAACAACGCAAGTGACCTGAAAGCATTTGAAGACGGATCAGTCTTCAGTATGCTTTCAGCGTTACTATGGCAGCCAGGACGCTATTAAAGTCCTGGTTGCCATAGTAGTAGTGGGGAGCGGGGGAGCAGTATACTTACAGTCTGTGCGGCTCCCGGGCCCTCCAGAATGACGTCAGAGCGCCCCATGGGCATGGATCACGTGATCCATGCATGTAGGGCGCCCTGATGTCACTCTGGAGCGCTCCGGGAGCCGCACGGATGGTAAGTATACTGTTCCCCCGCTCCCCACTACACTTTACCATGGCAACCAGGACTTTAGCGTCCTGGTTGCCATGGTAACCATTGAGAAAAAGCTAAACGTCGGATCCGGCGATGTGCCAAAACAACGTTTAGCTTAAGGTCGGATCCGGATTAATGCCTTTCAATGGGCATTATTCCGGATCCGGCCTTGCGGCAAGTGTTCAGGATTTTTGGCCGGAGCAAAAAGCGCAGCATGCTGCGGTATTTTCTCCGGCTAAACAACGTTCCGGTCCTGAACTGAAGACATCCTGATGCATCCTGAACGGATTTCTCTCCATTCAGAATGCATTGGGATAATCCTGATCGGGATTTTTCCGGCATAGAGACCCAACGACGGATCTCTATGCCGGAAAACAAAAACGCTAGTGTGAAAGAGCCCTAAGCAAGGGTAACATCTGCATGAAGTTTGCATGTTCTCCCAGTATTAGTGAGAGTTACCTTCCACGCTCCAAAAACATTTTGATAAGTTAATTGGCTAAGAAAAATGTGTGTATCTTAAAGGGGCTGTCCAGGATTCTTCGATACTGATGGGCTATTCTTAGGATATGCCATCAATATCAAATGGGTGCGGGTCTGACACCCCAGGCCACCGCCAATCAGCTGTTACCATGTACATGTAGTTCTGTCCTTTTTCTAGTGGATGGAGCTGTGTAGTTCCGGCTTCCAGCACCACAGCTACATGGTAACGGTTGATTGGCAGGGTGTGAAACCCCTGCCAATCTGGTATTGGTTGGCTATCTATATGAAAATTGTTTACAACTCCTTGAGGTCTAGCCCCCTCTTGGCTGGACCTGTAAAGGGAAACTTACTTACCTGCTTCCCATTGCTGGCTCTCTGCTCCTTCTCCTGGCCAGTGATGCTCCTCTACACTCCATCGTCGAAAACCTCTAAAACCGAAAACCTCTAGTTTGACACTGCCTGCAGCCAATCACTGGCAACAGCGGTTAGGGATCCTCATGTGACCATTTGTCATGACGCAAGGGGAACAAGTCACTACCATGGCCAATGATTGGCTACAGGTGGCGTCAAACCATACCTTTTCAGAAAGGAAATTCAGCGGAGCATCGCAGGCCACGTGGAGAAGGAGTGAGGATCCAGTGTGGGGATGCAGGTAAGTAAGCTGCTGGCAAGCCCCCATTCTTGTCATTGCTTTTTCTGTTGAAAACTTGTGTGTTTTGCAACTTGAGGGATCCAATTAACATCAATGGGATCCATTAGGATGTGTTACAAAATATAGGGCCGATCACAAATCATGAAAATAGAAGCTACTTGCCAAAGTGAACAGAGCCCTGCAGACTGAAGTTAGAACTGAGTTTTATTTTATGATGTGACTTCCCAGAAGGAAATATAAGGAACAGGTGGTTGAGATGTAAACCCAGTAATGTGTACCTCTGAGCTATAGTATTTCTCCTGTTGTGGTTGTAAGGTTAGTTGCAAGAACGAGCAGATGAGACAGGCCAAATGTTTCTTATATGTCGTTAGCCTCTGTGACAGGCTCCCGGGATTCAGTAGATGAAACCCGCTGAGTCTGGACTGTTAAATCTTGGGTTTTTTCCAAAGCGCTTGGTTTTCTTTCAAAATAAAATCTAGGCAGTGAGAGCAAATCTGTTGGATTTATAGGGAGATTTGTTTCTAAGGCAATAGACGTGATCTGATGTTTTAAAGATGCCAAGGAGAGTTGGATTTCCGTATAGTGTATTACTGTATTATGCTGCCCTCTGTTGGAAATCAGTAAAATTACAAATTGCAAGTCCTCAAGAATCTTTGAAAATCTATGTTTTTGGAAAATATGTATTGGCCACAAGATAAAACGTTAGAGATAGTATCTATTTAAACTAGAACATCCAGCAGGGCTAATGTTCTTTTAATAAATTCCAGTTCTTTCACATGGAGTTTTGTATATTTGACGACCAGCTTTAGATTGTTCAGTGATCCTGTTCAGTTCCTCTTCAACGTGGTGCACAAAAAAAAAACAGAGGGGAACCAAAGCCAGCACTAATCCCGTAGTTTGCTATGGGATAGTTCACATACATTCAGCACATCACTGATGATGCCGGATGTCAAATAGCGGCAGACAGAAAAATGCTGCATGCTACGTTTGCCTGTCTGCCGCTATCAGTGTATAGACGCCAGACCTGTGCAGACATATATCACTTGTATTCACCTCCCAACCTGCAACAACTGTCCGGACACAACTGAAGTGGGCCTAGTCATTTATGGCATATCCACATTCCGGATAGGTGGAAGCTATTTCTTCAACTCCTATAGATTTTAAAAGGATGCCATTTGCACCTTAAAATAAATGACAATGCCTGGAAGGAGTCCGAAGGACATTAGCAAACATAACTTTATTGATGTGCCCTGTGGTCTAATTAGTTTTAATCAATATGCACATAAGTATGCTAGCAGCCAGTGAGCAGTCTGCATCATTGCTAGTGCTCAGGCTCTCGACCATAATCCCTGTCCCCTCAGTCTTGATTCTTGCCTCCTTTGCAGTCCAACGTCAGTAACAATTTCCTCAAGGCTCTTTATTTTCGACATATCGTTCAAGTTCATTGGAAAAAATATTAAAGAGTAACTAAACCTTTGATCTAAAAAGCTCAGAGTGCTCGACCTCTTCAGTTTTCATGGCTTTTCCAGCATGGATCTCACACATTTTTATTGGATCAGTACTTTACATGCTTTAAACTTCTGCTCCTTCCTCCTGGAAGCATATGATGAGACTGTTTATTTTTCTCATGGAGTTATACAGAACTACAGTGTGGGTCCTTAGACTTTTAGGTTATGCTCATACGGTGGAAATACACTTTGGAAAAATAGCCAGAGAGAGTTTTCTTCCCATTCGATCATGTGTAGAGATGAGCGAATCGAAGTTGTCAAAGTGGAATTCGATCCGAATTTCAGGAAAAATTTGATTTGCACCGAATCCGAATTTCCTCACGCTTCGTGGTAACAAATCGCATTTTTTCCTAAAATGGCTGCTGCACGTGTTAGGACATGGAGCAAGGAACTCTGGGAACGAGAGATCACCCACAATGCCATGCATGCAGCCAATCAGCAGCCAGCCAGCCCTGTGATGTCACAGCCCTATAAATTGCCTCAGCCATCTTGGATTCAGCCATTTTCCAGTGTACTTAGTGCAGGGAGAGATGTCAGCAGGCGCTATGGACAATGTTACAAGTTCAGGGAAAGATTATTGAAGGTGTAGGGAAAGGATAGGAAGGAATCATTCCACAGCATTTATGTTGAACAGGGTTCTGTAGGGGAGGTTGAAGCCTGGGAAATAGGAACATACTGAAGGCCGAGCAGTTCCCACTCCATCAGCAGCAACTTGAGTCTAGAGTTGCTGATGAGCAGCTTTCTTCACCTGCCTAGTGAAAAAACTACTGACCTGCAGCAGCCGGTAGACCTGAAGCAGGACCTAAACCAGCAGGTGGTGACATACTTGGACAGCACCCTGCCACCACATATTTAAGATCCGCTGGACTGCTGGGCAGCCAAACTGGATTTCTGGCTGCAACTGGCAGAGTTTGTCCTGGAAAAGCTGTCCTGCCCGGCCAATAGTGTGGTATCAGAGCGGATGTTTAGTGCGGCGGGGGCCATAGTTACCCCAAGAAGAACTGGCCTGCCCACCCAAAATGTGGAGAGACTGACCTTTGTAAAGATGAATCAGGCATGGATCAGCCAGGATTTCCACCCACCAATGCCTGATGCTAGATTATCCATGGTTCCACACCAACATTTTGACAAAAAAGACCGGTTTCTTCTGGCTACCTGCCTTAGCTACTACTCTGATGCTTCTACCCGCCTGATGCCACACATCTGATGCCAAGTGCTCCTTCTTTCACCCACCATCTTCAGCTGGTACTGGTATTGCCACCCACCCACTATGTCACCTTGCCAATCTGTGGTCTCCTGATGCTGCTGCCACCTCCATACTATGTCACCTTGCCACTCTGTGGTCTCTTGATGCTGCTGCCACCTCCACACTATGCCACCTTGCCACTCTGTGGTCTCCTGATACTGCTGCTACCTCAACACTATGTCACCTTGCCATTATGTGGCCTCCTGATGCTGCTGCTGCCACCTCCACACTTTCATTGTGCCACCCTGTGGCCTCCTGATGATGCTGCTGCCACCTCAACACTGTCCTTGTGCCACTCTGCGGCCTCCTCCTGATGCTGCTGCCCCCTCCAGACTCTGTCATTGGGCCACTCCATGGTCTCCTCATGCTGGTTACGCCTCCCCACTATGTCATAGGGCCACTCTGTGGACTTCTCATGCTGTTCCCACCCTCCCCAATATATGACTGGGCCACTATTTATCCTTTTGGCCTAGCTGACATCATCATTTATTTGACCCTTCTTCTGATTTGTCAGAAGGAAGGAAAAATGAGACACACAATGGATCCTGTCCATGTAACAGCTGTAAGGCTTGCATGACATCCCTATTTTGCATCAGAATTGGCTTATGATTTGGTAGCCAAAAACAGGGGTGGGTACAAAAAACAGAAGACATGCAAATATCCCATTCACGTGTCATTTCTGTTTTGGAACCACTCCTGTTTTTTGGGGGTTTAGCAATACTGATGGATTACTGACCAAATGCTGACCGAGTGAAGGCAGATGTTCTACAGACAGGATCCGTTTTTTGGGGGTTATTGTTCTGACGGATCAGAGGATGGGCAAAATAATCAGTGACGTCAACAAAAACTTACTGCTGACACCCTCTCCACTCTGTCAGGGGGGCTTTGCTTGTATTAGCGTTTAATAGAACAAGTTCTGTAGACATCTATGTGGTATGAGCTGTCGACGGTGTAAAAGGAATGTGCTTCTTCTTGGCGCTAACATTGACCTGTAAGGCTGAGTTCACACTTAAGTTATTTGGTCAGTTTTGGCCCCATAGCTGCCCAAATAAGTAAAGTGTGCAGTGATTCTAAGAGTGACATCTGTCACCTGTCATCTGCATGTCATACTGACTCACAGTATTGTTTCACTACCACAACAGACTCTCTATGCGTGTTTCTGCAAGGCACAGTGTTGTACACCACTATATAGGCTCTCTGCAGCCAGGTAATAGCCGTTTTTTACCACGATTCACCACAAATAAATTCGGATTGAACTAATTTTTTTCAAAACATTCGGCTAACCGGCCAAGTCAAATGTTTGAGAAATTAGCTCATCTCTACTCATGTGGTCACCACAAGAAGTAACATGAACCATTTCCGCAACGCAGATTTCTAATAAGGTTCCCATGGATTTGAATGGGAATCCGCATAATATTACAGATCTGAACACAGATGTGTAATTTGGTCACGTGCATGATGCTAAGGATATATCCACACAGGATTTGTAGTAGATTTCACCCTTTGCTTTGCACAGCAAATCCACACAAACAACTAACATGCTGTGGATTTCAAAATATGCACCGCAGGTCAATTTCCACAGGGAAAATTTCCACATCATGTAGATATTTTGAAAATCTCATCGACTAGGGCTTTTTTCATGTTGGTTTTCTGCAGGAACCGCTTGCCAGAGCTCTCTGGATCCACCATGACCAGATATTAGCCCAATGCCCGCTGGCCCCAGAGACTATAATGAGATTCATCAGAGATCTGAGCAGCAGTTATTGCATGCAATGGTTTTTGTCCGGCTTAATCCTGGTATATGTATTTGCCGGGTAGTGGTCAGATCTCCACCGGATGCTATTATACACAAGGGGTCTAGCAAGCACTGTGGTAACATCCGGCCATGCGGGATCCAGGGAGCTTCAGCAGGCTGTTCTCTGCCGGAACAGCCTGCCGGACACATGTAACGCTAGTATTAAGCTAGCCTTAGCTAGTATAGTATTAGGGCTCATTCACACGACTGAGCCATGTAATACGGTCCACAAATCGCAGATCCACAAAACATGGGTGGCCCATTATAGAAATGCCTATTCTTGTCCGCAAAATGGACAAGGATAGGACATGTTCTATGTTTTTTGCGGGGCAACGGAAAGGAGCAACGGGTGAGAAAATTAATGGGTCTGCATCCGTTCCAATTTCACGGAACAGATGCAGGCCCATTCATATGGTCGTGTGAATGAGCCCTTATACTGCAAATTTTCCTCATAGCAAATGCACATGTAATATTCACCTTAAATTTCCTATTTTATGAAGGCTAGTATTCATGATAAGTTTAAAAAAAAGTTTGAATACACCCAAAGACTGCCTTAAAATAAAAAAAATAAAAACATCTGCCATGCGGCCATTTTTCATGTGTGCGCAGAACACTTGAGCAGTGCATGATCAGTAAAACGAGAGATGAATGGATACAATCACAGACATCGCATTAATAAGCCTGAAGACCTTAACAGAAGGCTAGACATTCTGGAACCTACACGGCTCGGCCGTGGAATTAATTAAATAGCCATTCTCTAATACAGTGTTTGTATTGGATTGCTCCCTGTAGCAGTACGTGTGGAAGTAACAAGCTGCAGTCTCAGGCTGTTTTATAATAGCGCCCTGATGGATTTGCAGGACAACAGTGAAGAATTTTACATTACCTACTTCCCTTCATGTGTACTACTGTAATGCTCCTACTGCTAAAGGCATTTTCATAAGACCTATAAGTCATAAAGAATTATGTAGTGTCAGTTTGACATTCAGGCTCTAAAGCATTACCCATCTGGCAGCAACATGTGCTGTATGTGGCCCTCGTGCCTTGCGCGTGATCCCAGGGGAAAGCAAATTCATATGGTGCATCTGCCATGTTCAATATTTTGTGGTCTATGGCCTGTTGATGGATTTAGGGTCCAAATTTGAGGCTTGCACAATATGTCATGTTCATCACCACAAGCCTAAAGTAGGAAACACTTCTCTAAATAGCAATCACACATTTTGCTTAAAACCTAATTTTAAAGTGCTAACTATATGCAACAGATCACTGACTGTAGAAACAGATGATTCTCTTCTACCTTGTGATTGTCGGATACAACATACAGTGCCCTTAAAAATTATTCATACCCCTTAAACTTTTCCACATTTTTTCATGTTACACCTACAAACTTAAATGTATTTTATTGGGATTTTATGTGATAGACAACACAAAGTAGCAAGTATGTGTGAAGTGAAGAGAAAATGATACATGGTTTTCAATATTAGTATTCGTAATAAATAAAAATTTGGAAAATTGTGGCGTACATTTGTATTCAGACCCCTGTATTCTGATACCCCCTAAATAAAATCCAGTGTGACCAATTTCCTTCAGAAGTCACCTAATTAATAAATAAAGAGCCTGCCTGTGTGTAATTTATTCTCAGTATAACTACAGCTGTTCTGTAAAGACCTCAGAGGTTTGTTAGTGAACACTAGTTAGCAAACAACATAATGAAAACCAAGGAACACACAAGACAGGTCAGGGATAAAGTTGTGGAGAAGTGTTAAGCAGGGTTAGGTTATAAAAAATATCCCAAGCTTTGAGCATCTCACGGAGCACTGTTCAATCCATCATCTGAAAATGGAAGGAGTATGGCACAACTGCAAACCTACCAATACATGGCCGTCCATCTAAACTGACAGCCCAGGCAAGGAGTGCACTAATTAGAGAAGCAGCCAAGAGGCCCATGGTCACTCTGGAGGAGCTGCAGAGATCCATAGCTCAGGTGAAAGAATCTGTCCAAAGGATAACTAATATTCATGTACTCCACAAATCTGGCCTTTATAGAAGAGTGGCAAGAAGAAAGTCATTTTTGAAAGCAAGCCATAAGAAGGCCCGTTTACAGTTTGCCAAAAGCCATGTAGGGGACACAGAAAACATGAGGAAGAAGGTGCTATGGTCAGATGAGACCAAAAGCTGAACTTTTTGGCCTAAATGCAAAACATTATGTGTGGCGGAAAACTAACACTGCACATCACCCTGAATACACCATCTCCACCGTGGAATATGGTGGTGACAGCATCATGATGCGGGGACGCTTTTCTTCAGCAAGGACAGGGTAGCTGCTCAGAGTTGATGGGAAGGTGGATGGAAAACACTGGGGGGGTTCACCTTCCAGCAGGACAACAAACCTAAACATGCAGCCAGAGCTACAATAGAATGGTTTAGATCAAAGCATTTCCATGTGTTAGAATGGCCCAGTCACAGTCCAGACCTAAATCCCAATAAGAATCTGTGGCAAGACTTGAAAATTGCTGTTCACAGACACTCCATACAATCTTACTGAGCTTGAGCCATTTTGCAAAGAACGGGCAAAAAATCAGCTTCTAGAAGTGCAAAGCTGGTAGAGACATACCCCAAAAGACTTGCAGCTGTAATTGGAGTGAAATGTGGTCCTACAAGGTATTGACTCAGGGGCTGAATACAAATGCACGCCACTGACCAGATTTTTATTTATTAAAAATTATTAAAACCATGTATAATTTCTTCACGTCACACATACTTGCTGCTTTGTGTTGGTCTATCACATAAAATCCCAATAAAATACATTTAGGTTTTTGGGTGTAACGTGAAAAAATGTGGAAAAGCACTGTATACACCGCTCTTAAAAAACATGTATTCTGTGGAGTGATTCCATAATAGTTACCTTTGATAACAGCTAAAGGGAGAGGGGTCTGTCCAGTAGGACCTTTACAGTTTTCCGCTAAACAAAAAAAGCACCTTGGAGCAAAATGACAAACATGTTCATGATCTGTAGGGTTTGTTTCCTGCAGAATGGCATCCTTGTGTCATTGCTTTGGGACACCAGCTGTGACTGACAAATGGGCTACCACGGCAGGGCAGATACACTGCAATACAGATATATTGCAGTGTACTACACCAGTGACCAAGCCAATAGGGATGAGCAAACTTGTGTTTTACAAGTTCAAGTTCGGCATTCAGGTTTTATTACGATTCCGATATGGCATCCATTACCACAGGCCATAACGGAATACTATGATGGAATGCCTTTAAGAGACATTCCATTTTGATTTATCATAATAGAAGTCTATAGGCCACAAAACGGATCCGTCTGGTTTCCGTTATGCAGGAGAGCACTGTACCAACTCCGACTCCTATCGGAAGACGGCATTACAGGGGTTGACTTGGAATAAGTAACTTTTGACAGGAGCCTGTAGCCTGCTTCTGATATGGAAAGAATCATACTTACCTGCTTCCCACCACTCCAGTCCTGTGTGCCAGCTCACATGTGCCCACCTTCCAGTCCACGGCTTGCTTAATTTGTCCCTATCAGAGGCATTAACTCCACTGAACATGTCACTGGTAAATCCAGTCATTGGCTGCAGCAAAACAGATGATCATGCCAATGCAGGAGTGGATTGGAAACTTAAAGTGGCCCTGGAAAAAAAACTAAAGTGGTCCCATGTTGCAGACTGGTCCAAATTGACAGAAGGTGGGACGACAAAAGTAGGCAAGGACAACAGAATTGTCTTGTGGGGGAGGAATAAACAATATCACAGTCCAGCATAAAATACTGCCCGAACAGAACTAAATACCACAGTTCTTCACAAAATACTGCTGCCCCTACTGAGGTATTCATCCACCATCCCAAGGCCAGCAATATAATTGAATTCAAGATGGCAACTGCGGCTGTTGGCCAAGTGAATAAGTGCTGAGAGCATGAGATCCGTATTTGCTCAGCTGGTGGCAGTCAGGAAGGCTTGGTTAGACCCACTGGGAAATTTCCCTGTAAGGTCAATTGCCAGTCCACTTCTTGCGCCCATTTTGGAGAGGAAGTAAAAAAAAAAAAATTTCACAGACCAAAAGATAGACACAAGAGCCAGTGCGCAGGAACGGAGCTGTGGAAAGCAGGTATGTATGGATCTTTCCATAGCAGAGGCAGTCTGCAGGCTCCTGTGAAAAGTTATTTATTTTCAAGCAACCCATTTTTTTTTATCATTTTCCCAGAAATACTCAATAAAAGTTAATTAGATATACTGTATGTATACAAAATGTTGCCACTGAGGTCATAAGTAGTGTTGAGGGAATGGAAGTGCACAAAGTGGAATTTCCTCATGCTCCGTAGTAACGTCTTGATTTTCCCTAAATTGGGTAAAAGAATTTAAAAAATCATACTTACCCCAACTGTTTGAGCGGGAAGAGCCCACAGCTGCCATCTTGATTGAAGATCCCTCTAAATCCCGTGTGCAGTGTCGTATGACGACGTACTGTAATTACATACTCACGGCTGCGTGAGATTTCGCGCTGGATCTTCAATCAAGATGGCAATGGCGGGCTCTTCACGATCAAATGGATGAGGCAAGTATGATTTTTTTAAATTATAGACTTAAATATTAAAGTCAGATGCAGTGAATAATGCAGCATCTGAGCGGCACAAACGCCGCTCCCTGTCATTGCACCTGCGATTTACAAAGAAATGTGCCTCGTCACGAAGCAAATTTTTTCTTAAAATTTGACAAAGCAGCTGAATCCAATTTTAGAGAACTTAGCAGAGCACTAGTTATCAGGGATTTAAAACAAGGGTCCTCTCTTTTCTAGAAACTCCATAACTCTTGTCCCTGGGCTGTGTCTGGACAAGAGAAGCACTATTTCTGGAGGAGTGACGTAGATACAAGGATTTACGATTTCTATATTTGCAACTTTTCTTCTGCATCCGACTTGCAGTTTTATTTTTTTTGTTGCCATCCTCTGGATCAACAGAGGATTAAAGGTTGGATGGACCTGTGTGTTTTCTTAACCTTTCCAACTATGTAAACCTTTGCAGCTTTCTATGAACACTGACATTAAAAGGGGTTCTTTGGGAATTAAGAAAATGAAAATACCTAAATATTACTTTATTATAAATATATTCCCAAATATCTTTTATTAGTTAGAATGGCTTGTTTTCTCTGGGGAGCAATCATCAGGAGAAGTAAAATGACTGCTGTCCTATTAGTGCACACGAAACCTGTCCTAATCACATAGCAGGACACAGCCCATCCCCACCTCCTCTATGTACTTTGTCTCCTCATGAACGCCATTCCTACAGAGATTGAGCTGAAGATCTTATTAAACAGTATTCAGGACCATAATCTCTGATAAGTAATTAAAAAAGAAAATGAGGCAGCTCTTTACCTCAGTGCTCTGAAGTAACTTGTTCTTCTGTGTGATTAGGACAGGTTTTGTGGGCACTAATGGAACGGCGGCCATTTTATTTCTCCTAATGATTGCTCCTCAGAGAAAACAAGTAATATTTACATATTTTCATTTTCGTAATTCCTGGAGATCCCCTTTAATTGCTTTTCCTGAAAACAATATAGATTTATGACTATACAAAAAATTACAAAATTACCAACAATTAATCTTTCCTGCTTAGTGATGTACTATAACATTTCTGAGTGTATGTAGTTAACACTCAGTAATGATATGGGCTAGGGAGCTGGGTCCACAACATCTCTTGTGAGTTGCAGTTGTATTATTAAAGCTGAAGCACTTAGAAATAGGATAAGAGGTTCCCTCTGTCCTCCAAACGACACCCTATGAATGCAATTGCAGGATGCCGAGTAAATGTCATGGCAGCCGGGGCCCTTCTAAAAATCTCTGGCGTGTTGTAACTGAATGCCTATGAGATTCCCCATGCAAGCAAAAAGTCTTAGTGACCTCGCTTCAAAAAAAGACAATATGGTCACATGTAACCCAAAATGGCATCATAAAAACTATAACTCTCCCCGCAAATAAGTAAGCATTTAAATCGCTTCATAGACCATAAGATTTAAAAAAAAAAAAAAAGAGTGGGAACTAGAATATGGCAAAACAAAGCTTTTAAAAAATTTTAGTAGTAGGACATGACAAAAACCATATAAATTTTCTATTTTCAAAATTATACTGACTTCTAGAATAAAAGCTAAAGTAATTTTTACCATGTAGTAAACATTGTAAATATGAAACCCTAAAAACATTGGATGTACCCCCAAAATGATACCACTTTTTCCTCCCCACATTCCACAAGCCATAACTTTTTTACTTTTCTTTTTTTTTTGCGGAACAAGTTGTGTTTTTATGGAACCATTTACTTTGCCATGTCTTATTGGAAAACAGGTTTTTTGCGTCTTGATTAGAGATGAGCGAACACCTGGAAGTTCGGGTTCGGGAAGTTCGGTGGAACTTCCCGAAAAAGTTCGGGTTCGGGATCCGAACTCGACCCGAACCCCATTGAAGTCAATGGGAACCCGAACTTTTAGGCACTAAAAAGGCTGTAAAATAGTCCAGGAAAGGGCTAGAGGGCTGCAAAAGGCAGCAAAATGTAGGTAAATGCCCTGCAAACAAATGTGGATAGGGAAATGAATTAAAATAAAATAAATAAAAGTTAACCAATATCAATTGGAGAGAGGTCCCATAGCAGAGAATCATGCGTCATATCACCCACCACTGGAGAAGGCCACTTTCAGTTATTTAGGCCCAGCACCCAGACAGAGGAGAGAGGTCCCACAGCAAGGAATAAGGCGTTATATCACCCACCACTGGAGAAGGCTACTTTCAGTTATTTAGGCCCAGCACCCAGACAGAGGAGAGAGGTCCCACAGCAAGGAATCATGGTTCATATCACCCACCACTGGAGAAGGCCACTTTCAGTTATTTCGGCCCCAGCACCCAGACAGAGGAGAGAGGTCCCACAGCAAGGAATAAGGCGTCATATCACCCACCACTGGAGAAGGCCACTTTCAGTTATTTAGGCCCTGGCGCCCAGATTGAGGAGAGGTTCATTCAACTTTGGGTTGCACCGCAAGATCATGGTAAAGTTAAAAAAATGAGGATTCAATAAATAAGTGCCCCGAAGTACAAGAATGCATGGTTGAGGGGAAGGCAGTTATAAATGTCTATTCTGCACAAGGGAGGGACAGGTCCTGTGGAATCCATGCCTGGTTCATTTTTATGAACGTCAGCTTGTCCACGTTGGCTGTGGACAGGCGGCTGCGTTTGTCAGTAATGACGCCCCCTGCCGTGCTGAATACACGTTCAGACAAAACGCTGGCCGCCGGGCAGGCCAGCACCTCCAAGGCATAAAATGCTAACTCTGGCCACGTGGACAATTTGGAGACCCAGAAGTTGAATGGGGCCGAACCATCAGTCAGTACGTGGAGAGGTGTGCAGACGTACTGTTCAACCATGTTAGTGAAATGCTGCCTCCTGATAACACGTTCCATATCAGGTGGTGGTGCAGTTAGCTGTGTCGTGGAGACTAAACTTTTCCACATTTCTGCCATGCTAACCCTGCCCTCAGAGGAGCTGGCTGTGACACAGCTGCGTTGGCGACCTCTTGCTCCTCCTCTGCCTTCGTCTTGGGCTTCCACCTGTTCCCCTGCGACATTTGGGAATGCTCTCAGGAGCGCGTCTACCAGCGTGCGCTTGTACTAGCTCATCTTCCTATCACGCTCCAGTGCAGAAAGTAAGGTGGGCACATTGTCTTTGTACCAGGGATCCAGCAGGGTGGCAACCCAGTAGTCCGCACACGTTAAAATGTGGGCAACTCTGCTGTCGTTGCGCAGGCACTGCAGCATGTAGTCGCTCGTGTGTGCCAGGCTCCCCAGAGGTAAGGACAAGCTGTCCTCTGTGGGAGGCGTATCGTCATCGTCCTCCGTATCCCCCCCAGCCACGCACCAGTCATGGGCCTGAGCTGTGTCGGGTGCCACCCCGCTGTAAAACCTGCTTCATCCTCATCCTCCTCCAGTAGTGGGCCCTGGCTGGCCACATTTGTACCTGGCCTCTGCTGTTGCAAAAAACCTCCCTCTGAGCCACTTCTAACAGACTGGCCTGAAAGTGCTAAAAATTACTCCTCATCCTCCTCCTGGGCCACCTCCTCTTCCATCATCGCCCTAAGCGTTTTCTCAAGGAGACATAGAAGTGGTATTGTAACGCTGATAACGGTGTCATCGCCACTGGCCATGTTGGTGGAGTACTCGAAACAGCGCAACAGGGCACACAGGTCTCGCATGGAGGCCCAATCATTGGTGGTGAAGTGGTGCTGTTCCGCAGTGCGACTGACGCATGCGTGCTGCAGCTGAAACTCCACTATGGCCTGCTGCTGCTCGCACAGTCTCTCCAGCATGTGCAAGGTGGAGTTCCACCTGGTGGGCACGTCGCATATGAGGCGGTGAGCGGGAAGGCAGAAATTACGCTGTAGCGCAGACAGGCGAGCAGCGGCAGGATGTGAACGCCAGAAGCGCGCACAGACGGCCCGCACTTCATGCAGCAGCTCGAACATGTCGAGGTAGTTGTGAATGAACTTCTGCACCACCAAATTCAGCACATGCGCCTGGCAAGTGATGTGCATCAACCCAGCTAGTCCCAGAGCTGCGACTAGATTTCGCCCATTATCGCACACCACCAGGCCGGGCTTGAGGCCCACCGGCAGAAACCACTCGTCGGTCTGTTGTTCAATACCCCGCCACAACTCCTGCGCGGTGTGGGGCCTGTTCCCCAAACATATGAGTTTCAGAATGGCCTGCTGACGTTTACCCCGGGCTGTGCTGAAGTTGGTGGTGAAGGTGTGTGGCTGACTGGATGAGCTGGTGGAAGCAGAGGAGGAGGAAGCCAAGTAGGAGGAGGAGGCTACAGGGGAAGGGCTAGGCAGATTCCCTTGGGAAACCCTGCCAGCAGAGTCTTCAAACAGCATAAGAGACTGCTGCATAACTTGAGGCTCAGACAGTTTCCCTGATATGCATGGGGGTGATGTGACAGACTGATGGGCTTGGTTTTCAGGCGCCACCTGTGCGCTTTCTGCAGAAGACTGGGTGGGAGATAATGTTGTGAACGTGCTGGATCCACCCAATAGACTAGCGCCTGTACCTGCTCAGGCCTTACCATCCTTAGAACGGCATTGGGCCCCACCAAGTATCGCTGTAAATTCTGGCAGGTACTGGAACCTGAGGTATTTGGTTCACTAGGACGTGTTGCTGTGGCAGAATGGCTGTGGCAGAATGGCCACGTCCTCTTCCAGTACAAGAGGGTACACTAAAACCACCACGACCGCGTCCCTTACTAGATGTTTTCCTCATTGTTACCGTTTACCAAGCACCACAATAAGAAAAAAAATATTTGGCCCAATGTATTGATTTCAATTTCCGGCCTTTTTTTTTTACAGGCACCTAACACTATCTGCCTATTTATTTATGTAGCGTATTACACTAATCCAGGCACAGCAGTAACCACGGATTTAGGGGAATATCTCTTTTAGGGCTAGTATTTAGGCCCTGGATGAAAGGTATCCTTTTATGGACAGATTTACACTTGGAGATGCACAGTAGCGTGAGAAAAAATATGTAGGATTATGCCTTCAGCAATTGTATTTTAACACTTTGTGTAATATACCCTTTAACGGACAGAAATCCAATGGGAGATGCACGGTAACGTGTGAAGTTAATGAGGATGACCCTCTCAGCACTTGTATATACACCTTGAGTGTAATATACCCTTTTACGGACAGATTAACACTTGGCCTGAAACTGCTGGAACACCAGCTTCAGGGTATTGCTATTTTGGATATAGTATTATTCCAGCTCACCTAAAAATGCACAAAATAAAAACCTCAAGGAGTGTAAAAATAATCAGAATAAAAATCTGAAGGATTTGGAAAAAATCTCAGTACAATATTCCAACTTTGGCACTAGTTTATAGTAACCAATTTGATAAAATTCTAAAGATGGTTGAAAACTATTTGCCTATTCTATTTGATGACACCTGCATTAAAACAACTCTGCAACAGGGATGCAGATTTGTATCTAGAAGACCTCCAACTATTGGCAACACCCTATCTCCATCCCTGTTCATACACAGTGCGGCTTCTAAACAGAAACTATGGTTAAAATATGCAAGTTTCACCAAATGCGGGAGTAGCCGCTGCCGTACATGTCATCATGGGTTGAATACCAAAGTTTTCTCTGATGCAACGGAACAACAGACTTTCCCTATAAAAACATATATTAACTGTAATACAACGTATACAGTTTATATTGTTGAATGTACCGAATGTAAATTAAAATATGTTGGCAGCACAATAAGAAAATTTAAAACAAGAATACTTGAACATCTTAATTACATATCAAATAAATCGAGTGTGAATATTTCTAATGCAGCGCGACATTTTATTAATGTTCATAATGGCGATATAAGACACAGAGCCTATGCTATAGAGGAGGTTAAAAGTCCTTCAAGAGGTGGAAATCGTGAAAAATTAGTAAAATTAAGGGAAGCTTTTTGGATTTATAAGCTAGGAACAAGATACCCATCCGGTCTGAATTTACGCAAAGAATTAATGTACTGTTATTAATATGTTTTGGGAGTATCTAAAATCACACTTTACAATGTTTTCTACCTTATATTTTTTTTATATGAATGTATGTTATATGTAAACATTTATACACTGTATGGACTTAGTTTCCTTTGCATTGCAAAGATAAAGAACCATGAGTTCGAAACGCGTCTTAAACAGTCGCAACTGCACTGCCTGCTATGTGAACTATTCCCGATGTCATGCTATTTTACCAAGCAAAGAAATAAAGGAAAATTTTTTATCTTCATCCAAGAAGTGCTGGAATGCTTTTTCTTCCATTTGATATTGCTATTTTGGCAAGTGAATTTCACCCCAGAACAAAATATATGTTTTGGCGGACACTATTATAGTTTGCCAGCCACAGCTGTGACACCAGATTTATGGTATTGCTATTTTGGCAATTGAATTTCACCCCAGAACAAAATATATGTTTTGGCGGACACGATTATAGTTTGCCAGCCAGTGCTGGGACACCAGATTTAGGGGATTGCTATTTTGGCAATTGAATTTCACCACAGAAAATAATCTATCCTTTGCCAGACAGCAGACAGTATTATACTTGGCTAGCCAAACTTTTTTGAAAATGTTCAGGTTCGTGTCCCGAACACCCTAAAATTCGGTACGAACCCGAACTATTCTCGAACTGTTCGCTCAACACTAGTCTTGATATTACGCTGTTCACTGTGAACTAAAAATGACATAATATCTTTATTCTGTGGGTCAATATGATTACAGCTTTACCAAATTATTGTAGCTTTTATTTTTACTACTTTAAAAAAAAAAAAAAAAAAAAAAACTTTGAAGAAATAAAAAAAATATAGATTATTTGCATCGCCATTTTCTGACCTGAATGCTGCTGTGTCCGACTGGATATAAATTTCTACAGACACACTCTAAAATCATGTGGAAAGCCTTACCAGAAAAGTGAAGCCAACAAAAGGGTACCCGACTTCATTCTAACCACATTGATCCGCATCCGATCCATTTTTAGCGGATCGGATGCAGACCCATTCATTTCAGTGGGGCCACAAAAAAGGTGGACAGCTGTCCGCATCGATATGTCCGTTCCGCAGTCCTTCAAAAAAGATGGAACCTTTCTTATTCTTGTCTGTTTTGCGGACAAGAATAGGCATTGTTACAATGGAATGGATGGAACACTGACATTACAAAGAAGTCCTCCATATTTTTTTGCGGATCCGCAAAATACATATGGTCAGGTCAATGCACCCTAACAGCTATGAATCATTAAATAAAATGAACTAAAAACTCTGGCTGGTCCCCACAAGGAGAATGACTATACAAGAGGAACTACTACTACCGAGAGCAGCAATACAGAAATCAATAGAAAATTTTTGCCCATTAGTTCCACCAGCACCTGCTGAACAATAAGCGTCAACCTATAAACAAGTGCAATGCCTATGAACAGCTTGACTAAGTACCGAGATCGTGTGCCATTATTCACTATACATTTATCACTTGTATAGATTACATGGGCCCCGGTGCATGAGATCCATTCTCGGCAGAAGCCACGGTTGTTCCTAACCTTCTACCCTTAAGGCGTTACATTCCATAACAATGACGTCCCCATGCGGCTAGCATAAGAGCAGTTTATTGAAGTAAGAGTTAATTACAACCGCACTTAATTTTCCACACAGCAGCTGAAATAATCTAATTTCCATGTTCCAAAGCACTTTCTTCAAACAAGATAATAGATGACGTTGCTTTAAAATAATTCAGTGTGCTTTATTGATCACGGTGCGATAGTCCTACAAGAAAAAAGAAAAAAACATGCCAGGGCCTTAACCGAGTTATTTACGGCTCACGACAGCAATGCAATTAAAATAAAATACATTTCCGGCACAGGCGAGACTCTGCTGTCTAATTGTCTTACAGATACCACAAGAGAGGATGGCCTTATCAGATCTAAAAGCAATTTTGCCTGCAAGAACGAATATTAGAGGGCAGAGTTTATTCTGATTGATCCGCTGTGGGTAATCTGTCTGTGCTCGGAGCACCAGTAATAGAGACAAATTATATCATCCCAATGCACTTATTGCTGGGTGCTTCATTATCCTGCTTGGCTAAGGGCAGTGCTGAGGAGCAAGTTACGGTAGCAGTTATTGTGGTTGCTGCGGTACTACAAGTTCCAGTACAACCCTTTAGACCCTAGGAGAGGGAAGATTGGCTAACGACCTTGTTGGAACCATAGTAAAGACTAGGTACCATTTAGGAGCTTTAGAGCCCTTTTACATGGATGTTTGTTCCTGATAATTGCCTGACTTTGGAGCCAAAGTGAAAGCTGCATTCATATGTATCAATCACCCCCTTTGTATGTGGACGTATGATTGTTAATGCGAAATGTTTCTCTGGTAGCCAGACCAACATGCAGCTAATGGCCGGGCTTGTACATGCTATTTGTAACAAATCGTATGCATAGGTATCGGCCAACAATTACATCACAATCAGGGAAGAGCCGCATGCACGTACCGCTGCCGGGGCTGCCTTGTGGACAGATAGTCTTACACTGGATAATTGCCCTCATTCTCAACTCTTGCATGAGGGCCTTTAGTGAAGGAAGGATAGATACACAGCCTACTTTTTATTATGCTTTTCACCCATAACCTAGACCAGTGGTGGCGAACCTATGGCACGGGCACCAAAGGGGGCACTCAGAGGCCTATCTGTGGGCACCCAGGCCCTGGAAAAAGTCAATAGTGTACCAATATGCCTTAGACTTTTTCTGGCATTTATCAGTGCAGGGCGTACCATGAACAGCAAGGGCAGTGTATTAAATGTAGGCGGCTATTATAGCTAAATGATAAAGTACATGGAAGATATAATATATTGTACTGTGGTATTCAGGTTAAATTTCTGTGTTGGCACTTTGCGATAAATAAGTGGATTTTGGGTTGCAGTTTGGGCACTTGGTCTCTAAAAGGTTTGCCACCACTGACCAAGGCTCTCAGCCCACGTGCCCCGAGCTTCTGGCAATCACCTCAAAGCAGCTGTCTGCAGATGGGATGCTGGCTTATTTAATACCAGAGTCATGTCTCGGGGCCTGTTTAAGGGTCAAACATTGACTTATAGGATAGCTGTCTTACATCTGGTGGCATTAGAGGCAGAGCTTGTTAAAAGTTAATTAGCATACCTTTCTTCCCAGAGGAGTATGTACGGCCTATAAGTCTCCTAATGCCGACTAGGGCGCTCTCTTCCCAAGGAGAGATAGTACCTCCCAAAGCTTCACTCAGAATGTCACTGGACTACTAGGCTCTAATTTCTACAACCAGCTTACTAGGAGACAGCTAACCACGAAGAGTCTAAACTCTTTCCATCACTTAAACTGTAGAGGTTTCATATTTGACTCTCCACACACAGTGCACAAAGGGGGTCATTTACTATCTAGAAATATGCCTATATTAGTTGTACAAATGTTTTGTTGCGCTGCAATCTGCGACTTTTCCCCTTACACCAGGTCTAAAAAAAAAAAAGTGGGTGTGGCATGGGAAAGGAACGGCAAGCCCATCTCATTCATCATTTTCTATGCTGGTTTAGGTGCAGAAAATGGACTAAATGTAAGCCAGCTACCCCAAAGTTATGTTGAGGCCGGCACCTGTTCATAACTTCAGCGGATCCACCGCCAGGACAACGTTTTTGTTTTTTTTTCTATGAAGGCCATGATACATGCATAAAGCAGGCAACTATTGAACAGTATAGCAAGGAGCACTATCCCAGTACTAGCAGGCAATCTTGGTATGCAGTGGGACAAACTGTCAGAAGATTTTGGTGTATCTCAGTCATCAAGTTGTATCCAACTGAAATTGTCAAGAACCGGCAGTAAGACAATAATGATCACACCACACTTTTGTCATCCGCATGGCAATAATCCGTGTATGATGAAGTATTAGGGCAAAATCAAAGTCCATGAGGTGGACTTGTTTACATCGGTGTTCTCATAAAGACTTATTAATATGCAGGTGACACATCAGCTTTTATAAAAGCTAGAAGTGACCAAGTCTTCATCGTTTCTACTGGTGAGGGAAAAAAAAAAAAAAAAAAAACTGGCCCATTAAATACTAAATGGGTCAAGAAGGGGGAAAATAGTAATAATTTTGGACTTACCCCATTAAAAACCATCGTTCTACTGAGGCCACCTCCTGCCGATCTGCAGCCAAGAGGTCATGCTAAAAACTGTTGTTTCCAGCCACTGGCCTTGAGAAATATCTAGGGGGGCCAGCAGAGTCTGTTCTCTATTGGACTGATTTAATGGGGTCTAGTGTGTGGATTAATTTTGGGGTCTGGTGCTGTTAAATGCAGTGGGCCACCTCTGCAATTAAAGGTTTGCTACGAGAACCAGTCAATTCTATTTACGCCCCTGTGGTCAAGAGTGACGTGTTTTGTGGTGCTCCTACAACCCCTCAAAGACTTTCATGATGTTTGACCTTTGCCTTTGTGACGTGATATATAGCGCTCATTCCATGCAGTTGATTAAATACATTAATACGGGGATACTTGTATACATACCGCACTTTTAATGTGATAAAAGTTCTCAACAAAACCAGTAGAGAGAAAAAAAGTTGAACACCACAGCTGAACAATTAATAGCCATAACACAAAAGTAGCTTAATAAATATATTGTCACGCATATCTTATGTTGGAAGAACTCAATAGGCTTTGCCATACACCCCTAGTCATGTCTAATGGCTGAACTGAAGGGGGCGCACTTTTTGTTTGTGTACAGTTTTAGTTACATGCATTGAACATAGTGTCAGGGCTCATGAACACGACCCCGTGTGTTGGCCTCATTTCACAGGCCGGCCGTGGCTCTCCTGAACCAGAACTGACAGTATTATAACAATTTATGATACAGCCACTCTCTGGCTTTTCAAGTGATGCTACACTGCAGAAGCCCTGCAATCAGATAAGAACTGACTGTACCATAAATTACTATGACACAGTCAGTTGGGGTCTGGGGAGCAGCAGTCAGCCCAGGACCCTGGGCAGGTCACAGTCTTGTGTATGAGCCCTCAATCTAAGTAATTATCCCTGGCTGAAATTAACAGATCTCCCGACTAGGTTGGTATGTGTAGGCTCACTTCACATTAAAAAGGAGAATTTCACCTTTTACACTTAGACCTCTTGCACACGACCGTATGGCTTTTTCAGTGTTTTGCGGTCCGTTTTTTTCGGATCCGTTTTTTGCTTCCGTTGTGTTTCCGTTTCGGGTTCAGTTTTTCCGTTACGTTTTTCCGTATGGCATATACAGTATACAGTAAAAACATAGAAAAAATTGGGCTGGTCTTAAAATTTTCAATAGATGGATCCGCAAAAAACGGAACGGATACGGAAGACATACGGATGCACTTCAGTATGCTTTCCGTTTTTTTTGCAGACCTATTGACTTGAATGGAGCCACTGAACGTGATTTGCGGACAAGAATAGGACATGTTCTAAATTTAAACGTAATGGAAAAACGGAAACGGAAGGCATACGGAGACACTTCAGTATTTTTTGCGGTCCCATTGAAGTGAATGGTTCAGTATACTGAACTGAAAAAACGGCCAGTATACGGTCCGCAAAATACTGTCGAGTGCAAGAGGGCTTATACTGACATATTAGACATTCCTTGAGAGGACAGGTAGGGATCGGTGAACAAAGAGTCATCAGCTCTTAGGCTCTATTCACCAAGCACCATGACAGTCTGGACAGATCCTCCAAATGGGCACTGTCGTCATCCCGGAAGAGTTCTGATGTTTTTTGACTGAACTTTCAAAAAGTACTTGAACAAAATCTTATACAAAGTTGACCCTAAAACTTTGCGAATTAACCAACTTGCCATCGATAAGCGTTCTTGATTCCAAGTGACAAACATCTACCAACACTGAAGAGATTCCTTTAGGCCCCATTCACAAGTCCGTAGTGTGCTGCGGATCCGCAACACACCTTGCCGCCAGCCCCATAGAGATGCCTATACTTGTCCGCAATTGCGGGCAAGAATAGGACATGCTCTATATTATTGCGGAGCCGCCGGCCGGAAGATCAAATGCGGATGGGGAGAGCACAGTGTGAATGGGGCCTTATTGTCAAGCTCTGTTTTGTGACCCCAATCTATATTACGTTCGGTCAAGACAGAAGATAAATTTGAGAATGTATCTTCCATCTGTCTAGTGTGTATAACTGCTACCACACCATTAGCTATGGACTCTAGAAGCAGTACACGTTTAGGTTTGGCATTGTAATTTTTGATACCAAATCCAGCAATGCATCATAAAAGAAAGACACATGTAAAGGGAAGGCTCAGTCATCGGGGCAGATTGGCCGTAGACCCTACAGGGAAATTTCCCCGAGGGCCGATGCTTGGGAGGACCACTCAAGTCCTCTTCATGGCCTCCAGCCGGGCACATAATTATCCAATTCTTTTATGCACCTGGCCAGCAGCTACAGGTGACCTCCTGAATTCAACTGTATTGAGGTCCTCAGGACAGTGACACGGTTGAATACTGTGGTGCAGGTGGCAGTATTTTGTGCTGCACTGCGGTATTTGGTTCGGCTGGGCTGGTATATTGTTCTGCACTATGGTATTGCTAGCTCTACCTCTACCAGTCTGCCCGTCAGTCATCCTCCGTTTCAATCAACTCCTGGCTTTAAAAGATGTGTCACAAAACCTGAAAGCGTAAATTTAAGCTCGAGAACAGATTCTACGTTTCCTTTCTGAATCCACTCTGGGTTTTACCATACTAACAGTCGCAGTAACAGGGGATCTGTGAATAATTCATAACCACGTTGATAGTTATACTAATATCCAGGCATCATTTTGCCAGGTCAACTAAGTCTAGTTATAGACATAAAATTACGGTCAGCTGGTTCCTCTATGACGGCTCTGATCACACTTCTTAATTCTTTTCCACGCGATTTTTGCTGATCTTTGAAGGCTAGAACGAGGAGGCATGCTACACTGGCTGATCCATTCAAGTCAATTTGGGGGAAAAGAAACCAGGTCATAATGGACCCTGGGGCATAGGTATGAACTGAACCTACCATGAATATCATTGAATTAATATGGTGAAAATGAAGCCTCCCAGACCTCTCTTCAAGGGGTATTCTGCTTATATTAAATTATCACCTACCTAAAGGATAGGGAACAACTTTTAGAGCAGAGGCACCGGCTCCCGGTCCACATGCAGAGGCACCGGCTGAAGAGGGTCACCACTGTGGCCACTGATTGAGCAGGCATTTCCTGCCATTTTTATCTGTTGAGCTGGTACTGGAAACAGACTCCATCAGATACTCAGAAAGTATTGAAACGGGCAGCAGTGGGGAGCCTGGAGGCAATGCTTATTTTTTTAACCCACTCTGTATGTGTATATATGTATATACATATATATAATAAATTAAATCCCACTGGACCTCTTTAATGGCCCCATAGGCATTGCATTACTGGTAAAACTATAGGCTACAATAACATGAGTGAGACAATGTTCCCCCCCCAAACAAACGTAAAGAGAATGGGAATGTTTACTTCTCCCACCTCTAGGATATAGTCCAGCATTTTTTGCTGGTCACGTGACCAAACATGTGGTCTATGCTCCATATGCATTTCTAGATGAGAACGTAAACAAATGTCACCAGTTTGACGAAATGTAAATTGTAGTGGAAAATTCAGAGTGGCTATCGAAGATCTGTGGCCAAACCTGCATGACTTATATGCATCGCAAAGCGTGAAAGCCAAGTAATTCGCTGCATAAAGCGACAAGCTGTGGACTTACAATCTGCACCGCAGGTCAGTTTCCAGGCAGATTTTACGTCAGGCAGATTGTGGATGAGCCCTCTCAAAATCTCATCCATTTTGCAGCTACTGTAACAGCGGCAGAAAATCTGAAGCATCTCCATTCCGTGGGAACTGTTTTCCTACTTTCCTCTGCTAATTTTTGGAAAGAAATAGGATCATGCAATATAGTGATATAAACCCAAACTCAAGTGGGCATGTTTACACGGACAGATTTGGTGAGACAATAGTGAGCAACGTCTATGTATCAAAGGGGGTATCCAGTTTCAGAAAGCAACTGAGGATCAACCTGCAAGGTAAGTACTGATCAGAATTAGTGCCGCTATTCCAGTCCACTCAGCCAGGCTAGGTTTACCTGGCAGCAGCGGTGACATCTCAACAACCACCTTACTGGCCTCAGCGGTTCACCAAAGATCCAACCGATTAGCTGCAGTGGCCTCGTGTTGAAGTGATGCCACTGCTGCAGCCAGGTAAACATAACCCAGGGCCGGATCAGCCAGGCAATAACATATCAGTTCTTTATTGCAGGCCGAGTCCCAAGGTTGTCAGGTTCTCTCCTGGAACCAGACAACCCTTTTAGCCCATGTTGTGAAAAGAGGTTTAAAGGTGGTCCGCTCACAAGCCAAGGATGGCGACTAGGACCCTTATTTTGCAAGCTACACAATACAAGGAGTATCGCCACAGCAAGAACTCAACCTCAGGCACAGATTCTCAGATTTCAGTTTGTGGCCTGAAAAAAAGAATTCTGCTTTCCGGCGCGGCTTCATGAATAAGCTAATCCAGTGAATCCATGTGCACATAGACTGGAGTCATCTAAAGCACAGCAGGGACGCCGGCCATTTCTATGCATCTGATTACAAGTCGGCCTATGGAGAATGCATTAAATAGGAAAGGAGGAGAAGAAATGAAGCCACTTATTTCACATGTTGCTCGAAGCAATGCTGTCGTTTTAGAGGCATTATAAAACCAGAATGTCCCAATTTTCATGCTATGGTCTCAGATTTCATCCCCCCGAAAAAGGAACAGGGCTTACACAAGGTCCTGCTAATACATGGAGCAAATCAAGTTGTGGATGGGTCACAGTAGAAGACCCGATACATCATGGCATGACGAGAGTACAGTCACCCTTATTAAAGGAGTTGTCTGAGTGTTTAACACTGATCACCTATCCTCAAGATAGGTCATCAGTATCTGCATGTGGGGGTCCAACTCCCAGCACCCCCACCGATCAGTTGTAAGAAGAGACCGAGGCATTCCTTGAGAACCACGGCTTCTTCATAGACCAGTGATGTCACGTTCGTTGGTCCCATAGCCTAGGTGCCACTCAGCCCCATTCAAGTGAATAGGGCCAAACTGCAACACAAAGCACAGCCGCTATACAGTGTATGGTGCTGTGCTTGGTAAGCAGAGAGGAGGCCTCGGAGCTCACCAGAGCGCCACAACTTCTTAATATAGCCCTTCAGCGGGATCCCTACCGATTAAATACGGGTGACCTATTCCATTATTAATGTAAAAAATTTAACTAAGACATCATACAGTACACAACAATCTCCTAACAAAGCTAGAATCAGCCCTGTACCTCACATGGATCCAGAGATTTCCCCATTCATTACTCTGCTAGATTTATCAGTCTGGCAGCTCAAAGGGAGTGTCCTTTTTGCTATGGCTAAGGGGGCGTGTCTATGCTCTGCCTATCACAACTAAGGAGGCAGCTGAAGAATGAAACTGAGCATGTGCGGCCATTTCAGTGAGCAGGACAAAGAAATATAAAAGCAACCTCCGACACTCCAGCTGTTGTGAAACTACAACTCCCAGCATGCAAACATGCTCAGCTGCTCTGAATGGAGCATTCTGGGAGCTGTAGTTTCTGAACAGCTGAAGTGCAGGAGATTGCTGATCCCTGCGCTATACAGATAACTCAGGGGCTATACTAAATTTTTAATTTAATTACATGTAATTACAAAAGTATTCAGATCCAGGGGGCTGGTTTGAAAACTGTAGAATATTTTTCATTGGACAACCCCGTTAAGATAGGTCATCCATATTTAACACTCGGACAGGCCCTTCAATTTGTATTCTCTATGTTGAGAGTGGTTTTACCGCTGCCTCAGTGCTGTCCGATGCAATGGCCGAGAAACAGGTTCATGAAGGGACTACCCAAGTAATAGTTTGGATATAAACGGACACGTATGCACCAACTGATGAGTAAAAGAAATGTGTCACTGATTTTTTTTTCCCTGACAGTTAAAACCAGATACAAAAATATCCTTTTATTCTAATCTGTTTTTATTTTCTGATTGCAGATTTTTTAAATTCTATTTCCTGATTACAGGGGCGGCCATCTTGCCTGAGCTGTGCTTCACAGCATTTAGAGATGTTCTTCACAGCAGCCCCCATGGGCCACAGAAAGGAGGGGACCTGATCGACTTCTACAGGAGACTTTTCTAGGCATGCTCTGTGACCAGTGCAGAGGTCAGGAGGGAGAAGATAAGCTGTGATATCACCCATTGTGAATGGTGGATCATGTGTTATCTCATATATAGGTGATATCCAATTGTAATCCTACCTGTGATAAGCAGATAACTGCAGAAACATGATGTGTTCAGACCAAGAAGTGGCACTTATTACTAGGCTTCGTGGAAAGTGTGCAAACTGGAGGATTTTAGGTTTTATTTTTAATATAGATAGTGACAAATAAGCAAAAACAACAAAAAAGCCTTGAAAAACTTAAAAAAATATTAATTCAAAGAACTGGTCATTTTCTGATGACAGTCACTTAAGAGCCCTTGCAGATGAGCAGATGCACTCCATGTTATGCGCAGCAAGAATGAGAGCCAAGCTGCGCAGTGGACATCAGAGGCACGAAGCAGTAACATGATAGATACTGCTCCATGCCTCTCTGTGACCCTTTCACTACAAAATCACAGTGGAATGACCTCTCTATTCTCTTTCTTCGGCCTTGACAAACAGGGCAATGACAAAATGGGGGAAAAAAAAATGGTGTCCTGCTCTACACCACTGTACTGGTACACAGGGTATACAGTTTTTGTTGCACGCTGTTGTATGCAATAGCTACCTGGTTGGATTATTCTGATCTGGATCCTGCATAATAAAACTAACAGTGCCAAGTCAATTTATACCCCCCTCCCCCCCAAAAAAAATCCAGTGGTAGCCTAGCTGGACCCTGGCAGTGTTGCGGTATTGGCACAACCAGGCTGAATTCATAACTCCATTTTGGAGATCCAGCGCAAATGTTGTGTAGTCAGTGGGGATACAGCGTTGGGGGCAGTCCGCTCTGCGGCAGAACAGCCTGCCAGATCTCTGAACAAAGCCTTACTCGATCCTCGCACTCAGTTTTGCGGGTCTTCACTTGAAACCATCCCTGCAGGAAGGTGACGTATGAGGGACTAGAAGCCCCATGAAGGCAGAACCAAGAGGCAAGGAGCTGGTGGGTATGAGTGTTACATTTAAAGATACAAAAAATAAATGAAACCCTCTAGGGTGCTGTTCACAGCCACATGTGATATTTGCTGCAGTTTAGTAAATTGGTAATTGGCCGCAGTTAAACAAGTAACAGAATTGTGTGTTCACTGGTAACGCATCGCAACCCTCCAGTAAAAATGTCACAGCGATTCTACATCAGCTTCCCTTTTCTTTGATCACATGGGTGAAGACATAATGGAAGTAAGGTGTCTTAACTGATTCACTACCCTTCACCTCTCCCTAGTCTCATTGCTGGTCGGCCAGGGAGAGTTAAGTGATTAGTGTACTATACCGAACAGGAATAAATACACGTGGCAGGATTTCCTGATGCAGCACCGGCTCGCTCTTCTGTTTCTTGGCTACCTGGTGGTCAGCTCTTAAGTCCAATCTCACTTTAGAAATGGCAAAATAATACAACCCCTTTAATAAGCGGGGGCTCTCTGGGATTAAAAACAGCTCTATATTTTCAGAAGCAGCAGGCTCAGTCTCATATTGCAGCTCAGAACCATTGCGATAGTGATGAGCTGCAATACCGAACGCAGCCAGTAGACAAGAGCGGCGCTGCTTCTGGAAAGATTCTAATACTGGTCAACCTGATGCAATCTGTTTGTTCTCATCTATGAATGCATTAGCCGACTATGTGTTGGCCTTATCCCACTATTTAATTCATTTGGAAGAAGTCTACATCACAAAAGTCAAGAAAATTGCCTATCCCACGGTGAGTAGATGACCGAAGCCCTTTAATGGAATGGCTTGCTTTAACACGGAAATCACATGCAATATTTAAAAGGCATTCCCATTTGGAAGGCGCACAGACCTCCAGAAATGAATGACCTCATCCGTTAAATCCCAGGTGCTGCTTCTTTATTCAGTGGGGTAAATGCAGATGCCAGAGCACCCGGCATGCAAGATCTTAAGCTACGCATTTATGTGGAAAGGTTATAAAACATCAGTACATTCAGTCAGTCTTACTAGTCGTCTAGCTAGCTCCACCACGTGGAGGAGTGTGTATGTGGCCCGTGACTTAAGACCTAGCCCCAACCCGTCATGCAGATCCCTTACTGTAAATTGAAATGTTCAACACGGACGCTAGGCTGCCTAGAACCGCTCAGACCCATTACATGTAACGCTGATAAATATGATCCTCTGAAATCCTCCACAATGTTGAACAAGAGCCCCAAGGTATTTGAAAGCCTAGACTATATCCCTTCCCACCGGTCCTTCTCGGCATCCAAGATCATCATCTCGCCAAATCCCCCAGATCCCTTCTACTAAAGGCTGGGCTTCCCCCTGCAAATACGGAATTCACTCAGTGCGAAGTATAATGTGGATGCCAGAATCTGTGAAAACCGGGCCACTCATCTCTCCGGGCCGCAGAGCAAAGGAAGCGTCCTCAAAGGGTTTCTGCATGTCACCTGCAGGACAAAGAGTGAACACAATGGTCAGTCTTCCAGGGAAGGCATCAGTCCTGTGAAAATTATATATTACCATAATGAAGGTCTTTAAACAATTGCTACATTCTGTTCATCTGTCATTTAATGGATACAGTAAAGAGCTAGGAAAAAACATGCTAAATTAGAAGTGGTTAGATAACTGGAGGGCGACTTCTAGTGGTTAAAAAATATACTATGTGACAAAAAAAGTGCTAAAATATTTAGTTACTTATTAGAAAATGGGAGGAGGGAGACATCTAGTGGTCACGAAATGTAATACATGCAAAATGGGAGTGCTAGAAATAAAAGGTTTGGACATCTTTATTACATATTGGGAGGGTAATATTGACTACTAGTGGTTACAAAACATATTACATGTAAAAAAGTGATAGAAAATAAATATTCCCTGTGTAAGTGTGTATGCATGGATAGCTGTCAGTCACTGATAGCTGTACACTGGGAGGTATTATCACTGATTGATGGCATTCTCTGTGTAAGTGTGTATACTGAGATAGCTGCACACTGGGAGGTGTTATCAGTGATTGATATTCTCTGTGTAAGTCTGTATACAGAGATAGCTGTCAGTCACTGATATCTGTACACATGGAGGTGTTATCAGTGATTGATCGTATTCTCTGTGTAAGGCCTCATGCACACGACCGTTGTTTGTTTCCGTGTCCGTTCCGTTTTTTTTTCACGGATAGGATGCTTCCCCATTCATTTCAATGGGTCCGTCAAAAAATGCGGATGGTCAACCGTTTTTGTTCCGCATCCGTGGTCCATGTTGTCATTTCGTCAAAAAAATAGTGCATGTCCTATTTTTTTCACGTTTGCGGACAAGGATAGGCATTTTTACAATGGATCTGCCATAAAAATCGGATCCGTCAAAAAAAAAAAAACGGTCCGTCATCCGTTTTTTTTGATGGACGCAAAATTTGCAGGAGGAGCGGACGCGGAGACAGGCAACTGTCGTGTGCATGTAGCCTAAGTGTGTATACAGAGATAGCTGTCAGTCACTGATATCTGTACACTGGGAGGTGTTATCAGTGATTGATAGTATTCTCTGTGTAAGTATGTATATATAGATAGCTGTCAGTCATTGATAGCTGTACACAATGAAGTGTTATCAGTGATTGATAGTATTCTCTGTGTAAGTGTGTATACATGGATAGCTGTCAGTCACTGATAACTCCCCTCATGAACAATTTAATTAGAAAGAGAAAAAATACAAATCACAAGTTTGACTGAATCTTCTCCAACAAACTTATATATCCATCTGCTCAGCAACATCTGCAGATTTCATAAATTTCATGGTGACAGGTCCTCTTAAAAAATGATTAGTACGAGTAAATGGGTAACAGTGTAAAGGGGCCATGCATGAGGTGATGTTTATTATATAGCAGAGGAAGGGCCGATGTATTTTCTGATAATGGAACCTTCTCCAGCACCTGAAGGGGAGGAAGGATTCAATTTGCCTATTCAGAAATGTGTAGACTATCACAGATCATCAGAGACCGGAAGAGGGACTTGTAGGGATCTATAGGAATACAGATTCCTAGTAGCAAATGAAATCTACATTTTACTAAATACTGCACAAGGGGCGATAAACATATGTATTGTATGAGTGGTCGTTGGGGTCTGACCACTCCACAGAAGAGGTTTCTGTTAGTCCACTGTGTTAAAGGAAAGGCAGAGTATTTCCCCACCGCTCTACTTACCTCTACGAGAAATGAAACAGGATAGCCGAGCCCACGGACAGTGCTCATTAATATTAGTGAGTACACTACTAAGAACCAGTGCATAAACTCCTAGGACATCACCGACCAGATTGAGACACAGTTTGGTGCAGCTCTGCCATGCCACGCAGACCCCTACGGGTTTCGCCATGCGGCTTCCTCGAAAGGTACATAGGCGTAGTGGGATGGCAGAGCTGCACAATATGTCCTATGAACTTATGCAC
Organism: Bufotes viridis; assembly: GCA_033119425.1. Lineage (NCBI taxonomy): Eukaryota > Metazoa > Chordata > Amphibia > Anura > Bufonidae > Bufotes > Bufotes viridis. The sequence goes on from CM065590.1 coordinate 29,441,856, forward strand.
TGGCTTTTACTTACTAATATTAATGAATTCATATTTAGGCTGATCTTCTAGTCAAGAGCCCAGTATTCTACACATTTCTGGTCTATGAATGTAGCACTGGCTATTTACCAAGTATTCACTACTAGTCATCACTATTCATGTATAGACTGATATTCTGTTTTGCAGTATAATATTCCATATATTGATATCTGTGGCTATCTAACCAAATATAGATTGGAACTCGTATTTTGTTATTCCAGTGGTTCTTATACATATATGTGCGACACATGGTGTTTCTTGGATATACAGGGATACATCTAAACTGATCATATATTTGTCACTTACCCTGCGCATAGATTACTTATGGGAAACAAACCTTTTTACAGTGCATTTAAAAGGGTGTTAAGGGGTTGTCCGCTTTCAGATATTGATGACTATGGTGTGGATAGGTCAGCAATATCATATTGGCGAGGGTCTGACTCCCGGTACCCCCCACCGATCAGTTATTTGGAGAGACCCCATATGAGCTCGAAACTGCAGCGCGAGCAGATGTTATAACAGTTAGGACAGAGTGTAACCACAACTCCTTCCCATTCAAGTGAGCGCTGCAATCTCTTCAAACAGCCGACCGGTGGGAGTGCCGGGAGTCGCACCCCAGCCAATCAGATATTAATGACCTATCCTGAAGATAGGTAATCAATATGGGAAAAGCAGAGAACCCCCTTCAATGGTGACAGAACGGTACCATTACCACAGAACATGTAGGTGCATTTATTTACTGTGGTTTTGGAAATGCAACCAGTGGTGATCGCAGCAGTCAGACCCACACTAATCATAAAGTAACGGTATATCCTAGAGATAGGAAATGGCTTGAGATGGGGAAAATCCTTTTGGACGTAACCAAAAAATAAAACAATAATAAAGTCAACTCACCTCTCCCAAAACTTCCCAAGTCTCCTCCGGCCTTAGCAGAGCTGCAGTCACTAAACTGTGAGGCCAGGGCTTCAAAGTCCTCCTCCCCAGATTTGATCTTCTGTATGTAGCCTGAGAAAAACACAAACCCCTTAGAGGTGCCGTCCAGAACTTATTTCCATGTAACTTTTTTTTCCCTTTAAATCAACAAGGTTATACGTGGCTCAATTTTACATTAAACAAATATGGAAAAGGAGGAGGCAGCACACTGTTACATGTGGGTGCAAAATCAGGCCATACGAACCGGCACCAGGCCCATGTCAATAAAAATGGAAAAAAGCCAGCAGCACTCCGATATAATACAAAAAGTTATAAAGGTTTATTCACCCAGTGTCAAAATAGCGACGTTTCAAGAATAAACCTTTTATAACTTTTTGGATAATATTGGAGTGCTGCTGGCATCTTTCCATTATACATTTCATTTTGTTCCAAGAAACAATGGGGAGAAGAAAAAAAAAAAGAAAAACAGCTTTTAGTCCAATATGCAAATGGATGGTCCCAAGCCATTCGGTGCACCCCATCTCTGACACTACTCTGCCAGCCTGGCTTCTGAACCGTCCTCTTGCGCTGATGTCGTGTGTTAGAACGGTGTGTTTTTAAGGGGTTAAAAATAAAAATAAAAACTTACCTTAGCCACTTGATCGCATAGTTGGCGATCTCTCTTCTCTCTTCAAGCTTTAGCTACCAGCTAAAGGACCTGTGATGGACCATGTGATGTCATCACAGGTCCTTTAGCTGGTAGCTAAAGCTTGGAGAGAGAAGACAGATTGACAACTACGCGATCAAGAGGCTAAGGTAAGTTTTTTTTATTTTGAACCCCTTAATCCACATTTTACAAACCATTCTTTATTAAGAATGCTATTATTTTCCCTTATAACCATGTTATAAGGGAAAATAATAAAATCTCCAGAATACTCAACCCGAAAGCGGACTTCGGGTCTGGGTACCAAACATGGCGATTTTTTCAACGCGCGTGCAAAACGTTTGCACACGCGCGGAAAAATCGTGCATATTCCCGCAACGCACCCGCATCCTATCCGGGGGTCAAATATGACACCCGTGTGAAAGAGGCCTTAGGGTACTTGCACATTAGCGGCAGGGGAGTCCGTCAGGCTGTTCCGATGGTGATCCATCCGACCGCTAGTTCACGTGTGCTCCCGGACTGCCGCTCCGTCCCCACTGACTAATGGGGGCGGGGGCGGAGTTTCGGCTGCAGCACGGCGAGAGGCTGCTGGACTAAAAGTACGACTTTTAGGCGGGCTGCTTCTCACCGTGTTCTGGTGTCGGAACTCCGCCTCCATCATAGTCAATGGGGACAAAAATGCTTTATTATGTAAAACTGAAACAAAATAAAAATAAAAGTAGACATATTTGATATAGTTGCGTCCATAACAACCTCTTTAAAAAATAGCACATGATCTAACCTGTCAGGTGAAAAAAATATATATATATTAATTAAAACTGTGCCAGAACAGCCATCTTTTGGTTACCTTGCCTCACAAAAATCGTAATATTGAGCGATCAAATCTTATGTACCCCAAAATAGTATCAATAAAACTGTCGACTTATCACAAAGTCTTCTAAATGGGGTCTTTTTTTTGTAGTTTCTACTGTAGGGTGCATCAGGAAAGCTTCAAATGTGACATGGCATCCTAAAATTATTCCAGTGAAATCTGCCCTCCAAAATCCATATGGCGTTCCTTCCCTTCTGCGCCCTGCCGTGTGCCCGTACAGCAGTTTACCACCACATGTGAGGTGTTTCTGTAAACTACAGAATCAGGGGAATGAATATTGAATTTTGTTTTGCTGTTAACCCTTGCTGTGTTACAGGAAAAAATGCATGTGCAAAAAAGTGAAATTTAGAAATTTCTTCTCTATTTTCCTTTAATTCTTGTGGAACACCTAAAGCAGGCATGTTCAACCTGCAGCCCTCCAGTCGTTGCAAAACTTCAACTCCCAGCATTCCCGGACAGCCTACAGCAGGGCATGGTGGAAGTCGTAGTTTTACAACAGCTAGAGGCCCGCAAGTTGAGCATCCCTGACCTAAATGTTGGCAACCTAAAGTAGGCATATGGGAATGTAAAGTAATAACTATTGTATGAGGTATCACTGTCTTAAAAGCAGAGAAATTGAAATGTTGAAAATAGTAAATTTTGGATTTTTTTATTTATTTTTTTCTAAATAAAAGGTGAACTATATCAACTCAAATTAAACACCGTCATGAAGTGTGTTTCGAGAAAGTCTCAGAATGGCTTGTATAAGAAAGTGCTCCAAAGTTATTACCACAAAGTAGCATGTCAGATTTCCAAAATTTGGCCTGGTCCTTAAAGGGGTCCTTTCACTTCAGCAAATGGCCTTTATTTTGTAGAGAAAGTTAATACAAGGCACTTACTAATGTATTGTGATTGTCCATATTGTCTCCTTTTCTGGCTGGATTCGTTTTACCATGACATTATACACGGGATGTTTCCATGGTTAACGACCACCTTGTAATCCAGCGGCAGTGGTCATGCTTGCACACAATAGGAAAAAGCCCCGGCCTCTTTGGTGGCCGTGACAGTGGGAGCTCACACAGCCCAGTACTTTATTCTATAATGTGCAAGCACGACCGCCGTTGCTAGATTACGGGGTGGCCGTGACCATGGAAACAAGCAGTGTATAATGTGATGGTAAAATGAATCAAGACAGCAAAGGAGACAATATGGTCAATCACAATACATTATTATGTGCCTTGCATTAACACGATAAATACTTGCTGAAGTGAGACAACCCTTTTAAAGGTAAAAAATGGCTTGCTCCTGAAGGTGTTAAAGGGATCGCACACTAAGAATTGCTGATGGGACCCCGATCCAAGAAGGATGAGAGCGCTGCTCTCCGATTTCCCCACATACAGCACCGCTTCTGTCCGTGCCACTGTCTGGTACGTCGGCTCAGCTGCATAGGTGCTCCATCCAGTGCAAAATTCTTGCAACTGACGAGGGCCCCAGAGGTTTCTATGGAATGCAAGCTGCAATTTTTGGATGCAGCGCTGGTCATTTCTCGCTGCTTACCTACCGTTAATGAGCTCCAGAGCTTCGTCTTTGGTGCGTGTGATTTTCTCCTGCCTCCACGACGAGGGACGTCTGGACTGGTTGTGTTTCACCAGCAGGTGAGAACATCGTACCTTTGCCGGTTCACCTTGCCCATTTTTGCCGCTGGCTGAGGGCCGCTCCCACTGGCTGGCATTAGTCATGTGGTTGAAATAATACACACGCCCTACAGCGAAGAAATAAATGAAAAGTTTTCCAATTTTATTTAATGAAAAGCTTAAATCAATGTATAAAAAAAAAAAAATAGCTGAGAAACACTACATATTCTGGATGAATTCCTCCCCATTTTCTGACAACACAAACAGAATAAGTGGGAAAAGGCATCCGATTGGTGGGGGTCTCATTCCCAGCAATGGAGTGGCAGGTCGAGAATGTGCACCACCCTCCATTCATACTATACCGGACTGCCAGGAATAGCTGCGCGCTCTCCTGGGCTGTCTCCGGCAGTCCCATAAGGCAGGGCTTGACAAATTTCCTTGGAATCTAGGAGCCAGCTAAAAAAGTTAGGAGCCAGGCGGAGCCGCGTCATAAAGCCCCCAATAGATGCCCCCATAGTGCTCCCCCCCCCCCCCAATAATGCATGCCAGTACATAGGGCCCTTAGATGCCCCCAGTGTTCCTTCCCCTGTTCTCCATAGTGCCCCCCATAATGTGCGAGAATATAGGGGCCCCCCATAATGCTTCCCCTCTTTAATTGGTTATATGACACGTCAGATGCTGCCAGCGTCTAAGTGATCGCCACTTGCGGCCGCCATGACATGTGGAAACCCTTACAAGGATTACAGGGTCCCGAGGGGAGGGCAGAGGGGTCCCGAGGAGAGGGCAGAGGGGTCCCGAGGAGAGGGCACAAACACAGCGGGCACCATGACATTTTACTGAGCACTACAACCCCCAGCTGGCGCTCAGCCTCTGCAGTCCCCACATCACTACAACGCCCAGCTCTTTCCCCCTTTTGTCATTAACTTTCCCCCCTCGTCATTCACTTCCCCCCTCGTCGTTCACTCCCCCCCCCCTCCCCTGCCTGTAGTGTAGCGTGGCCGAGCTTTGTATGGTCCCACGGGTACAGGAGCTTGTTTCCTGCACCCGGGCGGACTGACAGGAAGTGCACACTGTGTGCGCACTTCTTGTCAGTCCGGCCGGGTACAGGAGACAGATGCTCCCTGTACCCGCGGACCATACAGGGCTCGGCCACGCTACAATGAGGAACTGACAGGAGGGAGCGCTGAGCGCTTCCCTCCTGTCAGTCCCTCTCTTCATGCTGCGCCCAGGAGGTGCGCCCTCATGGACGCATCAGCCCAGGCAGTGCTGCAGCCGCCTGAGGCTCTCTATAGTGCGCTCGGGCGGCTGCAGCATGACGGAGGCCGACGCTCCTAGTCTGTGCCGACCCTGCGCCCGGGCACCTGAGAGAATGGGCTGACAAATACCCAGGCGCCAGGACCAAATTCCTGGTCGCCATGGCGACCTGGGTAATTGTCGAGCCCTACCATAAGGACTAAATAAAGTGGAAGTGCGCAGTCCATTCAGGGGAACGGTTGTCCTATGAAAAATATTCTAATTTTCAAACCAGCCTCTGGATCTGCATACTTTTGTGATTGCATGCAATTCCATTTTTTTGTATAGTCATTCAATAAAATCTATCTGTATAGCGCCACCTGCTGTTCATATTTTTTCTTTGTCCAGCTCACTGAGAAGGCAGCACATGCTCCGTTTCATCCTTCAAACTGAGCTGTGATAGGGAGAGAGCTGCAGCAGCATGGACACGCCCTCTTAGCTGCAGAAGACAGTACACTCCCCTTGAGCGGTCAGCTTGATATAAATCTAGCAGAGCAATGAATGGGGAGATCTCTGGATCCATGTGAGGTACAGGGCTGGTTCTAGCTTTGTTAGACAGATTGTCATGTACTATATGGTGTCATTTATTACATCAATCATGGGAGAACCCCTTTAAGTAAAAGCGGAAGCTGCAAGCGATTTTCTATGGTGATGGCAGGAGCTTATCCAGGGTCTTGCCTAGTACATACATATACCAGTAAAATAAAATGGAGCCACAACTCATCCTGGCACAGACAGGGGGCAGTACAGAACATGTAGTACTGCACATGAGCTACTAGACAACCCATACAGGCGTTTTAGCAGTGGCCATATCTATTGGTTGGATCTCAGACAAGCATTTCATGTTGAGGCTGGTTTATACTTGAGTTGGCCCAGGAAAGACCACTGTGTGCTGAAAATATTGTATCCTTATCACTGTACTACACATTGGTGAGCGCTCCTGTTAGGCTGCTCAGCCATAATGACATAGCAGGGCTCCAGACTAAAAAAAAATTACCTAGGAACCATTGGCTCCTAAACTGAAAAATTTAGGAGCCAAATCAAATGAAATTTTTAGTCGCCAAATTTAAATAGATATGTAATCATGATAGAAAAAATTGCCTCATTCACACGTCAGTGATTGTGAGCCAAAACCAGGATTGGAGCCTCCACAGACATAAGATCTGCACCAGTTCTGTGTTTACAGCCACATCTGGTTTTGGCTCAAAAATCACTGAAAGAACACTGATGCCTCATTCACACAAGGGTTCACATTATGTTTCGGTCATGTGTTATATTATACTATGACCGAAACATAACGGACGCCTCAGACAGATGCCATACTGCGGCATTCCTCACCATAGAGTTCCATTGTACAAAAAATGTACCATATTTTTCGCCCTATAACCCCCTCAGCCCCCCTAGCTTAAACCCGCTTAATGACCAGGCCACTTTTTACAATTCCGCACTACACTACTTTCACCGTTTATTGCTCTGTCATGCAACTTACCACCCAAATGAATTTTACCTCCTTTTCTTCTCACTAATAGAGCTTTCATTTGGTGGTATTTCATTGTTGCTGACATTTTTACTTTTTTTGCTATTAATAAAAATTTAACGACATTTTTGCAAAAAAATGACATTTTTCACTTTGTTGTAAAAATTTTTAAAAAAAACTACATTTCTATATAAATTTTTCTCTAAATGTATTGTTCTACATGTCTTTGATAAAAAAAAAAATCCAATAAGTGTATATTTATTGGTTTGGGTAAAAGTTATAGAGTTTACAAACTATGGTGCAAAAAAGTGAATTTCGGCATTTTGAAGCAGCTCTGACTTTCTGAGCACCTGTCATGTTTCTTCAGGTGCTAGAATGTCAGGAAAGTATAAATATCCCCCAAATTACACCATTTTAGAAAGAAGACACCACAAAGTATTCGCGGAGGGGCATGGTGAGTTCATGTATCATTTCATTTTTTTTCACAAGTTAGCGGAAAATGACACTTTCTGAGGAAAAAAAAAATAATAATAAAGTTTCCATTTCTGCTAACTTCTGGCAAAAAAAAAATAAAATCTCAGACGGACTCACTATGCCCCTCAGTGAATACCTTGGGGTGTCTACTTTCCGAAATGGGGTCATTTGTGGGGTGTGTTTACTGTTCTGGCATTTTGGGCGGGGCTAAATTGTGAGCAGCCATGTAAAGCTAAAGGTACTCGTTGAATTTGGGCCCTTTGCGCACCCAGGCTGCAAAAGTGTCACTTATGTGGTATCGCAGTACTCAGGAGAAGTAGGGCAATGAGTTTTGGGGTGTATTTTTACATATACCCATGTTGGGTGAGAGAAATATCTCTGTAAACTGACAACTTTGTATAAAAAAATTTAAAAATTGTCGTTTACAGAGATATTTCTCACACCCAGCATGGGTATATGCAAAAATACACCCCAAAACACATTGCCCTACTTCTCCTGAGTACGGCGATACCACATGAGTGACACTTTTTTGCAGCCAAGATGCGCAAAGGGGCCCTAAAACCAATGAGTACCTTTAGGATTTCACAGGGCATTTTTACGCATTTGAATTCCAGACTTCTTCTCACGCTTTAGGGGCCCCTAAAATGCCAGGACAGTATAAATACCTCACATGTGACCCCATTTTAGAAAGAAAACACCCCAAGGTATTCCGTGAGGGGTATGGTGAGTTCATGTAAAATTTTATTTTTTGTCACAAGTTAGTGGAATATGAGACTTTGTAAAAAACTAAATAAAGATATATATATATCTCAATTTCCGCTAACTTGTGCCAAAAAAAAAAAAATTCTGTGAACTCGCCATGCCCCTCACGGAATACCTTGGAGTGTCTTCTTTCCAAAATGGGGTCACTTGTGGGTATTTATACTGCCCTGGCATTTTAGGGCCCTAAAGTGTGAGAATCAAATGCGTAAAAATGCCCTGTGAAATCTCTAATGGTACTCATTGGTTTTAGGGCCCCTTTGCGCATCTTGGCTGCAAAAAAGTGTCACTCATGTGGTATCGCCGTACTCAGGAGAAGTAGGGCAATGTGTTTTGGGGGTGTATTTTTGCATATACCCATGCTGGGTGTGAGAAATATCTCTGTAAACGACAACTTTTAAAAAATTTTTATACAAAGTTGTCAGTTTACAGAGATATTTCTCTCACCCAGCATGGGTATATGTAAAAATACACCCCAAAACACATTGCCCTACTTCTCCTGAGTACGGCGATGCCACATGTGTGACACTTTTTTGCAGCCAAGATGCGCAAAGGGGCCCAAATTCCCATGAGTACCTTTTAGGAGGGCATTTTTACGCATTTTTCTTCTCATGCTTTAGGGCCCCTAAAATGCCAGGGCAGTATAAATACCCCACATGTGACCCCATTTTGGAAAGAAGACACCCCAAGGTATTCCATGAGGGGCATGGCGAGTTCATAGAAAAAATTTTTGGCACAAGTTAGTGGAAATTGATTTTTATTGTTTTTCTCACAAAGTCTCCCTTTCCGCTAACTTTTGACAAAAGTTTAATTTTTCATGGACTCACTATGCCCTCAGCGAATACTTTGGGGTGTCTTCTTTCCAAAATGGGGTCACATGTGGGGTATTTATACTGCCCTGGCATTTTAGGGGCCCTAAAGCGTGAGAAGAAAAATGCGTAAAATGCCCTCCTAAAAGGTACTCATGGGAATTTGGGCCCCTTTGCGCATCTTGGCTGCAAAAGTGTCACTCATGTGGTATCGCCGTACTCAGGAGAAGTAGGGCAATGTGTTTTGGGGTGTATTTTTACATATACCCATACTGGGTGTGAGAAATATCGCTGTAAATTGACAACTTTGAATAAAAAAGTTTAAAAAGTTGTCATTTACAGCGATATTTCTCACACCCAGCAGGGGTATATATAAAAATACACCCCAAAACACATTGCCCTACTTCTCCTGAGTACGGCGATACCACATGAGTGACACTTTTTTGCAGCCAAGATGCGCATAGGGGCCCAAATTCTAATGAGTACCTTTAGGATTCACAGGGCATTTTTACGCATTTGGATTCTCACGCTTTAGGACCCCTAAAATGCCAGGGCAGTATAAATACCCCACATGTGACCCCATTGTGGAAAGAAGACACCCCAAGGTATTCTGTGAGGGGCATGGCAAGTTCACAGAAATTATTTTTTTTTGGCACAAGTTAGCGGAAATTGATTTTTATTTTTATTTTTTCCAAGTCTCATATTCCACTAACTTGTGACAAAAAATAAAATTTTACATGAACTCGCCATACCCCTCAGCGAATACCTTGGGGTGTCTTCTTTCCAAAATGGGGTCACATGTGAGGTGTTTGTACTGCCCTGGCATTTGAGGGTCTCCGCAATCATTACACGTATGGCCAGCATTAGGAGTTTCTGCGATTCTCCGTATATTGAGCATACGGGTAATGAGATGGGCTGAAAAAAAAAAAAAAAAATGAACGGCACAGATTTCTTCATTCGCATCGATCAATGTGGATGAAAAAATCTCTGCCAAAATCAGTGACTGCGGTGCGGTGGGCTGGGCGCTAGCTACCTAACAAGTAGCTAACTAACTGGCGGTGATAAGGGACCCTTATGCTCCATTCACACGTCCGCAATTCTGTTTGCGGAACGGAATTGCGGACCCATTCATTTCTATGGGGACAGACTTTGTCCCGCTCGGATCCGGAATTACGGATCCGCGCTTCCGGGTCTGCACTTCCGTTCCGCAAAAATATAGAACATGTCCTATTCTTGTCTGCAATTGCGGACAAGAAAAAGCATTTTCTATATAGTTCTGGCAATGGGCGGATGTGCAAAATTCGGAAAGCACATTGCCGGTGTCCGTGTTTTGAGGATCTGTGGATCCGCGGATCAGATCCGCAAAACACATATGGACGTCTGAATGGAGCCTTACAAGGGGTTTGATCAATGACAGGGGGGTGATCAGGGGGTCTAGATTGGGTGATCAAGGGGTTAATTGGTGGGGGGGTTAGTGTAGTGTTTGGTGCAACTTTACATTGTTACCTGGTCCTCTGGTGGTCGATCCCAGAAAATGGGACCACCAGAGGACCAGGTAGCAGGTATATCAGACGCTGTTCACAAAACAGCGTCTGATATAATTGTTTGATGCGATTTATATCGCATCTACAGCCTGCCAGCGATTGATCATCGCTGGCAGGCTGTAGTCCAACTCTTGAGACGCGCGACGCTGTGAACGCGCGTGCGTTCACAGGAAGTCTCGCGTCTCGCGAGATGACGCGTCCAATCAGAAGAACAGGACCGCCCGCAGGACACAATCCTGCGTACGGTGGTCCTGAAGCAGATAAGACGCACTTTTTTCTCCCCAAAAATCGGGGGAAAGTGCCTCTGCGTCTTATGGGGCGAATGCTGACATTTTTACATCGCCAGCTGCGATGTACGCGCGAGCAGGGAGGGACTGGGAGGAGGGACTGGGGGCCGGCAATTGCGGAGGGGGCGGTGCAGTGACTGTACTCTGCCCCCCCACGCCAGTGCTGCACTATTGAAATATTAAATTCTATTAAAAGTTCCTGTCCATGCCCCCCACCCCTAATATTACCGACACACAGCAGCTTGTTGAAAGCAGGCAGTCCGGGCAGCCGGCGCGTCATGCGTTCATAAAGTAGGCACGTGACATCAGCGAGTGACGCGCCGGCCGCCCGGCCTTACTGCCTGCTATCAACAAGCTGCTGTGTGTCGGTAATATTAGGGCTGGGGGGCATGGACAGGAACTTTTAATTGAATTAAATATTTTGTATTTCTATAGTGCAGCTCCTCCTCCCAGCTCGCTCAGTTTTATGGGGGGAGGGGGTCTGTGGATGGCACTGTTATGGGGTGGGGAGGGTCTGTGGATCACACACATATATAACAGTGCGTCATCCCCAGATCCCCCCCCATAACAGTGCGTCATCCCCAGATCCCCCCCATAACAGTGCGTCATCCCCAGATCCCCCCCATAACAGTGCGTCATCCCCAGATCCCCCCCATAACAGTGCGTCATCCCCAGATCCCCCCATAACAGTGCGTCATCCCCAGATCCCCCCATAACAGTGTGTCATCCCCAGATCCCCCCATAACAGTGTGTCATCCCCAGATCCCCCATAACAGTGTGTCATCCCCAGATCCCCCATAACAGTGCGTCATCCACAGATCCCCCATAACAGTGCGTCATCCACAGATCCCCCATAACAGTGCGTCATCCACAGATCCCTCATAACAGTGCGTCATCCACAGATCCCTCATAACAGTGTGTCATCCACAGATCCCCCCATAACAGTGCCTCATCCCCAGATCCCCCATAACAGTGTGTCATCCCCAGATCCCCCCATAACAGTGTCTCATCCCCGATCCCCCCATAACAGTGCGTCATCCACAGATCCCCCATAACAGTGCGTCATCCACAGATCCCCATAACAGTGCGTCATCCACAGATCCCCCATAACAGTGCGTCATCCACAGATCCCCATAACAGTGCCTCATCCCCAGATCCCCCCATAACAGTGCCTCATCCCCAGATCCCCCATAACAGTGCCTCATCCCCAGATCCCCCCATAACAGTGCCTCATCCACAGATCCCCCCATAACAGTGCCTCATCCACAGATCCCCCAATAACAGTGCCATCCACAGATCCCCCCATAACAGTGCCATCCACAGATCCCCCCATAACAGTGCCATCCACAGATCCCCCCATAACAGTGCCATCCACAGACCACCATTTGTTCCAAAACCACCAAAAGCACACCTTTTTGTTAAATATTTTTTTTCTTATTTACCTCCCCAAAAACCTAGGTGCGTCTTATGGGCCGGTGGGTCTTATAGGGCGGGGAAAAAAATCTGGACTTTACCTCCATTTGCCCGGCCACACCTGTACTTGAAACAGTAAGTAAAGGTGCGGCTATCCATATGGGGATGCTGGGCCCCACCACGTGCGGGCACCTGTATCATGTCCTGCAGACTACGCCAGGGTTCATTAGAAGAGAAGGCTCTGATACAAAGACAAAGATGTGCAGCACATTTCCCCGAAAGGCCACTACACTGTGGATGGAGCAGTGCGGCGGCGGTGCTCGTTTCTAGCACTGGAACTACAGCTGATCGCAGAGGGTCCCAGGAGTCGAACCCCTGCAGATCTGGCAATAGTGGCCTATCCTAAAGGACAAGCCATCAATATAAGGGTTGACTTCACACACAGTCCATGGGAAACACTGCTCTCTGTCCACCGCTGTTACCCTGAACTGAGTGTTTAATGGTACGGTCCGTTCATATCACATGACGAATTGTACAGGACAATAGACCCGCGATGTGATAGGGACTGCTCAGGTAGATGCGACCCCACACAGACAAGCAGAGTCAAGTGAACCAACCCTAAAGGTACAGCCAGTGAGATATTCCTTTTTTTTGTCCACCTCACTGAGCTGGTCGAGCATGCTCAGTTGAAATGTTCAACTGCCACCCGTCATATCTTCTGTTTGAAGCTGTGGCAGTTACAGGGAGAGAGCTGCAGCAGAAAGGGCACATCCCTTGAGCTGTCAGGCTAGAGCAGGCATTTCCAAACTGCGGCCATCCAGCTGTTGCAAACCTACAACTCCAGGCAAGGACTAATAGCTGTAGGCTATCAAGGCATGCTGGGAGTTGTTATTTTGCAACAGCTGGAGGGCCGCAGTTTGGACATGCCTGGGCTAGAGAATCCAGCAGATCATTTGGAGCAGTGAATAAGATCACTGGATCCATGTACAGGGCTGGTTCTAGCTTTGTTAGAGATTGTCATGTACTATATGATGTGCGATTCTCATATTTTACATCAGCAGTGGGTTAACCCCTTTGAGTATAGGTCAAAATCCCAGAAGAACCATGTAAGGCTACTTTCCCACTACAGTTTCTGGGTCCGCTTGTGAGATCTGTTTCAGGGCACAAGCGGTACAAAACAGATCAGTTTTGCCCCAATGCACTTTGAATGGATAAGGATCTGTTCAGAATGCATCAGTTTGGCTCCGTTCCGCCTCTATTCCGCTCTGGAGTCGGACAAAAAAACGCCGCTTGCAGCATTTTGGTATCCGCCTGACAATGCAGAGCCAAACACAATATGGTGCAACTGAAAACAGATCCGTCCCCCATTGACTTTCAATGGTGTTCAGGACGGATACGTTTTGACGTCGTTCATGAGAGCGGATACAAGTGTTTGCATTATCGGTGCGGATCCGTCTGTGCAGATACAAAACAGATCCGCACCAAACGCAGGTCTGAAAGTAGCCTTAGGCTACGTTCACATCTCTATGGAGGCTTCTTTCAGGTAATTAAAAATGGCAGAGTGAGAAGTCCAGCATGACCAAACAGAAACCTAAAGGATAGCATTAGAGTCAATGGGATCTGTTAGGCCCCGTTCCTGTCAGTTATGTGCTGAACCGGGCACTTCCATTATTTTCTGCTCCTATAAGGGCTCATGCACACAAACTTTTTTTTGTGTCCAACCAGTCTTCGTTGTGGCCCGTATGCAGAACTATTCACTTAAAAAGACAACTGGAAATGACACTGTGTGCACTGCATGTCTGTATGGCCGCACGGCTGTTCCGCAAAAAATAGAACATGCCCCGTTACTGTCCGCATTAGACAAGGATAGGACTGTTCTATTAGGGGCCGGGCCATCCGTTCTGCAAAATACGTAATGCACAGGGCCGGTATCCATGTAATTTGCAGACCGCAAAGCACCCAATGTTGTTGTGCATGAGGCCTAAGAGCTGAAGAACATATGACCAAGACCAAACATATCACCCGAGTCATGCTCTTCCAACGTCACCCTGCACTGGGCTCGAGGTAGGGCTGCAGTAAACGATTATTTTAGCAAATCGAGTATTCTACCGATTAATTGAGTTAAAAAAAGTGAATTAATAGACTGCTTTCCTTTATAAAAACTCATCAGACCCTCTGCTATCATTCCCCAACACCCTTCGTTACCCCCTGTAAGATCAGCTCAAGTGCATCAGTGCCATCAGCTCCGTTCCCCCAGTGCCATCAGCTCCGTTCCCCCAGTGCCATCAGCTTGCCTTTCCTGTAGGGGCTCCGCTCCATAGCTCCTCCATCTTCTCAGCGCGCTGCACTGCCGGCCTGATGTCACACAGCGCCTGGTCATAGTGCACGCATACGTGAAAGTGCAGCGTGGTACAAGCCGGGGGGAATGTGTGTGTGACCACGGAGCGGTAAGTAATAGCAAGTGCTTCACTCCCGCTCCGTGGTCACAGGACACAAACGAACCCTCGACGTCAAAAAATTGCATCGAGGATTCAATCGAATAATTGTTTCAGCCCTAGCTTGAGGCGATGTGCTTGAGCTCCATGCACCACACAGTGCTACTTCGGGTGGTGGGTTCCATCCCTTTCTCATCAGGAACAGTGCCATACAACGGTCTACTCTAGCCGGTAAGAATTACAGAACTGCTGACAGATCCCTCAGACGGCAGTGTGAATGTACTGGATCGGTCTTGACCATCAGTCTGTCCCATCCAAAACTGGGAAAACAGAACAGTAAATTCCTATTTTGCACTGGGTATTTTTTAGGCGTTTGCCCCTTGAAAAGCATTCTGCAGAGCGGTGATAAATGGTGGCTTTGGAGGAGCACTCTTTGGATGGTCTTCTTAACTTTCATAGACCTGTATACAGCAAGCTTCAACCCATCGCTCCTAGAAAATTTCATGGACTGGACGAAGTATAAACTGCTTGTGGTTCATGGTCACTGACCAAAAAACCAAGATGGTGCCCCCTTTAATTTGGGCTCTGCAGCAGGGTATATGCTGAGGCAGGGTCACATCTCCCCTTGCTGGGATACAGGCTGCTGGTGACGGTCATACAGATGCTGGTTGTCCTCCAGTGGTCATCCCAAGCTCTTCCATCTGGGACCCGAAGTTCACGGTTGTTGGCTGCTGTGGATGGGAGATCCGACATCTCATCCAGTCCAAGAAGTTCTCGATGGAAGACAGTTCTCCGATGACGCCATCAATAGTGTTCAGTGATGAAAGACGGTTCTAACGATGTCCACATCAGAGTTCTGGGGCTGGAGAACGTGAACGGCAATCATGTATAGTGCGGAGACACACAGGACCAACACCGGGTGTTATGGTGTGGGACGGCATGAGCTATGATGGCAGCTCCAATTTGGTATTTGTGGAGGGAACATGGACCAGCCTTTGATATGTCTAGGGCATCATGGAACCAGTCCTACCGTTTTTTTTTTTAACTCAGTTAGGATACGGTGTTCCACCACGATAATGGACACCCACACCCTGCTTGAACCACGCAACATGGATGGGTCATCAATATCAAATTGGTGAGGGTCCAACTCCTGGCACCACCACTGATGAACTACAGAAGGCTCCATCCACTGTGTAGCTTCATGCTGGGCATACTGAAGCTCAGGTCCCATTCACTTGAACTGGAGCAGCAATACCGCCGAACGGCCACTGCACCGCGGACAGAACTGTCTGCTTCCAGCTCAGTACACGGTATAGTTTCTAGCACCAATTGACCAAACCATCTGATCGGTGGGGGTGTCAGTTGTCAGACCCCCACTATTCTGATATCGACAACAAATTCTGCAGTGTGTATTTTTAAAATTTATTTTACTATAAACAATGCTGTAAAAAAACTGCACAGACCGTTCTGTTATCGCATACGGCAAAGAAAAGTAAACTGCTCGACAGAGGCGAAAAAGGCGTCGCGGTAACATACGCTGGAAACTTCCCGCCATATACATCAAGAGCATGGCAGGAAAGGGATGGACATACTGTAGTCTTACATGGCAGTCATCTACAGCATACATAGGGAACCACTCTGCCCTGCAGTACAGTAGGTGGTCCTAAGCAGGAGACCCACCTCACGACCTCCATAGGCCCGATAAGGGGTCCTTTGCAAGATATCACTGTTTTATAGGAGCCCCCCCAGCCATCCATATTAACCCCTAACTGCAGGAAACGCCCTTTCTGTCAGATCAATCGTGGTCCAACCGCTTGACGTCCCTACATTACAAGGGGTTACATTCCTGGACACCGCACCAAGCAAAGGTCAGGAGTAGGGTTGAGCGAACTTGTATTTTAAGTTCGGCGTCGAAAGTTCGGGTTGGGGTTATCGAAGCATCCCGTTATGGATTCCGCTACCACGGACCATAACGGAATTTGGAATCCATAAGGGGATTCTTCGATGAACCCAAACCTTGGACAACACTAAGGACCTGGGGTGACGTCACCGTCATGTGATCAGTGCAGGGGGCGTGGCTCAGTACTGGATTGGATAAGAGGTGGTAAAGGGCCTGGTATAATGATCATGTGACATGAGGGGCGGAGCTCCAGTGCTCTGAGTGGAGGAGAAGAAGGAAGTAGAGCAGTGAAGGCCGGTGGCGCGAACTTTTTTTTTTTAAGTTCGGCGTCATCGAAGAATCCCCTTATGGATTCCAAATTCAGTTATGGTCCGTGGTAGTGGAATCCATAACGGGATTCTTCAATAACACGAACTAAGGACGCCGAACTTAAAATACAAGTTCGATCAACCCTAGTCAAGAACTACAGGGGCCTCCGACTGTAGGGATAAATGGAGTCCCACCGGTTAATCCCCCCACCCCCCTCCCTGATCCAATAAACGCATTGAAAACATCACCATCATAAGCAACAAACGCGGTTATTTTCGCTTGCGTTGAGGGCCTTGGCACATTGCCCGCTATCATGGCCCCTTCTGATGGCTGCCTATGAGTAGGCAACGGTGGGCAAAAATCGAGCAAGGTCTTGGAGAACTCCAGTCAACCGAGACCATTACATAACTAAAGCCCCCAAAAACCTCAGACCCCCAAAAGGCATGAAAGGCGAAGAGGTGCCCAGCAAAACAAATGAATGAGCCCCAGAGCTGCCGGCACAATGCCAGCCATGCACAACGACTAAGGTAAAAACACTGAGGTGTGAACGGGCGCCAAAGTCACCACGCACTGCCTCATCACCGCCACTAGGCCTCCTCACCAGAGCTGCGGCTCATCCGCTTCTCCCACCCGGGCGGCAGCTTCTCCTCGTCCGCCATCTTGACTCCTGCTCAAGCTATGTCCCGCCCCCTGTGACGTCACCGCTAGATCGGCCTTCGCTATTGGCGGTTTATCCCCTAAGACACGGCCGATGACTGAGCTGAGGGGATGTTTGCTCAGTCCGGAGCAGCGTTATGGGAGAGGGTGAAGGAAAGGGCGGGAGAAAACCAGCCAATCAGAAGGCAGCAATGCGGAGCCTGTGGTGGAGAAGTGGGCGGAGCATGGAGAACTGCGCATTACTTAGGTGACTGCGCATGAGTGAGACACGTACGTAGGGTGATCTATCACTGAGAAAGAAATGCATAACAGCCTCCCTGGTGGTCTAGTGGTTAGGATTCGGCGCTCTCACCGCCGCGGCCCGGGTTCGATTCCCGGTCAGGGAAGTAAAGTTTTTGTTTGTTTTGGGAAACTTTTTTTTTGGGTTGAACTGTGTGTTCTGAGGTAAAAACTACTAGTTATTGCGTGAGATACAGAAAACTGCTTTTTTACCATACCTATAAGATTGACTGCACATGATGTGGACAATGTGCAGTATTTTTGTGTGGGGAGAAAACGCATGGTGATCTGACAGATCTCATGCACACTTTGCTATTTTTCTTCTGTGTGGAAATTGACCTGCTGTTTGGACCTTAAAATCCGCAGCATGTAACTTGTGGGAATCCCCCTAGACTTCAATGGGATTGTTAACTTTAAAGGGTTTCTGTCACCGGATTTAACCCTATTAAACTGGCAGACATTAGCGAAGTGCTAATGTCCGCAGACCCCAACTCTCCTAATCTTAGGCTTCTGGATGCCCTCGTTACTGCACAATTTTAACTTTTATAATATGCTAATTAACCCCTTAAGGACACGGCCTTATTTCACCTTAAGGACCAGGCCATTTTTTCAAAATCTGACCATTATCACTTTATGTGGTGATAACTTTAAAACACTTTTACTTATCCGGCCATTCTGAGATTGTTTTTTCGTCACATATTGTACTTCATGACAGTTGTAAAATGAAGTCGAAAAAATTTCATTTTTATTTATAAAAAAATACCAAATTTACCAAAAATTTAGAAAAATTTGCAATTTTCCAAGTTTCAGTTTCTCTTCTTCTATAATACATAGTAATGCCGCCAAAAAAAGTTATTGATTTACATTCCCCATATGTCTACTTCATGTATCGATCATTTTGGGAATGCCATTTCATTTTTTGGGGACGTTACAAGGCTTAGAAGTTTAGAAGCAAATCTTGAAATTTTTCAGAAATTTTCAAAAACCCACTTTTTAGGGACCAGTTCAGGACTGAAGTCACTTTGTGAGGCTTACATAATAGAAACCACCCAAAAATGACCACATTCTAGAAACTACACCCCTCACGGTATTTAAAACTGATTTTATAAATGTCATTAACCTTTTAGGTTTTCCACAAGAGTTAATGGCAAATGGATATAAAATTTCAGAATATTTTTTTGGGAAAATTTTCCATTTTAATCCATTTTTTCCAGTAACAAAGCAAGGGTTAACAGCCAAACAAAACTTAAATATTCATTCCCCCGATTCTGTAGTTTGCACGAACACCGAATATGTGATCGTAAACTGCTGTATGGCCAAACAGCAGGGCGCAGAAGGAAGGGAACGCCATATGGTTTCTGGAAGGCAGATTTTGCTGGACTGGATTTTTGACACCATGTCCCGTTTGAAGCCCCCCGATGCACCCATACAGTAGAAACTCCATTAGAGTGACTCCATCTAAGAAACTACACCCCTTAAAGTATTCAAAACCTGTTTTTCAAACTTTGTTAACCCTTTAGATGTTCCACAAGAGTTATTGGCAAATGGAGATGAAATTTCAGAATTTCTATTTTTTGTTACCTTGTCTCAAAAAAAGTGTAATATAGAGCAACCAAAAATGATATTTACCCTAAAATACTGACACCTTATCCCGTAGTATCCAAAATGGGGTCACTTTTTTGGAGTTTCTACTCTAGGGGTGCATCAGGGGTGCTTCAAATGGGACATAGTATCAGAAAACCAGTCCAGCAAAATCTGCCTTCCAAAAACCATATGGCGTTCCCTTCCTTCTGCGCCCTTCCGTTTGGCCATACAGCAGTTTACGACCACATATGGGGTGTTTGTGCAAACTAGAGAATCGGGGCAATATATATTGAGTTTTGTTTGGCTGTTAACCCTTGCTTTGTTACTGGAAACATGGATTAAAATGGAAAATTTGCAAAAAAATAGCTGTTTTGGAACCGTTTTTATTTTTTGTTATTTACATCGTTGAACTGACAGGTTAGATTGTGTGCTATTTCTATAGAGCAGGTTGTTACGGAAGCGACAATACCAAATATGACTACTTTTTGGGGGGTTTTGTTTCGGTTTTACATAATAAAGCATTTTTGAAAAAAAATTTTTTTTAGTGTCTATACATTCTGAAAGCCATAGTTTTCTTTTTTTTTGGGCGACTGTCTTATGTAGGGGCTAATTTTTTGCGGGATGAGATGGCAGTTTGATTGGCACTATCTTGGAGTGCATATGACATTTTGGTCACTTGCTATTACACTTTTTGTGATGTAAGGTGACAAAAATGGCCATATTTATTTATTTATTTTTGCTGTGTTCAGCTGAGGGGTTAGGTCATGTATTATTTTTATAGAGCAGGTTGTGACGGATGCGGCGATACATAATATGTATACTTTTTATTTATTTATATAAGTTTTACACAATAATATCATTTTTTAAAACAAAAAAAAATCATGTTTTAGTGTCTCCATAGTTTGAGAGCCATATATTTTTTTTTGGGTGATTGTCCTATGTAGGGGCTCATTTTTTGCGGGATGAGATGGCGATTTGATTGGCACCATCTTGGGGTGCATATGACTTTTTGATCGCTTACTATTACACTTTTTGTGATGTAAGGTGACAAAAAAATGGCTTTTTTGACAACATTTTTATTTTTTATGTTTACGGAGTTCACCTGAGGGGTTAGGTCATGTTATATTTTTATAGAGCATGTCCTTACGGACCTTTTTTATTATTTTGGTTTTTCACAATAATATCCTTTTTGAAACAAAAAAAAAAAACATGTTTTAGTGTCTCCATAGTCTGAGAGCCATATTTTTTTCAGTTTTTAGGCGATCGTCTCAGGTTGGGTATAATTTTTGCGGGATGAGGTGGCGGTTAGATTGGCACTATTTGGGGGGTCATATGACTTTTTGATCGCTTGCTATTACACTTTTTGTGATGTAAGGTGGCAAAAAAATGGCTTTTTGACAAAGTTTTTATTTTATTTTTTTTACAGTGTTTACTTGAGGGGTTAGGTCATGTGATATTTTTTATAGAGCAGATTCGTACGGACGTGAAGATACCCAATATATCTACTTTTTAGGGGTTTTTTAACATTTAACACTAAAAAGCATTTTTGAAACAAAAAAAATCATGTTTTAGTCTGGGAGGCATAGTTTTTTTATTTTTTTGGCCAATTGTTTTAGGTAGGGGCTCATTTTTTGCGGGATGAGATGGCGGTTTGATTGGTACTATTTTGGGAGCGTACGCCTTTTTGATCGCTTTGTATTACACTTTTAGTAATGTAAGGTGCCAAAAAATGGCTTATTTACACCATTTTTTATTTTTTTTTATGGCGTTCACCTGAGGAGTTCAGTCATGTGATATTTGTATAGAGCAGGTTTTTACGGACGCAGCGATACCTAATATGTGAAGTGTATTTTATTTTTTATTTTTTTATTCAGTGATATGTGTTTTTTTCATTTTTACTTTTTTTTCACTTTTTTACATTTTTTTGGGACCCAGACCCACTTGGTTCTTGTAGATCCAGTGGATCTGGTGTCTGTATAATACAGTACAGTAGACTATATAGTGCACTGTGCTGTATTTTTTACTTTACAAAGTCTGAATAGACCTTTAGCAGGTCTATTCAGACTTTCAGCACCATGGAGAGCAGGACGCTTCTGAAAGCGTCCTGCTCCCATGGCAACCATCACCCGCTGCCATAAGATAGGTCCACTAGATAGGTCCACTAGCCACCAACGATGTAAGAGAGGAGGCGGGCGGGGATCGCCTCCCGCACCGCCTCCTGCCGCCCGCAACCACCCCCTATATGATTGGGGGCTGCAGGGGGGGGGTGAAAATTTAACACTTTGGGGGCATTTAGTCTCTGATCCCCGCGGTCACAGAGATTGCACAAAGCGCTGCAAACCGCAGGTCTAAATTGACCTGCGGTTTGCAGCGATCGCCCATAAGGGGGGTCACAGGACCCCTCTGGGCATTGTAACAAGGTACCTGCTGAATGATTTCGGCAGGTACCTTGTTCCGATCACTGCCGGCTAAGCAGCAGTGATCGGAACTACTCATGACGTACTGGTACGTCATGTGTCCTTAAAGACTCGGGAAACATGCCGTACCGGTACGTCATGTGTCCTGAAGGGGTTAACCTCTAGGAGCAGAGGGGGGGTGTTGCTCCTACTCCTAGAGGCTCCGTTCGCCCACCTCAAGTCACGCCCTGCCGTACTTGATTGACAGGGCCAGGCAGTGCTCGCCTCCTCCTGCCGGGCCGGTGTGCTGGGACTGCGCATGCGCGAGATTTATCCAGCATACAGGGCCAGCCGGAGAAGACGAACGCTGGCCCTGTCAATCAAGGATGGCAGGGCGTGGCTTGAGGTGGGCGAACGGAGCCTCTAGGAGTAGGAGCAACGCCCCACCTGCTCCTAGAGGTTAATTAGCATATTACTGACACAGAGAATATCAATCACTGATAACACCTCCCTGTGTACATCTTTAACCCCTTTTCGACATATGACATAATAGTACGTCATGGTGTTGGGGCAATTGCACCTTCCTCTATGATTATCCGGGTCCAAATCCACTGAGGTTTTATGTGCACACAGAGAAAACTGACACAGTCAAAATCAGGTCTGTGGAGTCAGTAGATAAATGCTCCGACTCTAACTCCAACTTCTCAGTTTTTGGTACTTCCGACTCCGACTCCCCGACTCCTCTGTATTTAATATGCGAATGTAATTTATACCTAGACACGATTTGTCCTATACAGAAAAACATGCACAGACATGTACTGTACACACACAACACAGAGCCTACAATTTAGTACTCAGAGCATATAAACAATCTGCACTATACATAAACATTCATACATTCCTGCACCACACTTACAAACCTACAGAGAGCCAGTTTTATCCAGAAACAATGTGCACACAGCTTTCCCTCATACAGACAAGCAGCCATGCAGGTTTTAAAATAAATATAAACACAGTTGTATCCAAGAAGCTGTTCCACCAAGTTCTTCTAAGGCAGTGATGGCGAACCTTTTACAGACTTAGTGCCCAAACTGCAACCCAAAACCCACTTATTTATCACAAACTGCCAACACGGCAATTTAACCTGAATACTACAGTCCAATATAGTATATTTTCCATGTACTTTATTATTTAGCTATAATAGCCGGCCTACATTCAGTGCGCTGCCTTTGCTGTACATAGTGCGGCCTGCGCTGATGAATGGCAGGAGAAGTCTATGGCATATGGGTACACCATAGACTTTTTCCAGGGTTCGGGTGCCCACAGAGAGGGCTCTGAGTGCCGCCTCTGGCACTAGTGCCATAGGTTCGCCATCACTGTTCTAAGGTCTTATAGCAGAGAGAGGTAGTTGGGCAGAAGCTGCTGCCTTCTCCTTTGTGTGCTGATCTTCTGCTGAAGATAGGGTAGTGGGAGGATCCAGGAAGGGGCAGGGGAAGGGGCATTTATTTTAAAACACGATTTCCCTAAATCCCATAGTCATGTTTAAAGTTTAAGCTAACAATCTGAGTTTACAAGTTTTTATAGCCTTAGCTGAATGACAACAGTTTTCCCAATGGTTTACAGCTTCAGTCTTGAACTATTGACTCTCCATAGTGTCTCTAGTCCTGCAAAAAACATATTTACTTAATCAGTTATCAGTGAGAGGCTAGGTTAACCATGGGCGTTGCGTTCCCTGTAACAACACAATGGAAAGTATAAGTATTGCCGCTCCTTAACTGTGCGTTGCATGCCATATAGTGAAGCATATAAAAAGCATGCTTCTTTACGGTCACTTAACTTGTTCGTTTTGCGGTAACGTGACGCACTGCATGCATTGGCCTTTATTCTTACAGTAGAGAAGTAATTAATTATAACTTTTTGTTAATTGGGACAATTAAACTCGCTTTTTATTTTTTTATTCCAATTTGAATTTAGTAGGAGTCGGTTCAGGTACCCAAAATTGCCTCCGACTCCTCGACTCTGACTCTACAGCCCTGGTCAAAATGGCTGAATTAAGTAGTCTGTTTATTGTTTCAAAACATACACTTCTTATAGCAAGTTTACTGGCTGTCACCCAAAGACACAAGACAGCTTGCGTACATTGTCAGCAAAACCAAACTCAAGAAAACTTATTATACAAGGTCATGAAACTGAAACAAAATGTCATTTTAAGGATGACTTGCTGTTCTTAGTAAGAAACCCCGAGACGGGATTAGACCCTTTGGTTATTAGGATTGACACCTATAGTTCACTCTCAGATTTTAAGGTGAATCATTCTAAGTCCGAGCTTTTAAACATCTCCCTGCCGGAACCCAAAGTGGCTGCCTTACACGCCCACCTTCCCTTCCATTGCACCAATTAAGTACCTAGGAATCCGAATACCTAAAGACACCAAAGATCTATACCTAGACAATTACACCCCCCTTCTAGGAGAGATACAGAGTCTTCTTCAGACATACAATCTACCCTATCTCTCCTGGATGGGAAGGAAAAACATCCTAAAGGCTTACGTAATGCCCAAAATTCTGTATGTTATGCAACTAGTCCCGATATGGCTCCCGAAATCCTTTCTATTAAATATGAGGGAAATGTTCACTAAATTCCTATGGAATGGTAGAAGACCCAGGATCTCTCATGAGGTCCTAACCAGACGTAAGGAGCAGGGAGGACTAGGAGTCCCAGACGTTTCCAGATATTATCGAGCAATACAGCTTAATAGATTGCTAGAATTAGCGGACCCTAGGAGACAACCAGATATACATGCCATTTGTAAACATAGCGCGGGCCCACAGTTCCAAAAACATCTATGGCTCCCAGACAAGAACATATCCCGTGACGAAAATGTCGACCCTATGCTTTGAGGTCTCGGAGAGGTCTGGAGAGACATGAGTGAAGTCCTGGCCCCTGCCCCATCTCCCCTGATGCCAGTGAGCCTCATTCCAGACTTACTGGGCCAGACTAAGCAGGATAGGCCGACGGCGTGGGCCTCTTTAGCATCAACTAGAATTGGAGAAGTAACTCCCGACATAGAATGTTCCATTCTTAGAAAGCTTCCACATTCTATTATTGACTCCCCGGGATTTTTTCTCGTAAAACCCCATATTAGAGCTGTGTGCGGGGAGTTGCAAGAGCGGTATTCTCTCCAAAGGCCTCTAACGGAATTTGAGAAATTGGTCTCCTCACCACTGACTGTCTCTAGGAAAATAGCGAAGCTCTACCCTTTGGTGGGAGGCCAGGGTGAACCTTTGAATCTCCGAGAGTGGGAAAAAGAACTAAACAGGGTTCTGGAGGATGCGGAGGTTAAACGGGTGCTGGCCTATTCATATGGTTTTTCTACCTGTATTCGTTTACAGGAGAATCATTTTAAACTACTCTCAAAGAGGTACAAAACCCCTGATTTACTCTTCAAGAGAGGTCTGTCGACTGCCAGAGAGTGTTGGAGATGTGGAGACGGGGTGGATTCTTTGTCGCACATTTGGTGGCACTGTCCCAAGGGCTCTTTCACACTTGCGTATTTCTTTTCCGGCCTAGAGTTCCGTCGTCGGGGCTCTATGCCGGAAAAATCCTGATCAGGATTATCCCAGTGCATTCTGAATGGAGAGAAATCTGTTCAGGATGCATCAGGATGTCTTCAGTTCAGGACCGGAACGTTGTGTGGCCGGAGAAAATACCGCAGCATGCTGCGCTTTTTGCTCCGGCCAAAAATCCTGAACACTTGCCGCAAGGCCAGATCCGGAATTAATGCCCATTGAGAGGCATTAATCAGGATCCGGCCTTAAGCTAAACGTCGTTTCAGCACATCGCCGGATCCGACGTTTAGCTTTTTCTGAATGGTTACCATGGCAGCCAGGACGCTAAAGTCCTGGTTGCCATGGTAAAATGTAGTTGGGAGCGGGGGAGCAGTATACTTACCGCCCATGCGGCTCCCGGTAAGCTCCAGAGTGACGTCAGGGCGCCCTACACGCATGGATCACGTGATCCATGCGCATGGGGCGCTCTGACGTAATTCAGAGAACAGGACACAGATAATGAGGCATGTGAGTGCCATGTCAGTATTCTGTTATTCTTGACCAAGACCCTTTATACTCGGAGACAAAATGGTTTCCCATCTCTCACAATGTCGGCAAGTGACTTGCCGCATTTTGACGTACTATTACATCATGGTGATCGGGCGGGCACCGGAGCAGCGCTCGTCCGATCACTGCAGGGGCCATGCAGTCTCTGATAGCCGGGCCTTCTGTATCTGCCGGCATCGCTGTAAAAGTCGATGCCGGCAGATTAACGCCTTATATGCCGACCCGATATATGACAAGGCAGCTCAATGCCGTGCAGAGGCTGCCCAATGTCTTGCACGGCATCAGGACCTGCCTTCTACGGGGGCCGAGGAGATCCAGGCCCGGTCTCCTAGGCAACCTGTTAGTATATTGCTCTGTGTAATACTCTAACAGGCAATGCATTACAATACAGATGTACTGTAATGCATTGCAGAGGGGATCAAACCCACAAAAGTTAAAGTCCCAGAGTGGGACAGAAATAAAGTTTAAAAAAAAAAAAGCAAAAAAAGTGTTTTAAATTAAAAAAAATAAAGTTTCAAGTAAAAAAAGAAAAAAATGCCCCTTCCCCCTGATTTTATAATAAAAAATAGAAAAAAAGGAAAAAACACACATATTAGGTATCACCGCGTCCGTAACCAACGGCTCTATAAATATATCACATGATCCACCCCGTCTGATGTACACCATAAATAATTAAGACTGTGTAAAAAAAAAAGCCATTTTTGTCACCTTACATCACAAAAAGTGCAACACCAAGTGATCAAAAAGGCGTATGTCCCACAAAATGGTACTAATAAAACGGTCACCTCATCCCACAAAAAATGAGCCCCATACATAAGAAAATAGCTCAAAAAATAAAAAAAAAGCTATCACTCTCAGAACATGGAAGTTCGGGTTCGCCGGGTTTGGCCGAACTTCGTCGCAAAGTTCGAGTTCGGGACCCGAACTTGACCCCGAACTCCATTGAAGTCGAAGGGGAAAGGGTACCCAAACTTTGGGGCACTAAAATTGCTCTAAAACAGTCATGGAGAGGTGTCAAAAGGCAGCAAAATGTGAGTAACAGCATGACAAGTGCCCTGCAAACAAATGTGGATAGGGAAATGACTTAAAATAAAATAAATATTAAAAATAATAATTGAACTAGGAGGAAGAGGTCCATATGGAGTAGGAGGTGGAAGCGGGGTGGAGGAGGTAGCCAACACTTATTTTTTTTATTTGGATAGACCACAAAACATTGTGGAATATATCAAATAAAACAAAGAGAAAGTGCGCAGGAGTATAAAAATGGCTGGGTGAGGCCGGTATACATGTCTATTCTGCACAAGGTACGGACAAGTCCTGTGAGATCCATGCCTGGTTCATTTTAATGAACGTGAGCTTGCCCCACATTGGCTGTTGACAGGCGGCTGCGCTTGTCAGTGACAACGCCCCCTGCCGTGCTAAACACATGTTCAGACAATACACTGGCTGCAGGGCAGGCCAGCACCTCCAAGGCATAAAGGGCAAGTTCAGGCCATGTGCCCAATTTGGAGACCCAGAAGTTGAATGGGGCACACCCATCAGTCACTACATGTAGGCGTGTGCACACATACTGCTCCCCCATGTTGCTGAAATGCTGCCTCCTGCTAAGACGTTCCATATCAGCTGGTGGTGCTCGTTGTTGTTGCGTGCTGAGAAAGCTTTTCCACATTTCATCCATGCTAACCCTGCCTTCTGAGGTGCTGGCGGTGCCCCAGCCGCGTTGGCGACTTCTTCCTCCTCCTCTGTCTTCGCATTGTGCTTCCACTGAGGCCCCGATGTCAGGTGGGAATGCAATCAGCAGCGTGTCTACCAGCGTGCGCTTGTAGTCACACATTTTTCGATCACGCTCCAGTGAGGAAATTAAGGACGGCACGTTGTCCTTGTAACGGGGATGCAGCCGGGTGGCCACCCAGTAATCAGCACTGGTTAGAATGTGGGCAACTCGGCGGTTGTTGCGCAGGCACTGCAGCATGTAGTCGCTGATGCGCGCCAGGCTGCCCAGAGGCAACGACAAGCTGTCCTCTGTGGGAGGTGTATCATCTGTGTCCTCCGTATCCCCCCAGCCATGCTGCAGTGATGGCCCTGAGCTGCTTTGGGTGCCACCCTGCTGTGAACACGATTCCCCCTCCTCCTCCAGAACTGTACCCTGGTTGGACAATTGTGTTCCTGGCCTATTTTGGTGCAGGAACCCACCCTCTGAGCCACTTGTGAATGACTGGCCTGATAACCGTGGAAATGATCCCTCTTTCTCCTCCTCTTCCTCCTGTGCCACATCCTCTTCCATCATCGACTGAAGCGTTTTTTCAAGGAGACATAGAAGTGAGATAGTACCGCTGATCATGGCCTTATCGGCACTGGCCATGTTGGTGGAGTACTCGAAACAGCGCAACATGGCACACAGGTCTCGCATGGAGGCCCACTCATTGGTGGTGAAATGGTGCTGTTGCGCAGAGAGACTCACCCTTGTGTGCTGCAGCTGAAACTCCACTATCACCTGCTGCTGCCTGGAGTTCCACCTTGTGGGCACGTTGCATATGAGACAGTGAGGGGGAAGGCAGAAGTTATGCTGCAGCGCAGACAGGCGAGCAGCAGCAGGGTGAGAAGGCCGAAAGCACGCACAGACGGCCCGCACTTACTGCTATATATCGTGGTGGTTTTTCAGGAATTTCTGCACCACCAAATTCAGCACATTCACCAGGCAAGGGATGTGCATCAAACCGGCTAGTCCCAGAGCTGCGACGAGATTTCGCCCATTATCGCACACCACCAGGCCGGGCTTGAGGCTCAGTGGCACCAACCACTCATTGGTCTGTTCTTCTATTCCCATCCACAGCTCCTGCTCGGTGTGGAGTTTTTCCCTCAAATAGATGAGTTTCAAAACAGCCGGCTGTCGTTTCCCCCTGGCTGTGCTGGAGTTGGTGGTGAAGGTGTTACACTGACCGGATGAGGGAGCGGTAGAGGAGGAAGCCGAGTAGGAGGAGAAGGCAACAGAAGGCAAAGAGAAATGTTCTGCAATCCTCGGTGGCGGGAGGACATGTGGCAAACTGCTATCCGCCTCAGGCCCAGCTGCCACTGCATTTACCAAGTGTGCTGTTAGGGAGATATAACATCCCCACCTGTGCTTACTGGTCCACGTATCAGTGGTTATGTGGATCTTGCCACAGATTGTGCAGGGGAGGGATGGCTCGCCTTTAAAAGTAGCGGTGGCTGGGAACCACATACTCTGGGACAGCCACCGCCATAAGGTTTTTAAAAGTGTCAATCTCCACCAGACAGAATGACAGCATTTCAAAGGCCAGAAATTTTGAAATGCTGGCATTCAGGGCCAGGTATTGTGGGTGGGTAGGGGGGTATTTCCTCTTTCTCTCTAATGTTTGAGAGATGGACAGCTGAATGCTTCCATGGGACATTGTAGAGATGCTTGGTGATGGACGCGGTAGCGTTGCTGCCACATCCTCTGTTTGCTGGGTGGCAGGTGCCACTGTCACTCTAGAGGGGGAGGAAGAGGCTGTGACTGCAGCAGAAGAGGGAGCAGGAGGAGCCTGAGACCTTTCTTAGGCTCCATTCACACGACCGTATGTTGTCCGCAAAAAAACGGATCCGTGTCCGCAAAAAAACGGATTGCATTCCGTTTTTTTGCTGATCTATAGACTTCAATAGGACATGGCCCTATTGAAGTCTATGGATCAGCAAAAAAACTGACACGGATCCGTTTTTTTGCGGACACGGATCCGTTTTTTTGCGGACAACATACGGTCGTGTGAATGGAGCCTAAACCTGAGCACAACCTGCATGACCAGGCATCTTAATGCAAAGCACGAGATGCAGTGGACTAAACACCTCAAACACTAATGTTTATGCCTCACTTCATCAGCATATTGTCTAAAGAACTGCCACGCCACTCCTTGGAGCTGGCTTTGTGTGCTCGGTCCCTGGGTGCAGTGGGTAGTAGCAGGCGTACTGTCTAGGGGACGGGCGCTCTGCTTTTGCACCCTGCTCCCTTTTTTGCTGTGCTGGGCATCGCTGCACTCAATTTCTTCCACTTCTGGGGCAGGGCTATGTGGATGGCCCACGGAAACCCATTCCAGCAGAGTCATCAAAAATTCGCTATAGATCACCCAGAGAATTAACAGCCAGATTATAATTTGTATATTTCTGTTATATATACAATATATTTCTATATTTCTGTTGTATAT
The DNA here is from genome assembly GCA_033119425.1 of Bufotes viridis. NCBI lineage: Eukaryota > Metazoa > Chordata > Amphibia > Anura > Bufonidae > Bufotes > Bufotes viridis. Next base: position 29,471,861 of record CM065590.1, read on the forward strand.
TGCGTACACACAATCCATGGGGCACTGGTGCGAAACTGATCCATGGGCATCCCCCACACTGCCCCACATGTAGTCATTTGCCCCCCCACACTGCCCCATATTAAGTAATTTGCCCTCCACACTGCCCCACATTATGTAATTTGCCCCCCAAACTGCCTCACATTAGGGTTGGGCAATATACCGGTTATGACGATATACTGCGGTATTAGAAAACAGCGATATTGCGATATCGCTGTTTCCTAATAACCGCGGTATTCTGTGACGTCATGCGCTCTGTCTATTCCCCAACCTGCAGCGCCGTCCACCCGCACAAAGAGAGCCCCCCGTACATTTAACATACCTAGCAGCGTGGCTCAGGAACATTACACTCCATCCCTGGCTCCGCCTCCTCCTAAAGGGTTAAAGCCTTTTCCCACGGCTGCCTCTCTCCCATGTTCAAAGTCTCCGCCCCTAGACAGAATCACCACACTCGGAAGTCAGCAGTGGGAAAAGTCCAGACGCCACCACCCTCCGTGACTCACTGAGCCCTGTGTTGTCCTGGCCTACGAGGACTGGAGTGTTCAACAACTCCAAGGAGAAGCCACAGGTGTGTGAGATGAAACTGAGACCCCTAAAATAACATAAACCGTAATAAATAAAGGTGGATAGTGAAATGTCTTCTGTGGCCCTGGGGCTGCCTGGCCTTCCCTTCCTGCCTGTAGCTGTAGCATCACCAGTAGTAGGCATTAGGGAATAAACAATCATGAGTCCCCCTCCCCAAACATAAGCAAGAAGACATTACTGTATGGTGGCCACAGCCACATTATACTGAGGAGGAAGGAGCTTAGAGGCACAGTATAATGTCTCCTCGTGTGGCGGCTGCTGCCCCCTTACAGTATAACGGCTCCTTGTGGCCCTCCATACAGTATAATGTCTCCTTGTGGCTGCCCCCATACAGTATAATGTCTCCTTCTGGCCCTCCAGTATAACGTTTCCTTGTGGACCCCCATACAGTATAACGTCTCCTTGTGGCTGCCCCATACAGTATAACGTCTCCTTGTGGCCCCCATACAGTATAACGTCTCCTTGTGGCTGCCCCCATACAGTAAAACGTCTCCTTATGGCCGCCCCCATACAGTATAATGTCTACTTGTGGCTGCCCCCATACTGTATAATGTCTCCTTTTGGCCCCCATACAGTATAACGTCTCCTTGTGGCTGCCCCCATACAGTATAACGTCTCCTTGTGGCCCCCATACAGTATAACGTCTCCTTGTGGCCCCCATACAGTATAACGTCTCCTATGGCCGCCCCCATACAGTATAACGTCTCCTTGTGGCTGCCCCATACAGTATAACGTCTCCTTGTGGCCCCCATACAGTATAACGTCTCCTTGTGGCCCCCATACAGTATAACGTCTCCTTGTGGCCCCCATACAGTATAACGTCTCCTTGTGTTTTTTTCTTCTAAATGGGCATTTATCGTGATATATATCGTTATCGCGATAAATTTCTTAATATCGTTATTGTGGCAATATTTTTTATATCGCCCAGCCCTACCTCACATTAAGTAATTTGCCCCCCACACTGCCCCACATTATGTTGTTTGCCCCCTACACTGCCCTCCATTATGTAATTTGCCCCCACTAAGTAATTTGCCCCCACACTGCCCTCCATTATGTAATTTGCCTGCCACACTGCCCCCCACTAAGTAATTTGCACCCCACTCTAAGTAATTTTGCCCCCACACAAGTTAATTTTGCCCCCAGACTGCCCTCCATTATGTAGTTTGACCCCCATTTCAACCCCCCCCCCCGTACTTGTGTCGCTGATCCTGTACAGTCTGTACTTTACGGTAGCGCAAGCATGAGCTTAGTTAAGTTCAGAGTTTTTTTAGGCGCGTGATGTCATGGGTCTTGTGGGATTGTGCGCCAAAGTGACTGACATAATGCCCGTGCAGCCGGCAAGTACAGGATCAGCGAGGCCCCCACCAGCTTGAGGCCTTAGGTGACAGCATAAGTAGCCTTATCGTAGAGCCGCCTCTGAGCACTACCCCAGGGGCCAGGGATCCAGAGGAGCACCCAGAAATTTTGTCTAGGGGGGACCGAAAAGAAAAAAAGTGTGCAGCGCAAAAGATTTGTCCGGGCCCATTTTTCTAAGCCCGTCCTACATATAATAGGCCACTCCCAACACTGTACAGCTGAAATGATATTGTTGAGGATCAAAGTAAGAGTTTCACCCTCATCCTACATAGACATCCTTAGTGCCACCAGATGCCATAGTGCCCCCCATAATATTCCAATAAAAAAAAACTTAAAAGCACCCAGATGCCCCCATAGTGCTCCACTCCCCCATAGTGCCCCCAAATAATGCCCCTATAGTGCCACCAGATGCCCCATAGTGCCCCCCCCAAACAGGTGGAGTAAGAAAATGCCCCCAGATTCCCCCATAGTGCTCCTCCAAAATGGGCTAGAAATAAATGCCCCCATAATGCTCCACTCATAGTGCCCCCAAATAATGACCCTATAGTGCCACCAGATGCCTCATAGTGCCCCCCCAAAATGGGGCAGTAAAAATATTCCTCTATAGTGGGCCCCCAAAATGGGTTGGAAATAAATGCCCCCATAGTGCCCCCCACCCAAAATGAGCCAGTGAGAAATGCCCCCATAGTGCCCCCCAAAAAAATGAATAATAAAAAAATGGGCCAGTAAAAAATGCTTTAGTGTCACCAGGTGCCCCCTAAAATGTGCCATCTATAAAAACAAACAAAAAAAACAATAATGCTTGCCTTCATGAGGCTAGCAGCAATGCGATGCAGACCTCTTCCAGCCTGTGTCCCGCGCTGTGTGCTGCCCGGTTTAGACGGCGTGATGATAATGACGTCATCGCGCCACCTGAGCTGGCCTCTGATAGGCTGCAGGCAAAAGTAGGGGGTCGTCGTATATGACCAGTCGTCTTATACGCTGGAAAATGCGGTATATTTCTGTTTCAGGGGTTTGGCGGATTGCACCCACAAATATTCGCTATAGCTCACTCACACAATTAACAGCCAGATTACTACTTATATTTCTGTGTCAGGGGTGCAGAGATGGCAGATTGTACCTACAAAAATTCGCTATAGGTCACCCACAGAATTAACAGAAGATTATTACTTATATTTCTGTGTGAGGGGTACAGAGATGGCGGATTGCACCCACAAAAATTCGCTATAAGTCACCCAGAGAATTAACAGCCAGATTATTACTTATATTTCTTTGTCAGGGGTGCAGAGATGGGGGATTATACCCGCAAAAATTCGCTATAGGTCACCCAGAGAATTAACAGCCAGATTATTACTTATATTTCTTTGTCAGGGGTGCAGAGATGGCGGATTATACCCGCAAAAATTCGCTATAGGTCACCCAGAGAATTAACAGCCAGATTATTACTTATATTTCTGTGTCAGGGGTACAGAGATGGCGGATTGCACCCACAAAAATTCGCTATAGGTCACCTACAGAATTAACAGCTAGATTATTACTTATATTTCTGTGTCACGGGTACAAAGATGGTGGATTGCACCCACAAAAAAATCGCTACAGGTCACCCACAGAACAAATAGCCAGATGAGATTTCTTCCTAACTCTTTCCCTCACTTCAGCAGCCTGCTTCCTGTCCCTGTACTACTCAGAGATGATGTGGGCGGTGTTACATGGGATCCAGCTTTTATAGAGGCTGGGTCACATGATGCACCGGCCAATCACAGCCATGCCATTAGTAGGCATGGCTGTGATGGCTTCTAAGTGCCCACAGCTTAAAAGCTTGTTGATTGGTTGCCCTGCAGCAACAAGCTTTATTAAATGGCCGAACACCGAACTCGAACCCAAACTTTTACGGAAAAGTTCGGGTTGGTGTCCGGGTACAAAACACTCTAAAGTCCGGTACGAACCTGAACTTTACAGTTCAGGTTAGCTCAACACTAATTTTTTTGTCACCTTACATCACTAAAAGTGCAACTCCAAGTGATCAAAAAGGCATATCCCCCCAAAATAGTACCAATCAAACCATCACCTCATCCCGCAAAAATGAGCCCCTACATAAAACAATCGGGCAAAAAATAAAAAATCTATGGCTCTCAGAATATGGAGACACTAAAACATGATTTTTTTGTTTCAAAAATGCTATTATTGTATTAAAAGTGAAAAAAATCAAAAAGTAGACATATAAGGTATCACCGTGTCTATAACAACCAGGTCTATTAAAATATCACATGACCTAACCCCTCAGAAGAACACCGTAAAAATAATACAATAAAAACTGTGTAAAAAAGAAGCCATTTTTTGTCACCTTACATCACAAAAAGTGTAATACTAAGCGATCAAAAAGTAATATTCACCCAAAAATAGTTCCCATTAAACCATCATCTCATCCCGCAAAAAATGAGACCCTACCTAAGACAATTGCCCAAAAACTAAAAAAACGATGGCTCTCAGAATATGTAGACACTAAAACATAATTTTTTTTTTGTTTCAAAAATGCTTTTATTGTTTAAAACGTAAAAAAACTAAAATAGTATACATATTAAGTATCGCCACGTCCGTAACGACCTGCTGTATAAGGATATCACATGATCTAACCCCTCAGGTGAACACCGTAAAAAAAATAAAAAGTGTCAAAAAAGCCAACTGATCAAAAAGTCATACGCACCCCAAAATCATACCAATCATCTCATCCCGCAACAAATGAGACCCTACGTAAGACAATTGCCCAAAAATAAAAATAAACTATGGCTCTCAGTATATGGAGACCCTAAAACATGATTGTTTTAAAAATGCATTTATTGTGTAAAACTTAAATAAATAAAAAAATGTATAAATATAAGGTATTCTAGCGCCCATATCAACCTGCTGTATAAAAATATCACATCCCAATCTGCTTCAGGTTTGGGACTGTTAGAGGATCGAGTTCAAGCCAGAGAATTTGGTTGGGGGAGAGGTTTACTCGGGGAATAGTTTTAGTTAGCTTAGTAAGCCTGCCTGAAAAGATGTGTTTTCAAGGCACGTTTGAAGGTGAAGTTGTGAATTGACCTGATATTCCAGGGAAGAGTATTCCAGAGAGTAGGTGCAGGTCGAGAAAAGTCTTGAAGACAGGACTGAGAGGTACGAATTATGGTGGATTTTAATCTTAGTTCACTAAAATAACAGAGAGCATGAGTAGGGTGGTAGACGGAAATGAGGGAGTAGATGTATGGAGGTGCAGCACTGTGGAGGGCTTCTGGTTGAGGGTGAGAAGTTTGAATTGTATTCTGTAGTGGATGGACAACTAGTGAAATGACTGGCACAGGCTAGCAGCATTAGTATAGCGGGAGGATGAGCCTGGCTGCAGCATTTAGGACAGACTCAAGCGGGTAGAGTTTAGTGAGAGGGACACTTATTAGTAATGAGTTGCAGTAGTCAAGACGAGAATGAATCAAGGCAACAATAAGTGTTTTTGCTGTTAAGGCCAGCCAAATCCGAGTGGCTTGGAGGGTGGGTTCCTGCACCAACACAGGCCCTGGCCTGAAACACAATTGTCCAGCCAGGGCACAGTTCTGGAGGATGAGGAGGAGTAGGAGGAACCGTGTTCTCAGCAGGGTGGCACCCAAGCCAGCTCACAGGCATCACTGGAGCGTGGCTGGGGGATACAGAAGACACAGACAATACACCTCCCTCAAAGAGGACAGCTTGTCCTTGCCTCTGGGCAGCCTGTCAGACATGAGCAACTAGATGCTGCAATGCCTGCGCAACGACCTCCCAATTACAGCCACATTCTAACTTGTGCTGATTACTGGGTGGCCACCCTGCTGGATCCCTGTTACAAGAATAACGTGCCGTCCTTAATTCCCTCACTGGAGCGTGATAGAAAGATGTGCCCACTAGTAGACACGCTGCTGATGGCATTCACACCTGACACCGGGGACTCAGTGGAAGCAGAAGGTGAAGGAGAAGGAGGAAGAAGTCGCCAATGCAGCTGGGTCACCACCAGCACCTCAGAAGGCAGGGTTATCATGGGCGAAATGTGGAAAAGCTTTGTCATCACGCCAGAACAACCAGCACCACCAGCAGATCTGGAACAACTTAGCAGGAGGCAGCATTTCAGCAACATGGTGGAACAGTACACGTACTGACTGATGGGTCTGCCCAGGGGCGTAGCAACAGGGGAAGCAGGGGAAGCCACTGCTTTGGGGCCCTGACCTAGAAGGGGCCCATCCAGGAGGAGGAGGACTAACAGTAATATACAATGAATTTATATACAGTGGCAGTATAGACAGTGTAGAAAACTGATGGAACAGCTGCTGGGCCTGGTCTGAGAGAGAGATCTTTAGTAGCCACAGGCATGGCGGCATGTAAGGAAGGTGTTTGCGCAAAAATTACTGGGGGAGGGGGGCCCTATTCAAAAATTTGCGGTGGTGCCCAATCATTTCTAGCTACGCCACTGGGTCTGCCCCATTCAACTTTTGGGTCTTCAAATTGGGCACATGTCCTGAGGTTGCCCTTTACGCCTTGGAGGTGCTGGCCTACCCTGCAGCCACTGTATTGTCTGAACGTGTGTTTAGCATGGCTGGGGGCATTATCACAGACAAGTGCAGCCGCCTGGCCGCAGCCAATGTCGGCAAGCTTTCGTTTATTAAAAAGAACCAGGCATGGATCCCACAGGACTTGTTTGTACCTTATGCAGAATAGACATTTATACCGGCCTCACCCAACCATTGCTATACCACAGTGCACTTACACTTTGTTTTATTTTTTTATATTTCCCAATGTTTTGGGGTCTACCACAATTTATTTAAAAAAATAAAAAACCTGTTGTTGGTGACTACCTTTGGCTTCACAGCCAAAAAAGGCTTTATGTCATGCAACAATGTATCCAGTGCAGGGCTTTGTACCCGGCAAAAAGGGTAATATTGCACCCAACAATTTAAAAGAAGATTTTTTAAATTTTCGGTCCCTGTCACCTATGCAGAGCAAGGGTTTATACCCGGCAAAAATTGTAATATTTTACCCAACAATTAAAAAGAGGATTTTCCGCATTTTCAGTCCCTGTTACCTATGCAGTGCAGGGTTACTTGACAGCAAAAAATTGGAATATGTCAACCTCTGAACTCCCAGACGGATTAACTATCTTATTGTCCCCGGCAAATATGCAGCGCAGGCCACAAAGGTAATTACTGGCCTTCAAAAATATGATTTTTTTTCACCACCCGTGAAAAACATGGATTTAAGTGGTATATTTTGGGGTGTAGGACCTCATTGTTCTCAACATCATCTTCCACCCAGTCTTCACCACTGCCTTCTTTGTCGGTCTGCACACCGCAGAAAGCCGCAGCAGTTTGCACCTGTGTCTCGTCATCATCAGAGACGTGCTGCAGTGGTCTTCTCCTGTCTTCATCCTAAAACATAAGTGATTGGGCATCAGTGCACTCAATCTCTTCCACTTCTGGGGCAGGGCTATGGTTATGACCCTGGGAAACCCTGCCAGCAGAGTCATAAAGAAGCATAAGAGACTGCTGCATTTAACTGCCAATAGTTAACAATTAAGTTCACTAACAGTAAGGCAGTGCCCGTGTCATAAACAGAATACATTTCTTTAGGTCACACAACAGTGTAATGGAGCAATTCAATACAATTACTTCACTATCACCAAAAATTTGATTTTTCAAACCAACAATGTAAAAGCTGAAGTTAACAGTTTAATTTGACTGTCAGAAATGCAGCGTACACCGCAAATGTGCTATCTACCACAAAACCTGTGTGTTTACAACCAACTATGTAAATGCAGAGTTCAAAAGGTTACTTAAAATGACTGAAATACAGGGTAGGCCTCAGATCTGCTATGGAGCATAAAACCAGTGTTCATTGCAACAAACTACAGAAATGCCGTATGTAACTGCAGAAATGTAAAATAAGTATTTGTTATAATATTGTATGCAAAACTGCTCTGTGAACTAACAATAACAATTTATTTCCCCAAAATACACAAATGCAGTATTTCACTGATGAAATTTAAAATAGGTATTTGTACGTTGTATGCAAAACTGCTGTGTGGACCAACAATACCGGTTTATTTCCCCAAAATACACCAATGCAGTATTTCACTGATGAAATTTAAAATAGGTATTTGTACGTTGTATGCAAAACTGCTGTGTGGACCAACAATACCAGTTTATTTCCCCAAAATACAGGAATGCAGTATGTCACTGCAGAAATGTAAAATAGTTATTTGTACGTTGTATGCAAAACTGCTCTGTGAACTAACAATAACGGTATATTTCCCCAAAATACACAAATGCAGTATTTCACTGCTGAAATTTAAAATAGGTATTTGTGCGTTGTATGCAAAACTGGTCTGTGGACCAACAATAACGGTTTATTTCCCCAAATTACAGGAATGCAGTATGTCACTGCAGAAATGAAAAATAGGTATTTGTGCGGTGTATGTAAAACAGCTCTGTGAACTAAGAATACCGGTTTATTTCCCCAAAATACACCAATGCAATATTTAATTGCTAAAATTTAAAATAGGTATTTGTGCGTTGTATGCAAAACTGTTGTGTGGACCAACAATACCGATTTATTTCCACAAAATACAGAAACGCAATATTTCACTGCTGAAATTAAAAATAGGTATTTATGCGGTGTATGAAAAACTGCTGTGTGGACCAACAATACCGTTTTATTTCCCCAAAATACACCAATGCAGTATTTCACTGCTGAAATTTAAAATAGGTATCTGTGCGTTGTATGCAAAACTGCTCTGTAGACCAACAATAACGGTTTATTTCCCCAAAATACAGGAATGCAGTATGTCACTGCAGAAATGTAAAATAGGTATTTGTGCAGTGTATGCAAAACTGCTCTGTGATCTAACAATAACGGTATATTTCCCCAAATTACTAAAATGCAGTATTTCACTGCTGAAATTTAAAATAGCAATTTGATCGGTATATGTAAAACTGCTCTGTGGATCAAAAATACCGGTTTATTTCCCCAAAATGCACAAATGCAGTATTTCACTGCTGAAATTTAAAATAGGTATTTGTGCGTTATATGTAAAACTGCTCTGTGGACCAATAATACCGGTTTATTTCCCTAAAATACACAAATGCAGTATTTCACTGCTGAAATTTAAAATAGGTATTTATGCGTTGTATGCAAAACTGGTCTGTGGACCAACAATAACAGTTTATTTCCCCAAAATACAGGAATGCAGTATGTCACTGCAGAAATGTAAAATAGGTATTTGTGCGGTGTATGTAAAACAGCTCTGTGAACTAAGAATACCGGTTTATTTCCCCAAAATACACCAATGCAGTATTTCATTGCTGAAATTTAAAATAGTTTTTTTTGCATTGTATGCAAAACTGCTCTGTGGACCAAGAATACTGGTTTATTTCCACAAAATACAGGAATGCAGTATGTCACTGCAGAAATGGAAAATAGGTATTTGTGCGGTGTATGCAAAACTGCTCTGTGAACTAATAATAACGGTATATTTCCCCAAATCACTAAAATGCAGTATTTCACTGCTGAAATTTAAAATAGGAATTTGTGCGATATATGTAAAACTGCTCTGTGGACCAATAATACCGGTTTATTTCCCTAAAATACACAAATGCAGTATTTCACTGCTGAAATTTAAAATACCGTAGGTATTTGTGTGTTGTATTCAAAACTGGTCTGTGGACCAACAATACCGGTTTATTTTCTCAAAATACAGGAATGCAGTATGTCACTGCAGAAATGTAAAGTAGGTATTTGTGCGGTGTATGCAAAACTGCACTGTAGACCAACAATACTGGTTTGTTTCCACAAAATACAGAAAGGCAGTATTTCACTGCTGAAATTAAAAATAGGTATTTATGCGGTGTATGAAAAACTGCTGTGTGGACCAACAATACCGGTTTATTTCCGCAAAATATACCAATGCAGTATTTCACTGCTGAAATTTAAAATACCGTATATACTCGAGTATAAGCCGAGTTTTTCGGCACAAAATTTGAGCCGAAAAACCCGAACTCGGCTTATACTCGAGTCATACATGAGTCCTATTGATAAATTCGATTCGGTGCGCGCGCACGGGTTCACCCGCAATACGCGCGTATCGCTGCGGCGTCCGTGAGTGCACACTAGGGCTGCACAAAGTACAGTAATCGTATAGTACTGGTATTTACTGTGAATGTACTGCAGCGAGCGGGCTGGCCGGCGCGTGACTGACGTCACTTAGTCAAGCTCCTGCTTCATGAATGAAGTGGGAGGAGCGTGACTAAGTGACGTCAGTCACTCGCCGGCCGGCCCGCTCGCTGCAGTGTATATGGATCGCAACTGCGTAGATGTATTTGGTGATAGGCTACCTAGATTGGGGCTCAGGCGTCACTCACAATCTGAACGGCGAGTTTGAGACCCCCATACATCACAGCCAAAGTAACATGGTCGAGTACACAATGGTTATTCCCTCATAACCCGCATACAGGTGAACTAATACGATTAGTAGTGGTTAGTTGCTACTGAATGTCAGATCTGGTTAGCAGCGTTACACTGAACAGTCCAAGCTCCAACAGGGAGCTGTAGTATAAGGAGCAAGCTCCAACCGGAGCAATACTTGCGTTAGGTGATCTAAGAGGGCTCGCTGAACGAAGGCGCTCCTGGGCAGCGAGCGACGGTCACAGATCTGACGATCACAGAAATTTAAAATAGGTATTTGTGCGGTATATGCAAAACTGCTTTGTGGACCAACAATACCGGTTTGTTTCCCCCAAATACAGGAATGCAGTATGTCACTGCAGGAATGTAAAATAGGTATTTGTGCGGTGTATGTAAAACTGCTCTGTGGATCAACAATACCAGTTTATTTCCCCAAAATACACCAATGCAGTATTTCACTGCCAAAATTTAAAATGGGTATTTGTGCGGTATATGTAAAACTACTCTGTGGACCAACAATACCGGTTTATTTCCCCAAAATACAGGAATGCAGTATGTCACTGCAGAAATGTAAAATAGGTATTTGTGCGGTATATGTAAAACTGCTGTGTGGACCAACAATACCGGTTTGGTTCCCCAAAATACACCAATGCAGTATTTCATTGCTGAAATTTAAAATACCGTATATACTCGAGTATAAGCCGAGTTTTTCAGCACAAAATTTGTGCCGAAAAACACAAACTCGGCTTATACTCGAGTCATATACTCGAGACGGAGCGGGAGGAAGAGCTGGGGGCGGGCATTTGCGGCGGGCGAGCGCAGCATGACTGACTAATGTCACGTGCCTGCCCGGCCTGCTTTATGAATGAAGCAGGCGGCGCAGGCACGTGACGTCAGTCACGCTGCGCTCGCCCGCCTGGTCTGCCTAAAGGATTCAGTGCGGCATGTGAGGAGGTAAGGTATTTGAGGAGGGGGCAAGAGTAATTGAATTTTAAAACTTTACAGGAGCGGTAATGGGGGAGGGGGCTGTGGATGGCACTGTTATGGGATGAGGGGGCTGTGGATGGCACTGTTATGGGATGAGGGGGCTGTGGATGGCACTGTTATGGGATGAGGGGGCTGTGGATGGCACTGTTATGGGATGAGGGGGCTGTGGATGGCACTGTTATGGGATGAGGGGCTGTGGATGGAACTGTTATGGGATGGGGGGCTGTGAATGGCACTGTTATGGGATGAGGGGCTGTGGATGGCACTGTTATGGGATGGGGGCTGTGGATGGCACTGTTATGGGATGAGGGGGCTGTGGATGGCACTGTTATGGGATGGGGGGGGGGTTGTGAATGGCACTGTTATGGGATCGGGGGGCTGTGAATGGCACTGTTATGGGATGGGGGGCTGTGGATGCCATCCACAGATCCCCCATAACAGTGCCATCCACAGATACCCCCCATAACAGTGACATCCATTTCCACCTCGGCTTATACTCGAGTCACTACTTTTCCCAGTTTTTTTTAGAGTAAAATTAGGGGGGTCGGCTTATACTCGGGTCGGCTTATACTCGAGTATATACGGTAGGTATTTGTGCGTTGTTTGCAAAACTGCTCTGTGGACCAATAATACCGGTTTATTTCCCCAAAATACAGGAATGCAGTATGTCACTGCAGAAATGCAAAATACTTATTTGTGCGGTGTATGTAAAACTGCTCTGTGAACTAACAATAACGGTATATTTCCCCAAATTAATAAAATGCAGTATTTCTCTGCTGAAATTTTAAATAGGAATTTGGGCAGTATATGTAAAACTGCTGTGTGGACCAACAATACTGGTTTATTTCCCCAAAATACACAAATGCAGTATTTCACTGCTGACATTTAAAATAGTTATTGGTGCGGTATATGTAAAACTACTCTATGGACCAACAATACCGGTTTGTTTCCCCAAAATACAGGAATGCAGTATGTCACTGCAGAAATTTAAAATAGGTATTTGTGCGTTATATGTAAAACTGCTCTGCGAACCAACAATACCGGTTTATTTCCCCAAAAAACACCAATGCAGTATTTCACTGCTGAAATTTAAAATAGGTATTTGTGCGTTGTATGCAAAACTGCTCTGTAGACCAACAATAACGGTTTATTTCCCCAAAATACAGGAATGCAGTATGTCACTGCAGAAATGTAAAATAGGTATTTGGGCGGTGTATGCAAAACTGCTCTGTGAACTAACAATAATGGTTTATTTCCCCAAAATACACAAATGCAGTATTTGACTGCTGAATAGAGATGAGCGAACACCTGGATGTTCGGGTTCGAGAGGTTCGGCCGAACTTCCGGAAAATGTCCGGGTTCGTGATCCGAACTCAACCCGAACTTCATCCCGAACTCGAACCCCATAGAAGTCAATGGGGACCCGAACTTTTGGGCACTAAAAAGCCTGTAAAAGACTCCCGGAAAGGGCTAGAGGGCTGCAAAAGGCAGAAAAATGTAGGTAAATCCCCTGCAAACAAATGTAGATAGGGAAATGAATTAAAATAAAATAAAATAAATAAAAATTAACCAATATCAATTGGAGAGAGGTCCCACAGCAAGGAATCATGCGTCATATCATCCACCACTGGAGAAGGCCACTCTCATTTATTTGGGACCAGCACCCAGACAGAGGATACAGGTCCCACAGCAAGGAATCATGCTTCATATCAACCACCACCGGAGAAGGCCACTCATGTATTTTGGACCAGCACCCAGACAGAGGATACAGGTCCCACAGCAAGGAATAAGGCGTCATATCAACCACCACCGGAGAAGGCCACTCATGTATTTTGGACCAGCACCCAGACAGAGGATACAGGTCCCACAGCAAGGAATAAGGCGTCATATCAACCACCACCGGAGAAGGCCACTCTCATTTATTTTGGACCAGCACCCAGACAGAGGAGAAGGTCCCACATCATGGAATCATGCGTCATATCAACCCCCACCGGAGAAGGCCACTCTCATTTATTTTGGACTAGCACCCAGACAGAGGATACAGGTCCCACAGCAAGGAATCATGCCTCATATCAACCACCAACGGAGAAGGCCACTCTCATTTATTTCGGCCCAGCACCCAGACAGAGGATACAGGTCCCACAGCAAGGAATCATGCGTCATATCAACCACCACCGGAGAAGGCCACTCTCATGTATTTTGGACCAGCACCCAGACAGAGGAGAGAGGTCCCACATCAAGGAATAAGGCGTCATATCAACCCCCACCGGAGAAGGCCACTCTCATTTATTTTGGACCAGCACCCAGACAGAGGATACAGGTCCCACAGCAAGGAATCATGCGTCATATCAACCACCACCGGAGAAGGCCACTCTCATGTATTTTGGACCAGCACCCAGACAGAGGAGAGAGGTCCCACATCAAGGAATCATGCGTCATATCATCCACCACTGGAGAAGGCCACTCTCATTTATTTGGGACCAGCACCCAGACAGAGGATACAGGTCCCACAGCAAGGAATTATGCTTCATATCAACCACCACCGGAGAAGGCCACTCTCATGTATTTTGGACCAGCACCCAGACAGAGGACAGAGGTCCCACATCAAGGAATCATGCGTCATATCAACCCCCACCGGAGAAGGCCACTCTCAATTATTTTGGACCAGCACCCAGACAGAGGATACAGGTCCCACAGCAAGGAATCATGCGTCATATCAACCACCAACGGAGAAGGCCACTCTCATTTATTTCAGACCAGCACCCAGACAGAGGATACAGGTCCCACAGCAAGGAATCATGCTTCATATCAACCACCACCGGAGAAGGCCTCTTTCAGTGACTTAGGCCTTAGCACCGACACAGAGGAGACAGGTCAGATAGCACAAGCATCAGTTTCACATCAACCACCACAGGAGAAGGGCACTTTTAGAGACTTTGACCCCTGCACCCAGAAAGAGGAGAGAGGTCCCACAGCAGAGATTCAGGCATTTATATCAGCCAGAACAGGAGAAGGCCGCTTTCAGTGACTTAGGCCTTAGCACCGACACAGAGGAGACAGGTCAGATAGCACAAGCATCAGTTTCACATCAACCACCACAGGAGAAGGGCACTTTTAGAGACTTTGACCCTGCACCCAGAAGAGAGAGAGAGGTCCCACAGCAGAGATTCAGGCATTTATATCAGCCAGAACAGGAGAAGGCCGCTTTCAGTGACTTAGGCCTTAGCACCGACACAGAGGAGACAGGTCAGATAGCACAAGCATCAGTTTCACATCAACCACCACAGGAGAAGGGCACTTTTAGAGACTTTGACCCCTGCAGCCACACGGAGGAGAGGTCCCACAGCAGAGATTCAGGCATTTATATCAGCCAGCACAGGAGAAGGCCGCTTTCAGTGACTTAGGCCTTAGCACCGACACAGAGGAGACAGGTCAGATAGCACAAGCATCAGTTTCACATCAACCACCACAGGAGAAGGGCACTTTTAGAGACTTTGACCCCTGCAGCCACACGGAGGAGAGAGGTCCCACAGCAGAGATTCAGGCATTTATATCAGCCACCACAGGAGAAGGCCGCTTTCAGTGACTTTGGCCCCCTGCACCCACACAAAGGAGACATGTCAGACAGCACAAGTATAACATTCATATCACCCAGCACAGGAGAAGGACACTTTCATGTACTTTGGCCCGACACCCAGACAGACGGAAGGTTCATTCAACTCTGGGTTGCACCCCAAGATCCTACTTAATTTCAAAATTGATTTTTCAATGAAGAAGTGGCCAGGAGTACAAGACAACATGGTTTAAGGCAGTTATTAAGGACTACTCTGCACAAGGGAGGGTCAGGTCTTGTGGGATCCATGCCTGTTTCATTTTTATAAACGTCAGCTTGTCCACGTTGGCTGCGGACAGGCGGCTGCGTTTGTCAGTAATGACGCCCCCTGCCGTGCTGAATACATGTTCAGATAAAACGCTGGCCGCCGGGCAGGCCAGCACCTCCAAGGCATAACATGCTAATTCTGGCCACGTGGACAATTTGGAAACCCAGAAGTTGAATGGGGCCGAACCATCCGTCAGTACATGGAGTTGTGTGCAGATGTACTGTTCAACCATGTTAGTGAAATGTTGCCTCCTGCTAACACGTTCCGTATCAGGTGGTGGGGCAGTTAGCTGTGGCGTGGAGACAAAACTTTTCCACATTTCTGCCATGCTAACCCTGCCCTCAGAGGAGCTGGCCGTGACACTGCTGCGTGGGCGACCTCTAGCTCCTCCTCTGCCTTGGCCTTCCACCTGTTCCCTGTGACAGTTGGGAATGCTCTCAGGAGCGCGTCTACCAGTGTGCGCTTGTACTCGCGCATCTTCCTATCACGCTCCAGTGCAGGAAGTAAAGTGGGCGCATTGTCTTTGTACCGTGGATCCAGCAGGGTGGCCACCCAGTAGTCAGCACACGTTAAAATGTGGGCAACTCTGCTGTCGTTGCGCAGGCACTGCAGCATGTAATCGCTCATGTGTGCCAGGCTCCCCAGAGGTAAGGACAAGCTGTCCTCTGTGGGAGGCGTATCGTCATCATCCTCTGTATCCCCCCAGCCACGCACCAGGGATGTGCCTGCGTTGTGCTGGGTGCCACCCCGCTGTGAACCTGCTTCATCCTCATCCTCCTCCACCTCCTCCTCATCCTCCTCGTCCTCCATTAGTGGTCCCTGGCTGGCCACATTTGTACCTGCCCTCGGCTGTTGCAAAAAACCTCCCTCTGAGCCAGTTCTAACAGAGTGGCCTGAAAGTGCTAAAAACGACCCGTCATCCTCCTCCTCCTCCTCCTGGCCCACCTCCTCTTCCATCATCGCCCTAAGCGTTTTCTCTAGGAGACATAGAATTGGTATCGTCACGCTGATAACAGTGGCATCGCCACTGGCCATGTTGGTGGCGTACTCTAAACAGCGCAACAGGGCACACAGGTCTCGCATGGAGGCCCAATCATTGGTGGTGAAGTGGTGCTGTTCCGCAGTGCGACTGACCCGTGCGTGCTGCAGCTGAAACTCCACTATGGCCTGCTGCTGCTCGCACAGTTTCTCCAGCATGTGCAAGGTGGAGTTCCACCGGGTGGGCACGTCGCATATTAGGCGGTGAACGGGAAGGCCGAAGTTCCGCTGTAGCGCTGACAGGCGAGCAGCGGCAGGATGTGAACGCCGGAAGCGCGCACAGACGGCCCGCACTTTATGCAGCAGCTCTAACATGTCTGGGTAGTTGTGAATGAACTTTTGCACCACCAAATTCAGCACATGCGCCAGGCAAGGGATGTGCGTCAAAGCGGCTAGTCCCAGAGCTGCCACGAGATTTCGCCCATTATCGCACACCACCAGGCCGGGCTTGAGGCCCACCGGCAGCAACCACTGGTCGGTCTGTTGTTCAATACCCCGCCACAACTCCTGCGCGGTGTGGGGCCTGTCCCCCAAACATATGAGTTTCAGAATGGCCTGCTGATGTTTACCCCGGGCTGTGCTGAAGTTGGTGGTGAAGGTGTGTGGCTGACTGGATGAGCTGGTGGAAGCAGAGGAGGAGGAGGAGGAAGCCGAGTAGGAGGAGGAGGCTACAGGAGGCAAGAATGATGCCCTGTGATCCTTGGCGGCGGAAGGACGTGCGCCAAGGAACTCTCCGCCTGGGGCCCACCCGCCACTACATTTACCCAGTGTGCAGTTAGGGAGATATAGCGTCCCTGGCCGTGCTTACTGGTCCAAGTATCTGTGGTTAGGTGGACCTTGCCACAAATGGCGTTGCGCAGTGCACACTTGATTTTATCGGACACTTGCATGTGCAGGGAAGGCACGGCTGTCTTGGAGAAGTAGTGGCGGCTGGGAACCACATACTGGGGGACAGCCATGGCCATCAGCTGTTTGAAGCTGTCTGTGTCCACCAGCCGGAATGACAGCATTTCAAAGGCCAGTAGTTTAGAAATGCTGGCATTCAGGCCAAGGGCTCGAGGGTGACTAGGTGGGAATTTGCGCTTCCTCTCAAGGTTTGAGAGATGGAGAGCTGAACGCTGCTGTGTGAAATAGTGGAGGCGCTAGGTGACGGTGGCGGTGGTGGTGGTGTCGGTGGCACATCCTCTGTTTGCTGCTCGGCAGGTGGCAGCATTCCTCTCGAGGCGGAAGCCGAGGCAGCAGCGGTAGAGGAGCAGGGGAGCCTGAGGCGGGTTCCTTGTTTTTAAGGTGTGTACTCCACTGCAGTTCATGCTTTGCATGTAGATGCCTGATCATGCAGGTGGTGCTCAGGTTAAGAACGTTAATGCCTCGCCTCAGGGTCTGATGGCACAGCGTGCAAACCACTCTGGTCTTGTCCTCAGCACATTGTTTGAAGAAGTGCCATGCCAGGGAACTCCTTGAAGATGCCTTTGGGGTGCTGGGTCCCTGTTGGCGCTGGCCAATAGCAGGCGAACTCTCTGGACGGCGGCTGTTCTGCTTTGCCCCTGCTCCCTCTTTGGCTTCGCTGTTGTCTCGGTCTCACCACTGCCTCTTCCTCCTGAACTATTTAAGTCAGCGGCACGACCTTCAGTCCATGTGGGGTCTAAGACCTCATCGTCCTCTGCATCGTCTTCCACCCAGTCTTCCTCCCTGACCTCCTCCTGTTCAGTCTGCACACTGCAATAAGACGCGGCAGTGGGCACCTGTGTTTCGTCATCATCAGACACTCGGTCACTCTGCTGTGGTGGTATTCCCATGTCCTCATCATCTGGATACATAAGTGGTTGTGCGTCAGTGCATGGAATGTCTTCCACCGCTGGGAAGGGATAGGTGGGCGCCCCTGGAAAACCGTGGGAGTAGAGTCTTCAAACAGAAGAAGAGACTGCTGCATAACTTGAGGCTCAGCCAGTTTCCCTGATATGCATGGGGGTGATGTGACAGACTGATGGGCTTGGTTTTCAGGTGCCACCTGTGCGCTCCGCATGAAGACTGGGCGGAAGACAATGTGGTGAACGTGCTGGAAGCACTGTCGGCCACCCAATCGACTAATGCCTGTACCTGCTCAGGCCTTACCATCCTCATAACGGCATTGGGCCCCACCAAATATCGCTGTAAATTCTGCCGACTTCTTGAGGGAGTTGTTTCACTACTTTGTGCGCCTGAGGCCGAACGGCCACGTCCTCTGCCAGCAACAGAGGCTCCACGGACTCCACCACGACCGCGTCCTCGTCCCTTATTAGAATGTTTCCTCATTGTTGCGATTCAACTCGCACCACAATAAAATATATTATTTTTTAGCCCCAAAATTCCCACACTGGAAGATATAATTCCTTTTTCCGGTATTAATTACAAGAACACTGCTGCTAATTGGACACCAGAATTTTTATAATGCTAGTTTTGGTACATAGATTTCCACACGGGGAGATATAATTCCTTTTTAGAGGAGTGAAAACGTGAGGCCTAGTTTTTCTGGTCTAACAAACACCAGATTGATTAAATTGGCCTTTTTCACCAAAATTACAACACTGGACAATAATGCCTTTTGGCGGTATTAATTACAAGAACACTGCTGCTAATTGGACACCAGATTTTTATAATGCTAGTTTTGGTACATAGAGATCCCACACGGGAAATATAATTCCTTTTAGAGGAGTGAAACGTGAGGCCTAGTTTTCTGGTCTAACAAACACCAGATTGATAAAATTGGCCTTTTTCACCAGAATTACAACACTGGACAATAATGCCTTTTGGCGGTATTATTACAAGAACACTGCTGCTAATTGGACACCAGATTTTTTATAATGCTAGTTTTGGTACATAGATTCCCACACGGGGAAATATAATTCCTTTTTAGAGGAGTGAAAAGGTGAGGCCTAGTTTTTCTGGTCTAACAAACACCAGATTGATTAAATTGGCCTTTTTTTCACCAAAATTACAACACTGGACAATAATGCCTTTTGGCGGTATTAATTACAAGAACACTGCTGCTAATTGGACACCAGATTTTTTATAATGATAGTTTTGGTACATAGAATCCCACACGGGGAAATATAATTCCTTTTTAGAGGAGTGAAAACGTGAGGCCTAGTTTTTCTGGTCTAACAAACACCAGATTGATAAAATTGGCCTTTTTTTCACCAAAATTACAACACTGGACAATAATGCCTTTTGGCGGTATTAATTACAAAACCACTGCTGCTAATTGGACACCAGATTTTTTATAATGCTAGTTTTGGTACATAGATTCCCACACGGGGAAATATAATTCCTTTTTAGAGGAGTGAAAACGTGAGGCCTAGTTTTTCTGGTCTAACAAACACCAGATTGATAAAATTGGCCTTTTTTTCACCAAAATTACAACACTGGACAATAATGCCTTTTGGCGGTCTTAATTACAAAACCACTGCTGCTAATTGGACACCAGATTTTTATAATGCTAGTTTTGGTACATAGAATCCCACACGGGGAAATATAATTCCTTTTAGAGGAGTGAAAACGTGAGGCCTAGTTTTCTGGTCTAACAAACACCAGATTGATAAAATTGGCCTTTTTTTCACCAAAATTACAACACTGGACAATAATGCCTTTTGGCGGTCTTAATTACAAAACCACTGCTGCTAATTGGACACCAGATTTTTTATAATGCTAGTTTTGGTACATAGAATCCCACACGGGGAAATATAATTCCTTTTAGAGGAGTAAAACGTGAGGCCTAGTTTTCTGGTCTAACAAACACCAGATTGATAAAATTGGCCTTTTTTTCACCAAAATTACAACACTGGACAATAATGCCTTTTAGCGGTCTTAATTACAAGACCACTGCTGCTAATTGGACACCAGATTTTTTATAATGCTAGTTTTGGTACATAGATTCCCACACGGGAAATATAATTCCTTTTAGAGGAGTGAAAACGTGAGGCCTAGTTTTTCTGGTCTAACAAACACCAGATTGATTAAATTGGCCTTTTTTCACCAAAATTACAACACTGGACAATAATGCCTTTTGGCTGTATTAATTACAAGAACACTGCTGCTAATTGGACACCAGATTTTTATAATGCTAGTTTTGGTACATAGAATCCCACACGGGAAATATAATTCCTTTTAGAGGAGTGAAAACGTGAGGCCTAGTTTTTCTGGTCTAACAAACACCAGATTGAATAAATTGGCCTTTTTCACCAAAATTACAACACTGGACAATAATGCCTTTTGGCGGTATTAATTACAAGAACACTGCTGCTAATTGGACACCAGATTTTTATAATGCTAGTTTTGGTACATAGATTCCCACACGGGAAATATAATTCCTTTTAGAGGAGTGAAAACGTGAGGCCTAGTTTTTCTGGTCTAACAAACACCAGATTGATTAAATTGGCCTTTTTTTCACCAAAATTACAACACTGGACGATATAATGCCTTTTAGGCGGTATTAATTACAAGAGGACTGCTGGTATTTCAGAACACCGGAATTGTTAAAATGCTAGTTTTGCTAGATAAATTTCCCACACTGGGAGAAATATTGCCTAAGCCTTTTACAGTATTAATTACAACAGGAGTGCTTCTTCTGGTCTAACACCAGAATAATTTTATTATTACGGTGAAAGCTTTTTCTAATTTATATTTCTGGCACATAAAAAAAAAATATTTCTGGCTGACAGTATTGGACAAAGTAGTGGCACTGGCTAGCCTAGCTGGAACAGCACATTCATGGGATTTGCTATCCAAGTGGGTTACTTTCAGTTTCACCACTGATATATTAAATATCTTTGCAGTTAGTATGGGTGACACAAGCACAGCCAAACCCCTGATGTAGTATATCTATGAAAAAATCGACTATTACATTAGATTAATGGACGTTGTGGCAGCTTTTGCTGTAGCACCACAAGTCCCAAAATGGCCGCCGCCTATCAGCCCAGTAACATGTGCCAGAAAACAGTCTGCCCAGCCAGAAAAAAATTGACTTTGACTGAGCAGCTGAATCGCTGTTGTTCTGATTCACAGGTGTAGATTTTTAACTTCTTTGGAGCTTTGGTTTACACTCTGTGGCAGCAAGTGCTGGCGCACCACAAGTCCCAAAATGGCCACCGCCGGTCAGCCCAGTTACATGTGCCAGTAAAAATCGCTCTGGCCAGTCTCAACAAAATAGTGACTTTCAGTGAACAGCTCAGCTGAGTTGTTCTGATGCACAGGTGTAGAAAGGTAGATCATTCAATCACTTCTTTATCCCTGCCTATCTCGCCCTCACAGAAGCTGCATCCTCTCCCTACACTAGTCAGAGCAGTGTGACGTGCGGCGCTACGTTACTCGAGCTTAAATAGAGGCTGGGTCACATGCTGCACTTGGCCAATCACAGCCATGCCATTAGTAGGCATGGCTGTGATGGGCTCTTAGGGCAAGAAGTAAAACGCTAGCTGATTGGCTGCTGTGCAGCCCTTCAGAAAGCGGGAAGTAATCGACGAACACCGGACCCGAACCCGAACTTTTTTGAAAATGTCCAGGTTCGGGTCCGTGTCACGGACACCCCAAAATTCGGTACGGACCCGAACGATTTTCGAACTGTTCGTTCAACACTACTGCTGAAATTTAAATGTAATTTAAGCTGCTTAGCTTCAGGAGCAAGGATCTGTGTTTGTCCTCGTTCCCAGGGCGGCTTTGCTAGCTGGGAGGTTCCCTTCTCCTAGGTCTGCCTTGAGCGCCGAGCTGATCATTCGGTGCTCTACTTGTCTGTCTGTCGGTCATGTGACGCTGGCCACGTCACATGACCCTCACTCCCCACTATAAATACAGGCAACCTGCTGGCTACAGGTTTCCTGTGATACTGGTCTATTGGTGCTTCCTTGTCCTTTGGTACTAGTCTGTGTCTGCTTGTTCTGATTGACCTCCTGACCTTGTGACCTCGGTTCGTTCTTTGACCTCGACTTCGTCTCATCCTTGTACGTATTTGCTCTCCTGGATTTGACCTCGGCTCTTACTGTTGACCTTGCATTTGCCCGCCCCATTTGTACTGCCCGCTACTCCTGGTTCTGATCTTTGGCTTGTTGACCATTCTTATTTTTCCTTTATTGCACTTTCTATAAGTAAGGGACCGTCACCCAGTTACTCCCCGTCGCCTAGGGTGGGTAGTGTAAGTAGGCAGGGACAAGGGTTGATGGTGGAGTCAGAGTGCATCCTCTTTCCTTCCTCTCTGATCCCTGACATGTAGAACAACAATACCGGTTTATTTCCCCAAAATACACCAATGCAATATTTCACTGCTGAAATTTAAAATAGGTATTTGTCCGTTGTATGCAAAACTGCACTGTGGACCAACAATAGCGGTTTATTTCCCCAAAATACAGAAATGCAGTATGTCATTGCAGAAATGTAAAATAGGTATTTGTGCGGTGTATGCAAAACTGCTCTGTGAACTAACAATAATGGTTTATTTCCCCAAAATACAGAAATGCAGTATTTCACTGCTGAATTTTAACCACTTGCCGCCACGCTAACGCCGAAGGGCGTGGGCGCGGCGGCTCTCTCAGGTCTCACTGCCGCCTATCGGCATCATCTCGTGAGACCCGAGATTTCATATGAACGCGCGCGCACGTTCACTGTGACGCACAGAGCAGAAGTGAAACTATAGCCTGCCAGCCGCGATCATTGGCTGGCAGGCTGTAATTTTTTAAATCGCCCTATGAAAATCGGATATCAGACGCTATTTACAAAATAGCGTCTGATATAAGTCCTGCTTGGTCCTCTGGTGATCCCTTTTGCTGGATCCACCACCAGAGGACACAGGCAGCTCAGTAAGTACACCAAATCACCACACGTACATTACATACCCCTCCCTCTGTCAGTTATTAACCCCTTAGTAGCCACTGATTACCCATATAAACCCCCTGATCACCCTCTGTCACCCCCCTGTCATAGATAAGGGTCCCTAATGACCGTCAGGTAGTTAGCTACTTGTTAGGTAGTTAGCGCCCAGCCCACCGCACCGCACAGTCACTTATTAGTCGCTGATTAGCGTCATCACTGTCGCTTATCAGCACTAATACTAATATAGTATCTGTAAGTGATCAAGACTGATCTCAATCAGATCTATATCAGTAGGGTCACTTTAGGCTCTATAAAAAACGCATTGTTCGCCTGATCAGGCCTGATCTTGTGCGCACACTTGCGTTCAGTCCGCCCACCGCAGTGACAGAAATTTATTTTTCTGATCACTGCAAAAACACAGTAAAATCGCTGCACCGCTATAAAAGATCACTTTTGAGTTATTGGATCTTTATTAGCGATCGCAGCGTTACTCATAAGCACTCCCTTTACTAGGTAGGTGTGCTCTTTTTCCTGGGTAGTCTCAGAGGAATACCCCTAAATTTAGTTACTCAAAATGGCAAAAAAGGGGTATTCCGCTGAAGAGGCCTACAGGATTCTGGCCGTGATGGATGAAAGCGATGGGGACGCTTCACCCGCTGAATCCAGTGGTTCAGAATATGAACCTGTAGACAGCAGTGGCACTCTAACCGCTAGTGAAGATGACGAGGTTGAGGTCCCTGCTACGGTCAGGCGTACCCGACTCCATGTCAGTGTTTTGCATATCCCGCGTGATGAGCCTCATATGCAGCAGAGTGGTGCTAGCGCTGACCTTTGTTATGGTGCGGCATACACCGGCAGCGCAGCACATCCTGGACCTTCTACCAGCACTGCCGTATTTCCTGGTGAAGTGGTGAGCACCAGAAGGGCAGTTGCTGTTACGGTGGCACGTGCACTAACTCCCCCGTCGCAGCCACTGCGTTCTCAGGCCTGTAGACCCCTTAGTCTCCCAGAGGTGCTGAGGGCAATCCCCTCCTTCCGCCGCACCCGTATTGCCCCCTTTCACCGCCCAGTCAGGAGATCGCATGGAGACAGCCAATTTCGGATCGGCCCTTGAATTTTTTGAGCTGTTCTTCACCGCAGATCTCTACAACTTAGTTGTGGCAGAAACCAACCGATACGCCACACAATATATAACCGCCAATCCGGAAAGCTTCTATGCCCAGCCTTTCCGGTGGAAACCAGTCACCGTTTCCGAATTTAAATCATTTTTGGGCCTTACCCTCAGCATGGGCATAACTAAAAAAAATGTATTGCGGTCATATTGGTCTAAAGACCCAATACATTACATGCCCATGTACTCTGCTGCAATGTCCAGGGCACGGTTTGAGGTCATCATGCGCTTTATGCATTTCACTGACAATGAAACCTGTCATCCAAGAGACCACCCTGCTTATGACCGGCTCCATAAAATTCGGCCCCTCATAGACCATTTGTCATCCAAATTTGCAGATGTGTATACCCCCAGTCAGAACATCTGCATAGACGAGTCCCTCGTATAATTCACCGGGCGCCTTGGCATCAAACAGTACATCCCCAGCAAGCGCGCCCGGTACGGGGTCAAATTGTATAAGCTCTGTGAAAGGGCCACAGGCTATACATATCGTTTTAGGGTCTATGAGGGAAAAGACTCAAAACTGGAGCCGGTCGGATGCCCTGACTACCTGCTGGGGTGCAGTGGCAAGATTGTCTGGGACTTGGTGTCACCCTTAGGCCCCTTTCACACGGGCGAGTTTTCCGCGCGGGTGCAATGCGTGAGGAGGACGCATTGCACCCGCACTGAATCCGGACCCATTCACTTCTATGGGGCTGTGCACATGACAGTTGATTTTCACGCATCACTTTTGCGATGCGTGAAAATCGCAGCATGCTCTATCTTCTGCGTTTTTAACGGAACGCAGGCCCCATAGAAGTGAATGGGGATGCGGGAAAATCGCAATCATGTGCAGGTGCGTTGCGATTTTCCCGCATGGTTGCTATGCAACCATCGGGATGTGTAACCGATTCAGTATTATTTCACATTATAACATAGTTATAATGTAAAATATTACCCTTGGCCATCTTCCTAATGTTGAACCTGGTGCAGAATGGGTTAAAAATAATAAACTAATCATAACTTACCTGGTCCATTTGATCGCGAAGCCCGGCATCCTCTCCGTTAGCTTGCTGCTAGGAAAAGGACCTGTGATGATGTCACATGGTCACATGGCCCAATCACATACTCCATCACCGCTGCCAAAAAAAAAAAAAAAACTATGAACTCGCCATGCCCCTCACAGAATACCTTGGGGTGTCTTCTTTCTAAAATGGGGTCACATGTGGGGTATTTATACTGCCCTGGCATTTTAGGGGCCCTAAAGCGAGAGAAGAAAAATGCGCAAAAATGCCCTCCTAAAAGGTACTCATTGGATTTAGGGCCCCTTTGCGCACCTTGGCTGCAAAAAAGTGGCACACATGTGGTATCGCCGTACTCAGGAGAAGTAGGGCAATGTGTTTTGGGGTGTATTTTTACATATACCCATGCTGGGTGAGAGAAATATCTCTGTAAATGGACAACTTTGTATAAAAAATGGAAAAAGTTGTCATTTACAGAGATATTTTTCACACCCAGCATGGGTATATGTAAAAATACACCCCAAAACACATTGCCCTACTTCTCATGAGTACGGAGATACCACATGTGTGCCACTTTTTTGCATACAAGATGCGCAAAGGGGCCCTAAATCCAATGAGTACCTTTAGGATTTCACAGGACATTTTTACGCATTTGGATTCCAAACTGCTTCTGACGTTTAGGGGCCCCTAAAATGCCAGGGCACTAAAAATACCCCACAAGTGACCCCATTCCGGAAAGTAGACACCCTAAGGTATTCACTGATGGGCATAGTGAGTTCATGGAAGTTTTTATTTTTTGTCACAAGTTAGCGAAAAATGAAATTTTTGGAAAAAAAATATCCATTTCCGCTAACTTGTGACAAAAATAAAAAC
This sequence comes from Bufotes viridis, assembly GCA_033119425.1. Taxonomy (NCBI): domain Eukaryota; kingdom Metazoa; phylum Chordata; class Amphibia; order Anura; family Bufonidae; genus Bufotes; species Bufotes viridis. The sequence continues at coordinate 29,498,065 of CM065590.1, forward strand.
TTCCATGAACTCACTATGCCCCTCAGTGAATACCTTAGGGTGTCTACTTTCCGAAATGGGGTCATTTATGGGGTGTTTCTACTGTCTGGGCATTGTAGCACGTCAGGAAACAGGACAGGTGCTCAGAAAGTCAAAGTGCGGAAATTCACTTTTTTGGACCATAGTTTGTAAACGCTATAACTTTTACCCAAACCAATAAATATACACTTATAGAATTTTTTTTATCAAAGACATGTAGAACAATACATTTGGTAAAAAATGTATAGAGAAATGTAGTTTTATTTGGCAAATTTTCCAACAGAAAGTGAAAAATGTCATTTTTTTTGCAAAAATTTCGCCAAAAAAAGTAAAATATCAAAAAAAGTAAAATGTCAGCAAGAATGAAATAGCACCAAATGAAAGCTCTATTAGTAAGAAGAAAAGGAGGTAAAATTCATTTGGGTGGTAAGTTGTATGACCGAGCAATAAATGGTGAAAGTAGTGTAGTGCGGATTTGTAAAAAAGGGCCTGGTCACTAGGGGGGTATAAACCTGTGGTCTTCAAGTGGTTAAAATTGGTATTTGTGCTTTATTTGTAAAACTGCTCTGTGGACCAACAATACCGGTTTATTTCCCCCAAAAAAAAACAATGCAGTATTTCACTGCTGAAATTTAAAATAGGTATTTGTGCAGTGTATGCAAAACTGCTGTGTGGACAAACAATACCGGTTTGTTTCCCCCAAAATACACCAATGCAGTATTTCATTGCTGAAATTTAAAATAGGTATTTGTGCGTTGTATGCAAAACTGCTCTGCGGACCAACAATACCGGTTTATTTCCCCAAAATACAGAAATGCAGTATGTCACTGCAGAAATGTAAAATGGGTATTTGTGCGGTGTATGCACAAGTGCTCTGTGATCTAACAATACGGTTTTCTTTCCCTAAAATATACTAATGCAGTATTTCACTGCTGAAATTTAAACATATGTATTTGTTTGGTGTATGCACAAGTGCTCTGTGAACCAACAATACGGGTTTCTTTCCCCAAAATACACAAATGCAGTATTTCACTGCTGAAATTTAAAATAGGTATTTGTGTGGTGTATGGACAAGTGCTCTGTGGACCAAAAATGCTGGTTTCTTTCCCCAAAATACACTAATGCAGTATTTCACTGCTGAAATTTAAAATACGTTTTTGTGCGTTGTATGCACAATTGCTCTATAGCACCACAATACAGGTTTTTGCCCCCAACTACAGAAATTCACAATGTCACCCCTAAATTATACAATAGGTAATTTAGGGGAATTGACCTGCCAGAAAAAAGTAATTTTTCCTTCACTGAGATGCCAAAAAAGGATTAGAGTGATGTCCCTGGCAGGCTGGCTCACATGCAGGTCACATGCAGTTCCAAGGACACTGCAGTTGCTAAAATGGCCGCCGACCCCCACCCGAGTGACAGATGGAATTAAAAAAAAAAATATCACTGGGCTCAGAGAAAGAGGTACAAAAATGTAGGATTGCAGTAGCACCCTCCCTCAATAATTGCTGTAGCTTGAAGATTTCACACCACCAAGTTCAACAGATTTCTTTTCTAATCTCTCCCTGAGAGCACCGGCAGCAACCTGACCCTACACTAAGATCAGCAGAGTGACGTGCAGGACTACGTGACTCCAGCTTATAAAGAGGCTGGGTCACATGCTGCACTCAGCCAATCACAGCCATGCCATCAGTAGGCATGGCTGTGATGGCTTCTTAGGGCAAAGTAGTGAAACACTTGTTGATTGGCTGCCCTGCAGCCTTTCAAAAAGCGGGAAGAAATCGCGTACAACGAACCCAAACCCGAACTTTTACAGAAATGTTCGGGTCCGGGTGCGAAAAATCGTAAAGTTCTGTATGAACCTGAAGTTTATAGCTTGGGTTCGCTCAACTCTACTTATTAATAAATTAATCATTTAGCCAAGGCACATGAGAAGAGATGCTATAAGTAGGTAAACAAAAACTGTTAGGATCTGGATAGGCCATAAAATTACTATGAATCACAAGCATTATAACAGTCACATAAGGTCAGTTGGAAGAATATCTGTAGTAGGGTTGTCACGATACCAAAATTTAATACAATTTCAATAAGCAGTTGCCTCGTTAGCGCAGTAGGTAGCGCGTCAGTCTCATAATCTGAAGATCGTGAGTTTGATCCTCACACGGGGCACTTTTCTAGCTAGGTTTATGTTCTCATCTTGACCTAAAAGCCATAATACTTTTTCTTTCACTACCGACGTGTTCTACTTTAAAAAATAAAGAGATCCAAAAGCATTTGTATTTTTTTTCCCTTTTTTTTTCGAATCAGAACCCAAGAATAAGATACCGTTAACGAAGATAGAGAATATAGCTCTATGTTCTCTATCTTCGTTAATTCTAGCAAGTAAACCAATAGGAAAGTCATAGCCCGTTCAAAGTGTCATTCGCAGTACACGAATATTATATTATGTAATATTTGCGTACTGCGCATGAAACTTTGAACAGGGTATAACTTTCCTATTGGTTGGCTTGCTAGAATTAACGGAAATAGAGAATATAGCGCTATATTCGTATACATTATCTTTGTTAATTCTAGCAATACAAGTAAACTTGCCTATACACAGCTCTAAGTTGGATGCGCAATGCGAGAATATTAAGTAATATTAGGCGCATTGCGCATCTAACTTATAGCGGGGTATATGCAACTTACTTTACTATTGTTTGGTTGGGTAGAATTAACGAATATGATGAATACGCATATAGCGCTATATTCGCTAATTCTAGCAAGCCAACCCAATAGCAAAGTTGACTGTACTCAGCTCTAAGTTAGATGCACAATGTAAAAATATTACTTTGCCTATTTTTGGCAATAAATAGAATAATGAGTCAGTATTCCATTTATTGAAAAAAATAGGTAAAAGTAATATTTTCACATTGTGCATCCAACTGGGTACAGTCAACTTTCCTATTGGCTTGCTAGAATTAGCAAATATAGAGAATATAGTGCTATATTCGTATTCGTCATATTTGTTAATTCTTCCCAGCCAACTAAACTTGCCTATACAAAGCTCTAAGTTGGATGCGCAATGTGAGAATTTTAAGTAATACTACTCAATTTGCGCATCCAGCAAGTGTGGGGCACGTCCGCTGCCAGGCCATGCTCCAGCTTGTGAGCTTAGGGGACCGGAGACACACTGGACCTGATGTTCTGTCCGCACTACAGGCTCAGGTCCAGAAGTGTCTGACACCCCGAAAGCTCCAGGCAGGTATGGTTGTCTGTGACAACGGCAGCAACCTACTCGCCGCCCTTCATGCTGGCAGTCTCACACATGTACCCTGCATAGCACATGTTCTCAACCTTGTGGTACAGAAATTTCTACACACATTTCCAGGGTTGAGTGACATTGTGCAAAGGGTACGTAGGATTGCCAGCCACTTTTGACGCTCCCCAACCGCCGCCGTGTCCCTGTCAAACTTACAGTGGGACAACAGCCTGCCCCCCCACAGGCTTATTGTGAACAGTTTGACGCGGTGGAACTCCACCCTCCATATGCTGGAGAGGTTGTGGGAGCAGCGACGGGCGGTGAGGGAATACCTGCTTGACCTAGGCACTCCAGGGCCATCACACCCACTTCTCTATATCACTAATGCAAAGTGGGGGCAGATACAGCAGGTCTGCCACGTGTTGGCCCCATTCGAGCAGGCGACAAAGATGGTAAGGAGAGGGATGACATTTAGTTGGTCACCCTTTTAGACCCTCGCTGCAAGGAGAAACTGGAGCAGTTCATCCCAGCCAGCAGGAGACAGGCCCGTATTGAAAAATTGCGGGCCTGTCTGATCCACCGGCTGGTGGAGGCAAACCCTTGGCCTCAAGCTCCAGTTCTCCCCGACCATCTAACCCAGCAGGCAGCTGGCACTAGCAGCACCAGCCGAGCAGGTCTGCTCGACCCAGTACCAGCAGCAGCATCAGTCACCACCAGCGGCTGGCCCGCATGGTGACAGACTACATGGGGTCGGTAGGTGCTTCCGACAGCATGAGCACCGACGACCCCATGGAGTACTGGGTTGTCAGGCTGGACACCTGCCATGAGCTCGCTCAGTATGCGCTGGAGCTACTATCTTGCCCCCCCTCCAGCGTACTGTCTGAGCGGGCATTCAGCGTGGCAGGTGGGATGGTCACAGACAAGCGGACCCGTCTGTCCACAGACTCCATGGATTTATTAAAATGAATGAGTCCTGGATCGTCAGTGACTTCTTGGCCCCCGTTGTCGGTACAGGGTGCTGAAGGGTCCCTTTGTCAATCCTTCTCCTTTGCTCTCCTTTCCAAACTCTGTTGTTTAATTCTTCATTGACAATTCCCTCTGTTTTTAAAGATTTATTAATTTATTTTTGTATTTATTTATTGATATTTATGTGATCGATATTTATTGTAATTAATTTGTAAATGTTTAATCATGTAATGTCTAATTTTAGGGTTATTTTTTTAAATGGTTTAAAATTATGTTTTTATTGATGCTTGATTTATTATTTGTTCAATCATGATATATTATTAAATTGAAATGTTTAAAATCATGTTTTATTAGATTTATTTCTGGTTGTTCATCATGTTGTGTACTTAGTGTATCTATTTATTCAGTAATGTTTTCAAAATATTACTCTTAGTATATCAACTATTTTTAAGTAACTGTAAGAAGTTGGTTTATTTGGTTTAAAATTTCTCAAAATATATATTTTTTACTTGAAAAATTTATATAGAAGGCACATTAACTCTGCAGCAGAGCACTGCGTTAATACAGCCTGCCCCACAGTGTGCGGTTTCCTCCTAGCCAGAGTCCGATAGGACTGGAAACGGCCCTGTTGTCCTCCGTTTGTCTGTGAAGAGGCATGTGTACCTCTGCATGCACCATCCATACACGATCGGCGCTGTACACACTCATGGCTAAGGACATGGGCACGACCACGTCGTCCTCTGATCGTCAGAACCCAGAAGGCAGTGAAGAAGTTGGTTGCCTTGTGCCGGCTGTGTTAGTGCACCCAGCTCTGCTGCAGGGTTCAGTTCCTCTCCACCTGGGTCATGTCTCTGTCATGGTCTCCATCTACTGTTGGGGCCATCGCTGGCTGCCTGGTTTAGCTATCGCCGGTCATGCAGCCGAATAAGCATTTAGCTGCTAGGTTTGACTATTCATGGGGAGTAGTGTCACACAATCCGGGGCAGACTTCACCACGGAGGGGTGTCACGACCGGTTGTTTGGTCGTGACTCTGTGTCACATGCAGCTGCCAGTGCGGTTGTTTGCCGCATGTGAGTGCTATTAAGTTGTAGCCTCACGTGCGGTTGCCCCTGGCAAAATAATAGGTTCGCATCCGTGTTTGTTTTCCCGTTTGTGTGCACTTTCCCTGAGTTCGGTTTGCAAAGGGTTAATGCGTGTGTGCTTTGTTTGGTGGGTGTGACCTCAGGCCTCTTTATATGTTGGTGTGTTGGAGCCTGAGGTCAGTTTGTTTGTCTCCAGCCATGGTGTGAGCTTGTGCTGGAGGTTGCTGGTTGTTTCCCCTGTATTGTGTGAGCCACCCTTATTTGTTATATTGATTGTTCATATTTGTTTATGGTTTCCCCTCCTGTGTGCATTTGCTTGCCCTTCCCCCACCTGGTATATGTTTTTGTGTGGGTTTGCGTTGAGGTATGTGTTTCAGTGTGTGCTCCGGAAGGGTCTTGCTTACCCGGAGGGGTATAGCTTAAACCAGATGGTGTGCTGCCCTTCCAGGATCTCCCCCATGCATCTGGTGTCCGCATGGGGATCCAGGAGGTCCTGGTGCTGGTTCGGCTTCTCCAATGCGGCAGGTAAGGGTGGGCTTTGTGGATCTGGTTTTTCTGTTACTTACCTGTTGTGTGGGCGTACACTGTCTTGTTCCCGGCTGCTGTGGGGCCTCTGGAGACGCCTGCTTTACCATTGTCCTGGATGAGCGGGTGGTCTCTGCCCTCTCACCATCCTAGGGCGATACAGGGATGCCAGGGCTCTTAGGTTTCAGTAGTTTGGGCCCTCCTACCTTCTGGGTTGGCTCATACTGTTAGGAGACCAGGGCGAGTATAAGGGACGCTTCAGGAGGTGACCTGCTCCGTATTCCCTTCTTTTCGTCATTGCAGCTGCGGAAATTGCATGGTGGGGGGGTTTCCCCCACTCCCCACTGTGACACCAACTCTCACCATGACAAGAGATTGACAGGCACAGGGGAGCACCTCAACTGTCATCCAGCAGATGAAATATTACACTCTATTTGTAAGCCATCATGTGTGTTGTAGTTACAAAGAAGTGCTGTTAAACAGAACGCACATAACTAATGCAACAGTGCTTATATTTGTTTGAGTTTACAGGTCAATTATTCATGATTTAAAATCTAGTCCTGTAGAGGACTGTATTACTGTACGCTTTTAATGACCAAACAGGACTTGATCTTAGATGTCAAGTCCACATACAAGAATCACTGATACTTAAGTTATGCGGGTTAATTGTAACAGCTGTTCAATGTCACTCCAGCATGCATGGTGCCTTCCAAAAAGCCTACAACCACCACTCTGCTGGATGACAGTTGAGGTGCTCCCCTGTGCCTGTCAACCCCTCCGTGGTGAAGTCTGCCCAAGATTGTGTGAAACTACTGCCCGTGAGTAGTCAAGCCTCGCAGCTAAATGCTTATTCAGCTGCATGACCGGCGATAGCTGAACCAGGCAGCCGGCGATGACCCCAACAGTAGACGGAGACCATGACAGAGTCATGACCCAGGGGGAGAGGAACTAAACCCAGCAGCAGTGCCGGGTACACTAACACCCCCAGCACATGGCAACAAACTTCTTCACTGCCTTCTGGGCTTTGACGATCAGTGCATGTCGTGGTCGTGCCCATGTCCTTAGCCCTGAGTGTAAGGACACTACAGCGCCGATCGTGTATGGGCGGTGCGAGCGGAGGTACACATGCCTCCTCACAGACAAACGAAGGACAACAGCGCCACTGCTTAACCCTGCCAGTCCTACCGGCATCTGGCTCGGAGGAATCAGCACGCGGTGGGGCAGGCTGCGTTAACGCAGTGCTCTGCTACAGATTTGATGTGCCTTATATAGACAATTACAGCTGAAGGGTGTTGGCGTAGTCGATAGCTTATCGGTTACTCATAGATAGAGTGTGTGGAAAAGTTAAAATGGCTTTCAAGAAAACAATTAAAACTTAAAATATTGACACAAATATAAATGTTACCCCATTACTATTTTATACTATTAAACCTCTACTGTAACCTGTGTTTTATTATTTTCCCTTCATCTCATGACGGCACCCACTGCGACCTAGGACCTCCCATCTGGACAGGAAACCTGAGAAGATAAAAAGGGAACACCCCCTACCAAGCACCAGTTCAGGTTTCCTGTCCTCTGGATGGGAGATCTTGAGAAGCTGAGCATCGGGGTTACCGCTGCAGGAACAAACCTACCAACATCGGGCGCTGGGGAGGTCGGGGCTGATGCCATATGAGTCCATTTCCCTGGGGAGCGGTAGTTCTGTGGCCCTGCTAGAAGCCTCTCCCCACAAGTCTGCTCTACTGCTGCACCTGCTTCCGCACCTCCCCCGCTCACAGTAGGGATCGGGCCGCTGGCCGCGTGCTTCAGGCGCTTGTACGCATGTGCGCGGCCGCGATTACTCCGGTGCTTAAAGGGAATCTGTCACCTCTTATTACACAATTTAAGCTTTTAAACCAGTCATGCTGGCTTGTTTTTTCTATTATGTCATTCGTGCAGTAGTTTTGCTAAAAAAAGCTTTTTATCTTTATGCAAATGAAGCCTGAAGGTGCCCAGAGGGGCGTTTTCTTCCCCCTTTGGAGCCCCCTTTGGAGCCGCCAACAAGCAGACCTAACCGCTCACAGCGTCTCCTCCCCCTCCCTGACGGCCGAGCGAACTCTCGTGCAGGCGCAGTACCCACTGAGGGCTGCGCCAGCGCGATTTACTGGCGACTGATGGGAAGGAGCTTCATCATTGTCACTGGGCATGCGCTTCCTCCCAGGATGACTGCGGGGAGAGCGAGCATCTGATGTCACTGGCTCGGCGCATGCCCAGTGACAATGGTGAAGCTCCTGTCCTCAGTCTCCAGTTCATCGCACTGGTGCAGCCCTCAGTGGGTACTGCACCTGCGCGAGAGTTCGCTCGGCCGTTAGGGAGGGGGAAGAGGCGCTGTGGGCGGTTGTTGGAGGCGGCTTTGCGCACTGTAGGGGGGCGTTACTTGGCTCCAAAGGGGGAAGAAAACGCTCCTCTGGGCACCTTTAGGCTTCATTTGCATAAAGATAAAAAGCGTTTTTTAGCAAAACTACTGCACGAATAACATAATAGAAAAGACAAGCCGATTCAAGGTACTGTGTTCTGCATGACTGGTTTAAAAGCTGAAATTGTGTAATCAGAGGTGACAGATTCCCTTTATTGATGACGTCGGGGGGGGCAGGGCCTGCTACCCGGAAGAGGATCCCGGAAGTAGGGGCCGAGGCGTGTCCCTTAAAATATAAATGTGGCGGCAGAGGGAGGCAGCCAGCGCAGAGGCACACAGTGTTGTGCTGAAGGTCCAGACTCCTGGTTACTGCAGTAGTGGAGCAACCAGAAGGAAGCGCCGAACCCCTGGAACCCTTGAGGCCTGCAGTAGAAGTCCAGTATTGGCCCTAAGGAGTGGGGAAGAAAAAGTCGCTTCATGGTGAGAGCGTTCCTTTTTCTTACTAATGGGATTCTTTTTGTTATATGATTATTTATGGTCAGGGCTAGAGAGGTGAACTTACACCGAGACCTTAACCCTGAACCTAGTGGCTGGATTGTGTCAGGAGCCACGAGCGCGGAGTACACCAAAGAAAGGGGGCATACCCAATGGAGAGCTAAAAGAAAGGGGCGGGTGGGAGGACGCGCGATGAACGGGCGTCTGGCTGTGGGGGATGATGGGGCATATAAAGCCAGACGCCCCTCCCACAAATACAGGCTGTATACAGCCTTAGCTATTTATGGTCAGGGCTAGAGAGGTGAACTGCGTACGCCGAGACCCTAACCCTGAACCTAGTGGCTAGATTGTGCCGGGAGCCACGAGCGCGGAGTACACCAAAGAAAGGGGGCAAAGAACATCAGTTAGGGAGAACTTTATTTGCAAAATCACAAAGCCAAGTTACAGAAAGCTCTAGAAATCTCTGTTTGCAGATTCGGTATATATCTGGTGAAGCACGAAGATCGCCAACGGCCCATAGAACGTATGACGTGAGCCGGTACCTGATGCCGTGAAGCTGCTGAGGCTGCCCCTATGCGAAATGAATGACCTGAAATACGTTTCGGATCATGACCCAGACCTTGAACGAGGGCACGTATATAGGAGATGAAGATGGTGGTAGTTAGGGCTCTGCCGGCGTATGGCAGATGTGGACTGTCCGGTGTGGCGGCCTGAATATAAGAGGACAATTGATGTAGCACCCTAACTGGACACCAATCATTTGACGTAGGATAGAACTTGATCTCTGTAGGTGGACCGGCTTGGTTGGTTTTAGTGGAGGGCAGTGAAAGGGTGTAATGACTCTGGCCCCAGGACAGCTGTTGTTTAAGAGGATAGCGCTGATGACTCGGACCGGCGGTGATTTCCCCAGGTCTGAGGAAACCATAAAAACTGAGGTACATAGTGGCTTTTAGTATGAGGCTAGTGGAGGGGCCAAAAGGACAACCATCCAAAGCTGAGGAAAGCTCCCTGAATAACTCACTTGAAACTGGCTGTCTAAGACTCTTTGACCCCCACCTTCTTTCTGAATACCCCGAAGAGTCGCTTTGATGGCTTGGACAGAAAAAATGGACCCAATGGTATTGTGAGACAGGGAAAGCTGGGAGTGACAATAGGCTATGAAGCCCATTATATAGGAAACTTCACTGTGACGGCCCTGTTGGTAAAGTTTCGAAAAGTATCAAAAGCTCTTAGCCTAGCTTGGTAGTTCCTGGCAGTATTCCGTGTTAGGGACTTCGAAACCAGATTCTTAGCCTCATGGATGAAAGAATCTATTCCAGGATCAGGGCGTTGAATGGAGGCACCGTGGCACCTGCTTGGTCTGCTTCGGGCATCTCCTGAAAAACTATTTGAAAATTAAACCAAGAAAGCGCATCTGCCGCCCTGTTCTGATCGCCAGCAATATGAATACTGCGCGTAATGGAAGTTGTATCTCAAAGATGTCAAAACTAGCCTGCGCAATAGGGCCATAGTTCTATGAGATTTAGCCCTACCCTTGTTAATGATGTCCGTCAAAGATTGACTGTCTGTGATAAACGTGACGGAAGCGTTAGCCCATCGATGACCCCAGACCATGGCTGCGGCCACCATGGGATAAAGCTCCAGGAGAGGGGAACATTTAAGAGCTAATGTGTCAGAAGCTAACTCCGGGGGCCAACTGGCAGCCAGCCAGTGGGACTCAGAGATGGCAGCGAATCCGGTGGAGCCTGCTGCATCAGAAAAAATGATGGGAGAAGAGGAATCCCACTGTGGCATGAATAAGGATAAACCATTCCACGAGGAGAGGAACAAATCCCACATGGAAAGATCTGTGATGGCCTGGCTGTCTAGCCGGATGATGGAGTCTTGCTCAGGGCAGAAGGTAAGAGCTGGAGAAGCCTAGCGTTAAAGACCCTGCCCTGAGGCATAACTCTGGTGGTGAAGTTCAGCATCCCCAGCAGAGACTGCAACTCCACTTTAGAAAGAGAAAGAGATCGGACCGCCTGAGAAATAGCGGAACGAATTCTGACTAATTTCTCACTGGGGAGACAGGCCTCCATCCTGACGGTATCCAGAGTTATGTCCAAAAAGGTAACCCTGGTGGCCGGACCCTCGGTCTTATTGGTTGCCACTGGAACCTGGAGACGGGAAAAAATATCCAGGAGCTTTTGCGGAATTGAAGGAACCTGCCTGGGTTTTTCTATAAGCAGGAAGTCATCTAGGTAATGGACTACCATAGGTGAACCGCCATGATGGATAAGAATCCAGTGCAAGGCCTTGGCAAATTGTTCAAAAAGCCAAGGGCTACTCTTAGACCCGAAGGTGAGTCGGTTGGCGAAGTAGAACTTGTTTGTCCACTTGATGCCGTAATACTGCCATAGCTGAGGATGAATCGGGAGCAATTTAAAGGCATCGGCAATATCTACCTTCGCCAACCAAGCACCGGTGCCTGTTTGAAGGATGAGTTGAATCGCCTCCTCCACAGAAGAATAATGCATAGAATATTCCTCTGAAGGAATGAGGGCGTTTAAGCTAGGGCTGGTGGACACATGAGGTGCAGACAAGTCATAAATAAGGCGTTTTTTATTCGATGACTGTTTTGTCACTAGGCTTGTCACTAGGCCAACTCTGCCTGGACAAGGGTATCCACTGCTCCGGGATCGCTGGCAGCAGAACGCAAGTTGGGACCCTCCCAGCAATCCTGAGGCAGAGTAATGAGACCAGTATGAAAGCCTTCCCTGAAACCAGCCCACAAGAATTCAACAAAATGCCGATCGGGGTGATCTTGCAGGAAGGCAGCCAAAAGTTCCACATTGACGTCGGCTAGTCAGGACTCTTTGGCTGACCTCCTGGGGCAGGAGCAGCGTGGGTGGGCACTGAAGCAGATGGAACAGACATGAAGGGCACGGCAAGCATTAAAGGCGCAACTTTTAGCGTTAAAATTGTTGCATACCTGGCTGCTACCCAGGTACACAATTGGTCTGCCTAATTTATCTAATGCCGATGAGGATCTGGTAGACCCAGAAGGCCCTGGGGTGGGCCCTGATTGTTGCGACTGCAAAGGCTCTGGGCACCATTCAGAGGAATGAAAGATGGACTGGCATAATGAACCCCAGGGGGCCTTGAGAACCGCGAAGTGATGACAGAATAACTCCATGTCTAAATCAGCCCAGTTTGTAACAAACTGGAACTGATTCAAAGCCGCCGCGGCCTTGGCCGAAAATGAGCGGTGATAATCATAAAAAGCTGATCCGCCGGATTTATGTGCCAGGTCCATCACGCGATATAAATACGTGTCCAGCTCTTCCCTGCGGCCGGGATGAGCTGAACATACTACATCCCTGTAAATGCTGAAGGCTAAAACAAATTCAGAGACGGAAAGTTTCCGGTTTAGGCGGGCATCCTTCGCCTTCAAGACCACGGAAACCTCCCCGCAGTTGATGACGCAGTTTCAGAGATATCCTGAGAGGCAATGAGAATCGCAGCGAGGTTTACATCCTTGCCTGCCAGGATATCCTTCTTAAGGTGATCCGGAATGAAGTGCGAAGGTGCAATCTGGGGATTGGTCGAAGGCCTACCTGCAAGATCCGGGGAAACGGGAGGGGGAGCTGCCATACCCGGAGTTTGCGGTGAAGCCGCCGGTCTGGTTTCCAAGACTGACACCCTGGATTGGATGTCAGCGACTGAGGCTGACAAACCACTGATGGAACTCTGTATCTGCGCTAATACTTGGTGAATAGAACCGAGATCAGACTGTTCGGGAGCTGTGCTTGGGGCTGTCATGAGTAGACGATACAACTCCGCTTTGCGAGCGGAAGCGGGATGGCGAATTCCACGCCGGCTGAGCTCGGGGATCAGCCTAGGCACAGTCCAGTTCCTTAATGAAGCATTACTGGTGTGGCCCGAGACGTTCCTGGTAGAGAAGCGTTGTCATCTGTATCCGAGATGTGAGACATGTCAGCCCAAATAATAGAAAACGACTGATCACAAAATGAACAATGACCGTGGTGCTGAGAAGAGTGCAAGAAGCGTGAACGTGCTGAAAAGGAAATCGCCTACCTGACCAGAACAGATGGGGCTGCCTGAGCGAAACACCGGAAGCTAAGTTAAACTAATGAAGAAAACAACCCTAAATAAAGGACTTTAAGGCTAACCTACCCCTTAAAAACCCTTGCAAATACGACTTACCTGGAAACTTGCGGCGTTACCCTAAAGGATAGTGGAAGTATCGCATAACGCTGCACGATCTATGAATAGAACTGAACAACAAGACAGGAAGTAAAAGACGAGGAGTAAAAAGATCATATATATTTTTTTTATTTATTTATTTATTTTTTCAATTATCATGAGGTGCAAGAAAAGAACCTGCGGAATATTGAAAGACGAGACTGGGATGTGAAGAAGAAGACTAACCAGTCTAAATGCACGAAAGTCAGCCCGGAAAACGAACGTTAAAACAAGATCTTCAGAAGAAAGCCTGAAGTGCCGAAGAACATGCAAACAACCTAGAGAAATAAAGACAACCTGGGCGATCCAGGAGACAGAGACGACCTGGGCGATCCAGGTGACACAGATGACCTGGGCGATCCAGGAGACACAGACGACCTGGGCGAACCAGGAGACACAGACGACCTGGGCGAATCAGGAGACACAGACGACCTGGGTGATCCAGGAGACACAGACGACCTGGGCGAACCAGGAGACACAGACGACCTGGGCGAACCAGGAGACACAGACGACCTGGGAATCCAGGATACCCGGATAAACTGGTTGCACCCGAACACAGTGAAAAACCAAGGTGACCTGGGAACCAGGGAAGCATACATGCTAAGGAAATAGGTACGTACCAAAGCCCTTAAGCAATTACCAGCGGGGTGGAAGAGCCGAGAAAAGGCGTGATCGTGGAAACGGAGGAGAAGAAAATGGCCCAATCAGACCCGGAGAGAAAAAGGGCATTATGCGGAGAAGAACATGAGGGGCAGCGAAACTGACAGGATAGTACAGGTACTGTGAGTTGCGTTGTGATTAAGCAGGTATAATTAGCCCATTGCTGCCAGTTGATCTTATGAGATATAAAGTAGTAAGCCAGAGGGTGCAAGTGACGTAACTAGAAGCAAGGAGAAAGCCCTGATATAAGCTGCCGATCAGAATAGAACCATAAGAGATCTTAGACATATTAATTTAAATACATCACGCAACATGCCTCATGAAGCATACAATCATAGTCAAAACTATTTGATTACCAGATCTGCTAGAGCCGGAGGTGTTTAACCAGCAGGTGGCGACAGAGTGCGGTACACAGGGGAGTAACCAGGCAACTAACCCTGCAGAGGCTGGGGACCGCCTGCAACGTGAGTATATGTGAAACGCTAATGAGTATGAAACAAAGAGATTTAACTGCGCTGGCCAGCGCGCCGCTTCCAGCACCCGCAGAGCCGGAGATACAATGAGGTGCGGGGGAGCGGCAGCCGGAGCGCCGCTTGTTACCTGGGAGGAGAACGATCGGGAGTGCCGGTGACGAAAGGCGCGCATGCGCCGTAGTAGCCGGAAGTAGGAGGAACATGATGAGCCGGCGACACACATAGCGAGGTAGAGCGCGTCTGGCTGTGGGGGATGATGGGGCATATAAAGCCAGACGCCCCTCCCACAAATACAGGCTGTATACAGCCTTAGCTATTTGTAGACCTTAAAGCCAGCTAAAAAGTCTACTAGCAAGACTAAACATAAGGAGTGTGCAGGATTTAAAACAGCCCTTTCCGCTTTCTATCTTAAGCCACTGTGTCAATCTTGTATAGATAAGCTTGTGGCGGAAGAATCCCAGAGTTTAAACAGATCCATGAGACCTCTGATCAGATCAGAAGTCAAAGCTTCCTATAAAGCGTTTCGTAAAGGTCATATTAGATCTCCGGATAGATCTGCTGAATATGAAAGTGTGGATATTGATTCTTCTGATAATGGCGACATAGAATCAGAACGGTTTTATTCTGACAGCTCTGATTCAGCAGACGAGGAATATGCTGGGAGGTCCTTTTTTTCTCCTAAGGATACCCAGCCATTATTAAAAGCAGTTAGATCCACAATGCAGCTGGAAGACGTTAAACAAACTAAATCGGTAGCAGACCAGGCCTTCCAGGCCTTGGGGCCCCGGAAGCATAGGGTTTTTTCCATGCATGAGAATCTGGCTGCCCTGATTAAAAAAGAATGGAAAAATCCAGATAGAATTTTTTTTATTCCTACATCTGTAAAAAGGTGGACGCTCCGGTCGCTAAAATAGCCAAGAAAACAGCCCTCCCTTTTGATGATTTAGGCTGTCTTTCGGACCCTTTAGATAAGAAAGCAGATATTTATTTAAAGCGTTCCTGGGAGACCTCAGCCACCTGCCTCTGACCGGCTATTGCAGCAACTTGGGTGTCCAAATCCCTTCGTCTTTGGCTGGACCAACTTGAGGTCCATCTTAATGAGAAGAAACCTAGAGAGGAAAAATTATCTTCTTTACCCACTTTTTCCAAAGCAGCAGATTTCTTGACAGACGCATCTACTGATATTATCCGCTTTTCAGCCAAATCCTCTGCCATGACTAACGCACCTAGAAGGGCTATATGGCTTAAACCATGGAAGGGAGACCAGGGTTCCAAGGCTGTGTGTTCTGCCATGTGAAGGAGACAGGCATTTTGGTTTCTGCCTAGATGAAATATTGGAAAAAGCTTCCGACAAAAAAAGGGATTCCCTACTCCGCAGAAGAATCCTTTTTTTTGTAAACCCCAGCAAAATTTTAGGAGACAAAGGGGAAAACCATATGATGGGAAGGATAGAGATAGATTCCAGAAAAAATCAAGTGGATTTCTTTTTAAATCTCAGGATAGCAGACAGAAGGACAAGCAACAATGACGCCAATCTCCAGGTTGGGGGAAGGCTATCTTCCTTCCTCCCGGCTTGGTCAAAAATTACCCAGAACAAATGGGTCCTGGGGGGCATAAGGAAGGGGTTCCGGCTGGAATTCCTTTCTTATCCTCAGGATTTTTTCATGTACACTCCAAATCCAAGAGATTTTCAGAAAGCAGACATTCTTCATGCAGAGATCCGTCTATTGCCAGACAAGGGAGTAGTCTGTCAGGTGCCAGTAGGGGAGGAAGGCAGGGGATTTTATTCCCCTTTTTTTTTAGTCAAGAAACCCAACGGATCCTTCCACATGATTTTAAATTTGAAAAAGCTAAACAAAAATTTGAAATACAAAAGATTCCCCATGGAGATGATAAGAACCACGTTAGACCTTTTATTCAAGGACTGTTGATGTAACGGTCCTTGGCTCACCTGAGTCAGAGGACAGCCGGCTGGTGGTTGGAGTCCAGTGGCAAAGGCCCACAGAAGCAGGAGACAGGTAGCGTAGTCGATCAGTCCGGGTCGGCAGTAGAGATGGCAGCGAGGTAACAGCAGGAGTAGACAGAGGCGTGGTCGGTGGAAGGCAAAGGGTCAATGCAGGCGGCAGTTCAGCGAGGTCAAACGGTCCGGGTCGGCAACAAAGGTAAATAGCAGTCGTCGTGGAGGAGCAGAGAGGAAGCTTGCTACAGGCTTGGAGGCACAATAACCAGCAAAGGTCTGGTGCTAGAGGCTGGGCTTATAAAGGGAAGTAACAGGTGCACGGAATCAAGACTGATGAACAAGGGTAGGCTGGAGCAAGATAGATGAAAGAGTTCAGCAGGAGGAAAAAGTCCAGAAAGGCTGGTAGTCTAGTGGCTAGAGCTACCGCCTGGGACATGACTGGTCACAGGTTCGATTCCCGACAGTACTCCCCCCCTTCCAAGGTGACCTCCGGGCACCATGGGGGCAGGCTTACCGGGGTGCTGTTGGTGAAACTCTTTACCAGTCTGGGGCGTGGACGTTTTCTTCAGGCTCCCAGGAGTTATCCTCGGGAGGGTAGCCCTCCCACCCAATTAGATATTGCAATTTTCCTCGGTGGATCCTGGAGTCGAGGATCTTCTCGACAATGAACTCTTCCTCACCTTGTACCCTCACGGGTGGTGGAGGGGCGAGTGGCGGCCAGTGAAGGTATTCTCCACGTATGGCTTGAGGAGGGAGCAATGGAAGACAGGGTGCACCCTAATGGAATCCGGAAGGTCAAGCCGGAACGTGACCTCGTTAATTTGTGCGGTGACCTGGAACGGACCCATGTATTTTGGGGCTAACTTTTTGGAGGGACCTTCAGTCTGAGGTTCCTGGTGGACAGCCATACCTTGTCTCCTACATGGAAGCCCGGGTGGGTTTGCGGCGTCTGTCTGCTCCCTGTTTAAAGCGCCTCTGGGCGAGCTGGAGGTTGTCCATTATGTCCTTTTGTGCCTCCTGTAGGGTTGTTAGGCGCTCGGCCACTGCTGGGAGGGTGGAGGCGACGGGCAGGTGGGGGAATGAACACGGGTGCGAGCCTGTGTTAGCAAAGAAAGGGCTGTGCTTGGTTGAGCTGTGCTCCAGCATTGTTGTAGGCGAACCTCGGCTGTGGAGAGATGGTCAAGCCAGTCATCCTGCAGGTGGGAGCTGAAACAGCGTAGGTACTGCTCTAAGGTCTGGTTAGTTCTCTCCGTCTGCCCGTTTGACTGAGGGTGGAAAGCGGAGGAAAGGTTCACTTTAACCCCGAGCGCCAGGCAGAAGTCCTTCCAGAACTTGGAGGTAAATTGTACGCCTCGGTCTGAGACCACGTCGTCCGAATCCCATGCAGCCTGAAGACCTCTTTTGAGGACAAGATCAGCCGTCTGTTTGGCCGTGGGTAGGCCCTTGTAGGGGATGAAATGGGCCATTTTGGTGAGGCGGTCGACTCACGACCAGAATGGTGTTCATCCCTTTTGAAGGAGGAAGGTCTACCACAAAGTCCATGGAGATCGAGCCCCAGGGGCGGGAGGGAATTGGGAGGGGTTGTAACAGACCCACGGGAGAGGAACGAGGAGTCTTATTGCGGGCACAGACCGTGCACGAGGAGATGTACTTCTTGGTGTCCTCCCCTGTATGTTGGCCACCAGAAGGAGCGGGAGAGAAGCTCCTGGGTCTTTCTTGTGCCCAGATGGCCGGCCAGCTTGGAGTCATGGTTAAGTTTGAGCACTTCGAGTCGTGCAATTTCTGGTACATAAAGTTGTAGGTCCTGATGAAACCAATGACCATTTTTAAACGTGAGGCTGACATTCCTTGTGGGGTGGGCGAGGAAGGGGTCATTTTCGTATCCTTCTTTGATTGTGACTAGGAGTTCTTTAGAGTAGGTGGCCCCCACAACACTTTTCTCGGATAGGATGTTGTATTGGCCCTTATTACTCTGTGAGGGCTCCGAAAACATTCTAGAGAGGGCGTCAGCCTTGCCGTTTTTGATCCGGGGCGATAGGTGATGAGAAAGTTGAAGCGGGAAAAGAATAGGCTCCATCTGGCCTGTCTGGCTGTGAGTCTCTTAGCGCTGCGGATGAACTCGAGGTTTTTGTGGTCAGTTAGTACGATTATGGGGTTGGCAGCTCCTCTAGCAGGTGTCTCCACTGGAGAAGGCTTCCTTGATCGCTAATAGTTCTTTGTTCCCGATGTCGTAGTTCTTCTCGGAGGGGGACATCTGGCGAGAGAAATATGCACACGGGTGTAGTAGCATCTTCTCCCCTGTCCGTTGTGACAGAACTGCCCCTACCGCGGAGTCAGATGCATCCACTTCGATAGTAAAAGGCAACTCGGGGTTCGGGTGGACTAGGATTGGAGCAGAAGTGAAGAGGAGTTTCACTTTCGTGAAGGCCTCCTGGGCCTCGGGTGTCCAGGAGAAGGGGACTGCCTTTTGGTGAGTTGGGTGATCGGTGCAATGACCTTGGAGAAGTCCCGGATAAACTTCCGATAGAAGTTGGCGAAGCCAATAAATCTTTGTACCTCCTTCACGTTTCTTGGAATGGGCCAGTCCAACACGGCTTGGACCTTCCCTGGGTCCATACTTAGGCCCTCTGGGGAGATGATGTACCCGAGGAACTGAGTGGTGGTTCGCTCAAACTCACATTTCTCGAGTTTGATATAGAGAGAGTTCTGGCGGAGTCTCTGCAATACCTCTGCGGACATGTTCGCGGTGCTGTTCGAGGTCTTCTGAGAAGATCAAGATGTCGTCCAGGTAAACGACTACAAACAAATCCAGCATGTCCCTGAGGACATCATTAATGAAGTGCTGGAAGGTGGCGGGAGCATTACAAAGTCCGAAAGGCATGACCAGGTACTCGAAGTGACCATAACGTGTCCGGAAGGCGGTCTTCCATTCGTCCCCAGGGCGGATTCGGACAAGGTTGTAGGCCCCTCGAAGGTCAAGTTTGGTGAAGATTTTCGCTACCCGGAGTCTCTCGAGGAGTTCAGAAATCAGCGGGAGCGGGTACCGGTTCTTAACGGTTATATCGTTTAGCTTCCTGTAGTCAATGCAGGGACGCAAGGATGAGTCTTTTTCTCCACAAAGAAAAAGGGGGCTCCTGCTGGGGAGGTAGAGGGCCGGATGAACCCTTTCTTTAGGTCCTCGTCCAGGTATTCTTTCAGAGCCTTGAGTTCAGGCTCTGAGAGGGAATAGATACTGCCAAAGGGTATTTCGGCCCCGGGCAACAGTTCTATTGGGCAGTCGTAGGGTCGGTGTGGCGGCAGCTTGTCTGCGTTTTCTTGTCGCAGACATCTTGGAACTCACGATATTGAGGGGGTAGTAGATTCCTGACGGATACTTCAGAGATAGTCGTGTCTTCGGATGGAAGGACGGCTTTGTGGGAGCAATTGAGCGAACAGAACGCGGACGGAAACCGTAAGCAGCGGGTTTCCCAATCCACCGAGGGGTTGTGGGTGGCCAACCATGGAATGCCCAGGATCACCGGGAACTTTGGAGAAGTGATCAGAGAGAAGTGGATCTTTTCACAGTGATTGGGTTCTATGAGGAGCTGTAGTTCAATGGTCTCGTGAGTAGCCGGCCCTGAGGAGAGCGGGGATCCGTCAACGGTTTCCAGGTCAACGGGAGCTGCCTTGACTGTCAATGGAATATTCTGTTCACGAGCGAAGGTTAGATCCATGAAGTTGCCTCCTGCCCCGGAGTCTAACATCGCTGAACAGGAGAGTTGTTGCCCCTCAATGTCGATGAGGATGGGGATGATGAAATGGGATCCATGAGCTGCCGTGTTGTTATTTTCAAGGGCTGCTGGTGGGGCTGGAGTCAGTGGTTGCTCCTTTAGCTCTGTGACGGCAATAGTCTTTCGGATCTTATTGGGACATCTAATGGCAAATGACCCGGCTCCCCACAGTAGAGGCAGAGGTTTTCGGCCAGCCGTCTCTCCTTCTCAGCTGTGGATAGAGACCTGCGTAGTGCGTCGACCTGCATAGGTTCAGTTGCTGGCTGGAGGTCGCGTTGGGCGGTAGAGGAGAAGGAGTAGTGGGCCTGTGGTCCAAGGACCAGAGTCGTTCTTTCTTTCTCTCAGACAGCCTTTGGTCTATCCGGATGCATAACTGAATGAAGTCATCCAGACTGTCCGGGGCCTCAACTCTGGCGAGTTCATCTTTATTAATTCTGACAGGCCTCGCCGGAACTGGCTCCTCTGTGCAGCTAGGTTCCAGGTGGTGTCCGTGACCCAGCGGCGAAATTCGGCGGTGTATTCAGCAACGGAGCGTCTCCCTTGCCGTAAACTATGTAGTCGCGCCTCAGCTGTTGCACAGCGGTTGGGGTCATCGAAGACTTGGCTCATGGCGGCAATAAAGTTGTTTAAGTCGTCCAGGAGCTGACTGTTAGTCTCCACGTATGGTGATGCCCATGCTAGTGCTTCATCCGTCAGGAGATTAACCATGAATAGCACCTTCTTTCTCTCGGTAATGAAGGGGCCCGGGTACATCTGAAAATAGATGCGGCATTGGTTTAGAAACCCTCGATACTGGCGTCTGTCGCCGCCGAATTTTGATGGAAGTGGCATGCGAGTATCTGCGGCCGTGCTGCGGACGTCCAGGAGTTGCCTCTGAAGTTCAATAATCTCCGCCTGTTGGCTTCGGACAACGCCTTGGAGCTGGGCAAATTCCTCCTGGTACGTAGTACCGAATTCCTGCAGTTCGGTAACCTGCTTGCGCAGAGTGGCCATTGCGGACTCCATGGTAGGGCTGGTTATTCTGTAACGGTCCTTGGCTCACCTGAGTCAGAGGACAGCCGGCTGGTGGTTGGAGTCCAGTGGCAAAGGCCCACAGAAGCAGGAGACAGGTAGCGTAGTCGATCAGTCCGGGTCGGCAGTAGAGATGGCAGCGAGGTAACAGCAGGAGTAGACAGAGGCGTGGTCGGTGGAAGGCAAAGGGTCAATGCAGGCGGCAGTTCAGCGAGGTCAAACGGTCCGGGTCGGCAACAAAGGTAAATAGCAGTCGTCGTGGAGGAGCAGAGAGGAAGCTTGCTACAGGCTTGGAGGCACAATAACCAGCAAAGGTCTGGTGCTAGAGGCTGGGCTTATAAAGGGAAGTAACAGGTGCACGGAATCAAGACTGATGAACAAGGGTAGGCTGGAGCAAGATAGATGAAAGAGTTCAGCAGGAGGAAAAAGTCCAGAAAGGCTGGTAGTCTAGTGGCTAGAGCTACCGCCTGGGACATGACTGGTCACAGGTTCGATTCCCGACAGTTGAATGGCAAGTATAGACCTGGAAGATGCGTATTATCATATTCCAATCCATCCATACTCCCAAAAATTTTTAAGAACAGCAGTCTGTATTCAGGGTCAGTTGTTACACCTACAATACAGAGCCCTTCCCTTCGGTGTTTCTCAAGCACCGAGAATTTTTACGAAGGTGGTGGCAGAGATGGTAGCCTTCCTCCGGTTATCCAGGATTGTGTTAGTACCGTACCTGGATGACTTCCTGTTCATAGCCCGTTCAAGAGACCAGCTACAGGGAGATCTGAACCATGCTTGCACCTGGTTAAGAGACCTTGGATGGAAGATAAATCTCGAAAAATCTCGTCTAATTCCATCTCAAACATGTACCTTTTTAGGAATCGAGATAGACTCCAGACTTCAAAGAACGATCCTGCCACACAAGAAAGTATTGTCCACCATAGAACATGACTGGGTTCTGTTCCGTTCCTACCTGTGTTCTTTCAGACAGGAGATGACAGTTCTAGGGTATCTGATGGCTACAATTCCGGCTGTGCCCTTCACGCAAATCCACACGAGACCATTACAGGCGGACATATTGCAGAATTGGAATGGACTCCCACAGACGTTGGAGGAAAAGTTCCATCTCTCTTCCAGAGCAAGAGCATCTCTTCTGTGGTGGACTCACCAAGAAAATCTCGCTGTGGGAATGCCTTCGTTTTTCATAGACCCCATCAGGATAACTACAGATGCCAGCCCCTGGGGATGGGGTGCTCACTCAGGGGAAAGAGTCTGGCAAGGAAGATGGGATCTAAAAACAAGAAAGTACACTTCAAATTACAAAGAACTCAAGGCGATAGATGGTCCTAAGATATGCAATACCAGAGATATCAAACAGAAAGCTGGACAACACGACAGCTGTCGCTTATATAAATCATCAGGGTGGGACAAGAGTTCCATCTCTTCTCTCCCTCTGCCAGGACATTTTTCAGATAGCGGAACAGAGAAATCTCTTTGTAACAATGGCAGTTGGCAGCCGCCAGCGTGCAGTGCGTCCGACTACGTACCTCAGTCGAGCTGCACGCGGGGCTCCTCCTCTTCGCTGCAGGCTCCGGACCCGCTTTCCTGCGCTGTCGCAGGCTACGACAGCCTCTGTTGTATCTTGTAGGAGCCGCAGGCGTCCTGGTACCTTAAGGGTTAATGCACGCCCCTGATTCCGCCCTCTCTCCAATCCTGGCCAGGCACCACCTTTATAAGGGTGCGTCCCCCTTCCTGCAATGCCTGAGCAATATTGTACTTCCTACAGCTAAGGCTCCTGTTGTTCCTGCATTCGATATCCTGCCTATGACCTTTGCCTGTATCCTGACCTCATCTCTGCTTGATCCTCTTGTACCTTGCTGCTCTCAAGTTAAAGACCCGGACTGTCGACCACGCCTCTGTCTGCTGTGCAGATCGTTACACCAGCTCCACCTGGACTAACTCAGCTCTGCTGTTCTCACAGCACTAGCTTTCTATACCGCTTGCTCAGCTCAGCATTATCCTGCGGCCGTCTGCTATATTGCCTGTTTCCCCGGTGCTAGCATCGGGGCTTTCTGGCCTGCCCGGCCAGCTGCCACTTAACCGGGACCACTCTTGCGGTAGCGACCTGGTGTCTCCCTTGCAGCTGAGTCCAGCTTCCGCATCCTGGAGCGGGATAAAGGGTGAAAACCAGGGGGACACTTAGACTCCGCTCCCAAGTTTGGCCCAAAGCCAAACCGGTAAGTGGCACAGTGGGTCCACA
Source organism: Bufotes viridis (assembly GCA_033119425.1). NCBI lineage: Eukaryota > Metazoa > Chordata > Amphibia > Anura > Bufonidae > Bufotes > Bufotes viridis. The sequence continues at coordinate 29,521,161 of CM065590.1, forward strand.
CCCATTGATCCGTTACAGTTTGCTCAGGCCATGGACCCCGCTGGCTAGCCCAAGCCTGTGGTACAAGATTTATACAGAGAGCTGCAATGCCAGAGTGAACGCCAAGAAGTCCTGCTGCAGTATCTGAACACAATTTCTGCACGTCTGGACGCTCTACCCACTACTGCTCCTGCGACACTACAGGTCCCAGCAACTCCTGCTAATTCCGTTGCATCGTCTGCATACCAAGGCACATCTGCTGTCCAACTTCCCTTACCTCCACGTTTCAGCGGTGAGTCAAAGGCCTGCAGAGGGTTCCTGAATCAATGCTTGATCCACTTTGAGCTACATGGAGACAAGTTCCAGTCTGACCGAGCAAAGGTGGCTTTCATTGTATCTCTGCTCTCTGGAGAAGCTCTTGCTTTGGCTAATCCTATATGGGAGCGAAGCGGACCCGAGACTGCAAGCCTACAGACCTTCTTAACTGTTTTCCGTACAGTATTTGAGGAACCTGGCCGTGCCTCGTCTGCAGCTTCTGCTCTTCTTCATCTGCGTCAAGGCGCTAGGACAGTGGGCCAATACGCAATCCAGTTCCGTACACTGGCCGCAGAACTCTCCTGGAATGGTGAAGCTCAACGAGCCATATTCTGGGAGGGTCTGTGTGACCGCATTAAAGACGAACTAGCGGGAAGGGACCTCCCTGGCTCTCTTGACGCTTTGATCACGTTGGCCACACGCATAGACGTTCGGTTTCGTGAACGTTTTTCTCAAGCCGCAAGGATGAAGCGGACGTCTAAATTCGCACCTGTCTTCCAGAGGACTGTTCAGACTCCTGCTGAGATTCCGTCTGAAGAGCCTATGCAGGTGGATCGCCTGAAGCTCTCTGATCAGGAGAGCCAGCGACGGCGAGCAGAGAATTTGTGCCTCTACTGTGGTGGAAAGGAACATGTTGTTCGTACCTGCCCCCAGAAGGCGGAAAACTTCAGCACCTAGGCTCATTGGGAGAAGTGACTCTAGGTGAAAAAGACAATTCTCCCAAACTTCTTATCCCTGTAATGGTGTCTGCTGTAAAAACCGGTATATCGGTACCTGTTTTCCTGGATTCTGGCGCTGCCGGGAATTTTGTCAATCGAGCCCTGGTGACCCAGTGCCAGCTTTCCACTACCCGTCTGGCGAAGCCTCTGGTGGCAACGATTGTTAATGGACAAACCTTATCCAAACCTATTCAGTTCATCACGGCTCCTGTGAAACTCCAAGTCGGGGTGCTACATTCTGAAGAAATATCCTTCTATGTCCTGCCAGATTCCACGGACCCAGTGATTCTGGGACTGCCCTGGCTACAGCAACATTCTCCCGTCTTAGACTGGCGAAAGGGGGATATTCTCCGCTGGGGTCCTCAGTGCCAAACCTCCTGCCTGTCGATGGTCCTCCCAATGTCTCCTCGTCCGGTCCCTGTGAACCTGCCTGGTCTGCCTCCACAATTTGCATCCTTTGGAGATGTTTTCTGTAAGAAGAAGGCAGAGACTTTACCACCTCATCGGACTTATGACTGTCAGATCGATCTTCTACCTGGGACTTCTCCTCCTCGTGGAAGGGTTTATCCTTTATCCCTGCCTGAGACACAGGCTATGGCTGAGTATATTAAGGAGAACCTGGAGAGGGGGTTTATCCGGAAGTCTACCTCGCCGGCTGGAGCCGGTTTCTTCTTCGTGTCCAAGAAAGACGGGTCACTCCGTCCATGCATAGATTATCGTGGACTTAACAAGATTACAGTCAAGAACAAGTATCCTCTGCCCCTGATGTCTGAATTGTTTGACCGTATCCGAGGCGCAGATATTTTCTAAATTGGATCTACGTGCATATAACTAGAGATGAGAGAACACCTGGAAGTTCGGGTTCGGGAAGTTAGGCCGAACTTCCAGAAAATGTTCGGGTTCGGGATCCGAACTCGACCCGAACTTTATCCCGAACCCGAACCCTCATTGAAGTCAATGGGGACCCGAACTTTTAGGCACTAAAAAGGCTGTAAAATAGTCCAGGAACGGGCTAGAGGGCTGCCAAACGCAGCAAAATGTAGGTAAATCCCCTGCAAACAAATGTGGATAGAGAAATTAATTAAAATAAAATAAAATAAATAAAATTTAACCAATATCAATTGGAGAGAGGTCCCACTGCAAGGAATCATGCGTCATATCACCCAACACTGGAGAAGGCCACTTTCAGTTATTTTGGCCCCAGCACCCAGACAGAGGAGAGAGGTCCCACAGCAAGGAATCATGCGTCATATCACCCACCACTGGAGAAGGCCACTTTCAGTTATTTCGGCTCCAGCACCCAGACAGAGGAGAGAGGTCCCACAGCAAGGAATCATGCGTCATATCACCCACCACTGGAGAAGGCCACTTTCAGTTATTTCGGACCCAGCACCCAGACAGAGGAGAGAGGTCCCACAGGAAGAAATCATGCGTCATATCACCCACCACTGGAGAAGGCCACTTTCAGTTATTTCGGACCCAGCACCCAGACAGAGGAGAGAGGTCCCACAGCAAGGAATCATGCGTCATATCACCCACCACTGGAGAAGGCCACTTTCAGTTATTTCGGACCCAGCACCCAGACAGAGAGAGAGGTCCCACAGCAAGGAATCATGCGTCATATCACCCACCACTGGAGAAGGCCACTTTCAGTTATTTCGGACCCAGCACCCAGACAGAGGAGAGGTCCCACAGCAAGGAATCATGCGTCATATCACCCACCACTGGAGAAGGCCACTTTCAGTTATTTCGGACCCAGCACCCAGACAGAGGAGAGAGGTCCCACAGCAAGGAATCATGCGTCATATCACCCACCACTGGAGAAGGCCACTTTTAGTTTTTTCGGACCCAGCACCCAGACAGAGGAGAGAGGTCCCACAGCAAGGAATCATGAGTCATATAACCCACCACTGGAGAAGGCCACTTTCAGTTATTTCGGCCCCAGCACCCAGACAGAGGAGAGAGGTCCCACAGCAAGGAATCATGCATCATATCACCCACCACTGGAGAAGGCCACTTTCAGTTATTTCGGCCCAGCACCCAGACAGAGGAGAGAGGTCCCACAGCAAGGAATCATGCGTCATATCACCCACCACCGGAGAAGGCCACTTTCAGTTATTTCGGCCCCAGCACCCAGACAGAGGAGAGAGGTCCCACAGCAAGAAATCATGCGTCATATCACCCACCACTGGAGAAGGCCACTTTCAGTTATTTAGGCTAGGCACCCAGACCGAGGAGAGAGGTCCCACAGCAAGGAATCATGCGTCATATCACCCACCACCGGAGAAGGCCACTTTCAGTTATTTCGGCCCCACCACCCAGACAGAGGAGAGGGTCATTTAACTTTGGGTTGCACCGCAAGATCATGGTAAAGTTAAAAAAATGAGGATTCAATAAAGAAGTGCCCCGGAGTACAAGAATACATGGTTGAGGCGGAGGCAGTTATAAATGTCTATTCTGCACAAGAGAGGCACAGGTCCTGTGGGATCCATGCCTGGTTCATTTTTATGAACGTCAGCTTGTCCACGTTGGCTGTGGACAGGGGGCTGCGTTTGTCAGTAATGACGCCCCCTGCCGTGCTGAATAGACGTTCAGACAAAACGCTGGCTGCCGGGCAGGCCAGCACCTCCAAGGCATAAAATGCTAACTCTGGCCACGTGGACAATTTGGAGACCCAGAAGTTTAATGGGGCCGAACCATCAGTCAGTGCGTGGAGGGGTGTGCAGATGTACTGTTCAACCATGTTAGTGAAATGCTGCCTCCTGCTAACACGTTCCGTATCAGGTGGTGGTGAAGTTAGCTGTGGCGTGGAGACAAAACTCTTCCACATTTCTGTCATGCTAACCCTGCCCACAGAGGAGCTGGCTGTGACATAGCTGCGTTGGCGACCTCTTGCGCCTCCTCTGCCTTCGCCTTGGGTTTCCACCTGTTCCCCTGTGACATTTTGGAATGCTCTCAGGAGCGCCTCTACCAGCGTGCGCTTGTACTCGTGCATCTTCCTATCACGCTCCAGTGCAGGAAGTATGGTGGGCACATTGTCTTTGTACCGGGGATCCAGCAGGGTGGCAACCCAGTAGTCCGCACACATTAAAATGTGGGCAACTCTGCTGTCATTGCGCAGGCACTGCAGCATGTAGTATCTCATGTGTGCCAGGCTCCCCAGAGGTAAGGACAAGCTGTCCTCTGTGGGAGACGTATCGTCATCGTCCTCTGTATCCCTCCAGCCACGCACCAGTGATTGGCCTGAGCTGTGTCGGGTGCCATCCCGCTGTGAACCTGCTTCATCCTCATCCTCCTCCACCTCCTCCTCATTCTCCTCATCCTCCAGTAGTGGGCCCTGGCTGGCCACATTTGTACCTGGCCTCTGCTGTTGCAAAAAACCTCCCTCTGAGCCACTTCTAACAGACTGGCCTGAAAGTGCTAAAAATGACCGCTCATCCTCCTCCTCCTCCTCCTCCTGGGCCACCTCCTCTTCCATCATCGCCCTAAGCGTTTTCTCAAGGAGACATAGAAGTGGTATTGTAACGCTGATAACGGTGTCATCGCCACTGGCCATGTTGGTGGAGTACTCGAAACAGCGCAACAGGGCACACAGGTCTCGCATGGAGGCCCAATCATTGGTGGTGAAGTGGTGCTGTTCCGCAGTGCGACTGACGCGTGCGTGCTGCAGCTGAAACTCCACTATGGCCTGCTGCTGCTCGCACAGTCTCTCCAGCATGTGCAAGGTGGAGTTCTACCTGGTGGGTACGTCGCATATGAGGCGGTGAGCTGGAAGGCTGAAGTTACACTGTAGCGCAGACAGGCGAGCAGCGGCAGGATGTGAACGCCGGAAGCGGCCCTCACTTTATGCAGCAGCTCTGACACGTCGGGGTAGTTGTGAATGAACTTCTGCAGCACTAAATTCAGCACATGCGCCAGGCAAGGGATGTGCGTCAAACTGGCTAGTCCCAGAGCTGCGACGATATTTCGCCCATTATCGCACACCACCAGGCCGGGCTTGAGGCCCACCGGCAGCAACCACTGGTCGGTCTGTTGTTCAATTCCCCGCCACAACTCCTGCGCGGTGTGGGGCCTGTCCCCCCAAACACATGAGTTTCAGAATGGCCTGCTGACGTTTACCCCGGGCTGTGCTGAAGTTGGTGGTGAAGGTGTGTGGCTGACTGGATGAGCTGGTGGAAGCAGAGGAGGAGGAAGCCGAGTAGGAGGAGGAGGCTACAGGAGGCAAAGAATGATGCCCTGCGATCCTTTGTGGCGGAAGGACGTGCGCCAAGGAACTCTCCGCCTGGGGCCCAGCCGCCACTACATTGCAGTTAGGGAGATATAGCGTCCCTGGCCGTGCTTACTGGTCCACGTATCTGTGGTTAGGTGGACCTTGCCACAGATGGCGTTGCGCAGTGCACACTTGATTTTATCGTATACTTGGTTGTGCAGTGAAGGCACGGCTGTCTTGGAGAAGTAGTGGCGGCTGGGAACAACATACTGTGGGACAGCCATGGACATCAGCTGTTTGAAGCTGTCTGTGTCCACCAGCCTGAATGACAGCATTTCAAAGGCCAGTAGTTTAGAAATGCTGGCATTCAGGCCCAGGGCTCGAGGGTGGCTAGGTGGGAATTTACGCTTTCTCTCCAAGGTTTGTGAGATGGAGAGCTGAACGCTGCCGTGTGACATGGTGGAGATGCTTGGTGACGCAGGTGGTGTTGTCGGTGGAACATCCTCTGTTTGGTGGGCGGCAGGTGCCAACGTTCCTCCCAAGGTGGAGGAAGAGGCCGAGGCAGCAGCAGAAGACGGAGCAGGGGGAGCCTGAGTGAGTTCCTTGCTTTTAAGGTGTTTACTCCACTGCAGTTCATGCTTTGCATGTAGATGCCTGGTCATGCAGGTTGTGCTAAGGTTCAGAACGTTAATGCCTCGCTTCAGGATCTGATGGCACAGCGTGCAAACCACTCGGGTCTTGTCGTCAGCACATTGTTTAAAGAAGTGCCATGTCTGAGAACCCCTTGAAGCTGCCTTTGGGGTGCTTATTTCCTGGTGGCGGTGGCCAGTAGCAGGCGAACTCTCTTGGCGGCTGGTCTACTTTTGCCCCCTGCTCCCTCTTTTGCTACGCTGTTGACTCGGTCTCATCACTGCCTCTTCCTCTGAACTATGAAAGTCTGTGGCACAACCTTCATTCCATGTGGGGTCTAGGACCTCATCGTCCCCTGCATCGTCTTCCACACAGTCTTCCTCCCTGATCTGCTGTTCGGTCTGCACACTGCAGAAAGACACAGCAGTTGGCACCTGTGTTTCGTCATCATCAGAGACGTGCAGACTCCGATAAGGTGGTATTCCCATGTCCTCATCATCTGGAAACATTAGTGGTTGTGCATCAGTGCATTCTATGTCTTCCACCACTGGGGAAGGGCTAGGTGGATTCCCTTGGGAAACACTGCCAGCAGAGTCTTCAAACAGCATAAGAGACTGCTGCATAACTTGAGGCTCAGACAGTTTCCCTGATATGCATGGGGGTGATGTGACAGACTGATGGGCTTGGTTTTCAGGTGCCACCTGTGCGCTTTCTGCGGAAGACTGGGTGGGAGATAATGTTGTGAACGTGCTGGATCCACTGTCGGCCATCCAATTGATTAGCGCCTGTACCTGCTCAGGCCTTACCATCCTTAGAAAGGCATTGGGCCCCACCAAATATCGCTGTAAATTCTGGCGGGTACTGGAACCTGAGGTAGTTGGTTCACTAGGACGTGTGGCTGTGGCAGAATGACCACGTCCTCTCCCAGCACTAGAGGGTACACTAACACCACCACGACCGCATCCGCGTCCCTTTCTAGATGTTTTCCTCATTGTTACCGTTCACGAAGCACCACAATAAGAAAAAAAATATTTGGCCCAATGTATTGATTTCAAATTCAGGCCTTTTTTTACAGGCACCTAACACTATCTGCCTATTTATTTATGTAGCGTATTACACTAATCCAGGCACAGCAGTAACCACTGATTTAGGTGAATATCTCATTTAGTGCTAGTATTTAAGCCCTGGAGGAAAGGTATCCTTTTATGGACAGATTTACACTTGGCCTGCAACAGCTCGAACACCAGATTCAGGGTATTGCGATTTTGGCAATTGAATTTCACCCCAGAACAAAATATATAATTTGCAGGACACTATGAAACTTGGCCAGCCACAGCTGAAACCAAGGATTAATGGTATTGCTATTTTGGCAACTGAATTTCACCCCAGAACAAAATATATAATTTGCAGGACACTATGAAACTTGGCCAGCCACAGCTGAAACCACTGATTTATGGTATTGCTATTTTGGCAATTGAATTTCACCCCAGAACAAAATATACCCTGTTACTGACAGATTTAAACTAGGCCCGCAACAGCTGGAACACCAGATTCAGGGTATTGCTATTTTGGCAATTGAATTTCACCCCAGAACAAAATATATGTTTTTGCGGACACTATGAAACTTGGCCAGCCACAGCTGAAACCACTGATTTATGGTATTGCTATTTTGGCAACTGAATTTCACCCCAGAACAAAATATATGTTTTTGCGGACACTATGACACTTGGCCAGCCACAGCTGAAACCACTAATTAATGGTATTGCTTTTTGGCAATTGAATTTCACCCCAGAACAAAATATATAATTTGCAGGACACTGTGAAACTTGGCCAGCCACAGCTGAAACCACTGATTTATGGTATTGCTATTTTGGCAATTGAATTTCACCCCAGAACAAAATATACCCTGTTACGGACAGATTTAAACTAGGCCCGCAACAGCTGTAACACCAGATTCAGGGCATTGCTATTTTGGCAATTGAATTTCACCCCAGAACAAAATATGTTTTGGCGGACACTATTATACTTTGCCAGCCACAGCTGAAACCACTGATTTTTGATATTGCTATTTTGGCAATTGAATTTCACCTCAGAACAATATATATGTTTTTGCGGACACTGTGAAACTTGGCCAGCCACAGCTGAAACCACTGATTTATGGTATTGCTATTTTGGCAATTGAATTTCACCCCAGAACAAAATATATGTTTTTGCGGACACTATGAAACTTTGCCAGCCACTGCTGAAACCACTGATTTATGGTATTGCTATTTTGGCAATTGAATTTCAGCCCAAAACAAAATATATGCTTTGGCGGACACTATTATAGTTTGCCAGCCACAGCTGAAACCACTGATTTATGGTATTGCTATTTTGGCAATTGAATTTCACCCCACAACAAAATATATGTTTTTGAGGACACTATGAATCTTGGCCAGCCACAGCTGAAACCACTGATTTATGCTATTGCTATTTTGGCAATTGAATTTCACCCCAGAACAAAATATATGTTTTTGCGGACACTATGAAACTTGGCCAGCCACAGCTGAAACCACTGATTTATGGTATTGCTATTTTGGCAATTGAATTTCACCCCTGGACAATATATATGTTTTTGCGGACACTATGAAACTTGGCCAGCCACAGCTGAAACCACTGATTTATGGTATTGCTATTTTGGCAATTGAATTTCACACCAGAACAAAATATATGTTTTTGCAGACACTATGAAACTTGTCCTGCAACAGCTGGGACACCAGATTCAGGGTATTGCTATTTTGGCAATTTAATTTCACCCCAGAACAAAATATATGTTTTTGCGGACACTATGAAACTTGGCCTGCAACAGCTGGGACACCAGATTCAGGGTATTGCTATTTTGGCAATTGAATATCACCCCAGAACAAAATATATGTTTTTGCGGACACTATAAATCTTGGCCAGCCACAGCTGAAACCACTGATTTATGGTATTGCTATTTTGGCAATTGAATTTCACCCCAGATCAAAATATATGTTTTTGCGGACACTATGAAACTTGGCCAGCCACAGCTGAAACCACTGATTTATGGTATTGCTATTTTGGCAATTGAATTTCACCCCAGAACAAAATATATGTTTTTGCGGACACTATGAAACTTGGCCTGCAACAGCTGGGACACCAGATTCAGGGTATTGCTATTTTGGCAATTGAATTTCACCCCACAACAAAATATATGTTTTTGCGGACACTATGAATCTTGGCCAGCCACAGCTGAAACCACTGATTTATGGTATTGCTATTTTGGCAATTGAATTTCACCCCAGAGCAAAATATATGTTTTTGCGGACACTATGAAACTTGGCCAGCCACAGCTGAAACCACTGATTTATGGTATTGCTATTTTGGCAATTGAATTTCACCCCAGAACAAAATATATGTTTTTGCGGAAAGTATGAAACTAGGCCTGCAACAGCTGGGACACCAGATTCAGTGAATTGCTATTTTGGCAATTGAATTTCACCCCACAACAAAATATATGTTTTTGCGGACACTATGAATCTTGGCCAGCCACAGCTGAAACCACTGATTTATGGTATTGCTATTTTGGCAATTGAATTTCACCCCAGAACAAGATATATGTTTTTGCAGACACTATGAAACTTGGCCAGCCACAGCTGAAACCACTGATTTATGGTATTGCTATTTTGGCAATTGAATTTCACCCCAGAACAAAATATATGTTTTTGCGGACACTATGAAACTTGGCCTGCAACAGCTGGGACACCAGATTCAGGGTATTGTTATTTTGGCAATTGAATTTCACCCCACAACAAAATATATGTTTTTGCGGACACTATGAAACTTGGCCTGCAACAGCTGGGACACCAGATTCAGGGTATTGCTATTTTGGCAATTGAATTTCACCCCACAACAAAATATATGTTTTTGTGGACACTAATAATCTTGGCCAGCCACAGCTCAAACCACTGATTTATGGTATTGCTATTTTGGCAATTGAATTTTACCACAGAAAATAATCTATCCTTTGCCAGACAGCAGACAGTATTATACTTGGCTAGCCAAAGCTGGAACACCAGATTTTGGGGATTGGTATTTTGGCAATTGTATTTAACCCCTTAATAAAATATAGAAATTGCTATCCTGAGTTTATAGGGGTGACAATTAGCACAGCCAAGCCCCTGATGTAGGATATAGCAAAAAAATAACTAGTATTGATGGACTTGGTGGCAGCTTGTTCTGGTGCACCACAAGTCACAAAATGGCCGCCGATCACCCCAGAAAATAAGTGACAGAAAAACGCTCTGTGCAGCCTAAAAACCAGTGAGCAAGTAACTAGCAGAAGTTCAATCATTCACAGCTGTAGATCGATCAGTTCATTAGGTGCTGTTGCTGACTTTTCCCTGCCTAATCTCGCCCTCACAGAAGCTGCGTCCTCTCCCTACACTAATCAGAGCAGTGTGACCTGCGGCGCTACGTGACTCCAGCTTAAATACAGGCTGGGTCACATGCTGCACTTGGCCAATCACAGCCATGTCATTAGTAGACATGGCTGTGATGGGCTCTTAGGGCAAGAAGTAAAACGCTAGCTGATTGGCTGCTGTGCAGCCCTTCAGAAAGCGGGAAGTAATCGCCGAACAACGAACCCGAACTTTTTTGAAAATGAACTATGCTCGAACTGTTCGCTCAACACTACATATAACCTGATTCGAATCCGTGATGGCGACAAGTGGAAGACGGCATTCAATACCCGTGATGGCCACTATGAGTACTTGGTTATGCCGTTCGGCCTTTGCAACGCTCCTGCAGTCTTCCAAGAATTTGTAAATGACATCTTCCGGGACCTGTTATACAAGTGTGTAGTAGTGTATCTTGACGATATTCTTATTTATTCAACCGACTTGTCCACTCACCGGAGACAAGTGCGCCTGGTTCTGCAGCGCCTAAGGGAGAATGGTCTGTTTGCCAAGCTCGAAAAGTGTGTCTTTGAGCAGTCTTCCTTACCTTTTCTGGGGTACATTGTTTCCAGCACTGGTCTGCAAATGGATCCCGACAAGGTCTCTGCCATCCTGAATTGGCCCCGTCCTCAAGGTCTCCGTGCCATTCAAAGATCTCTGGGATTTGCCAAATTCTATAGGCAGTTCATCCCAAACTTCTCTTCTCTCACAGCCCTTATTTCTTCGCTGACTAAGAAAGGGGCGGATGCAAAGAAATGGACCCCTGAAGCTGAGTCTGCATTCCGACAACTCAAAGACTGCTTTGCTGCTTCTCCTGTCCTCCATCATCCAGACACTTCCAAACTGTTCTTCCTAGAAGTGGATGCTTCTTCTATTGGTGCAGGTGCAGTCCTGCTACAGAAGACCTCCAAAGGGAAATTTGTCTCGTGTGGTTTCTTCTCCAAGCTCTTCTCTTCTGCAGAAAGAAACTACGCCATCGGTGATAGAGAACTGCTTGCTATCAAGATGGCCTTGGAAGAATGGAGATACCTTCTGGAGGGGGCTTTGCATCCAGTGGTTATATACACTGACCACAAGAATCTGACTTATCTGCAGTCAGCACAGCGTCTTAATCCACGTCAGGCTCGATGGGCACTCTTCTTTGCCCGATTTAATTTCCTTCTGCATTTTCGACCGGCAGACAAAAATATAAGGGTTGATGCGCTTTCCCGTTCCTTTGACCCAGCCGATCAGATTGAGGAACCTCAACATATCATCGATCCGTCCTGCCTGGTTTCAGTGGCGCCAGTTCGAGTAAAAGATATTTCTCTTCTGGGGACATTGCTCCAAGTACGCTGGTCACCCTGGGGTACGTAATACCCTTGAGTTGCTGTCCCATTACTACTGGTGGCCGACTCTACCCAAAGATGTCCGGGAATTTGTGTCTGCTTGTACCTCCTGTGCCCGTAACAAGGTTTCCCGAACCAAACCAGCAGGGTTGCTACTACCGTTACCCATTCCGGAAGTTCCCTGGCAGCATGTTGCTATGAACTTTATCACAGACCTCCCGTCCTCTGCTGGCTGTTCTGTAATCTGGGTAGTGGTAGACAGATTCTCCAAGATGGCACATTTTATTCCGCTTCCTGGATTGCCCTCTGCTAAGCAACTAGCCTGTCTGTTCTTCGAACACATCTTCTGCCTTCATGGCCTACCTCTGCACATTGTGTCCGATCGAGGGGTACAATTTACTTCCAAATTCTGGAGAGCGCTCTGTGGGCTACTTGAGGTGAAGTTGGACTTCTCTTCTGGATACCACCCTCAGTCTAATGGGCAAGTTGAACGAGTTAATCAGACTTTGGAAAACTACCTACGTCACTTTGTATCTGCTCAGCACGATGATTGGGTGTAGCTCCTGCCTTGGGCGGAATTCTCGTACAACAGCCATTCCGGAGAATCCATGGGCTCTTCTCCCTTCTACATAGTGTATGGACTACACCCTCGTGCTCCTTTACCCCTGTCCGCATCTTCCGAGGTACCAGCTGCTAATTCTTTGTTCAGAGACTTCCTCAGCATCTGGAGACAGACTAAGGATTCCATCTCTCAGGCTGTTACTCATATGAAGAAAAATGCGGATACCAGACGTAGACCTCCTCCTCAGTTCTCTCCTGGTGACAAAATCTGGCTTTCCACCCTGGACATCCGCATGAAGGTACCCTGTTACAAATTTGCTCCACGGTTTCTGGGCCCGTTTGAGGTCCTTGAGCGTATCAACCGTGTTTCTTATAAACTCCGGTTGCCTCCTTCTCTCCGAATTCCAAATTCTTTTCACGTATCTCTTCTGAAACTGTTGGTCCTCAACTCCTTTTCCAGGCTTCCCTCCACCTCTACTTCCGTGCCTACTGACGGTGAGCCTGAATTTGAAGTACAGAACATCAACGATTCCAAGGTTGTTGGTGGTAAGAGATACTTCCTTGTAGACTGGAAGAATTATGGTCCTGAGGAACGTTCCTGGGAGCCGGAGGAGAATGTACATGCTCCAAATCTTCTCAGAAGATTTTTTCAGCGCATCAAGGCCAAAAAGAAGGGGTGTGAGAGGGGGGATACTGTAACAATGGCAGTTGTCAGCCGCCAGCGTGCAGTGCGTCCAACTATGTACCTCAGTCGAGCTGCACGCGGGGCTCCTCCTCTTCGCTGCAGGCTCCGGACCCGCGCTAATGTGCGCTAAGAGCTTCCTTCATTCCAACTTTTGGAATGACCCCCTTTTTTTATTTTCCTGTTAGTTTATGATTTATTGTGCAGCCATCTTTTAACCAGTTGATTTACTCTATTTGCCTTATGGTTATGCACTTCTGAGTGTAGAAACATATCTGCTTAGTCTGAACTCTGTCTTATAGTATATATTGAGGGTGGCGCCTCTTTTGGACTGAGCAACGCCCAAGTACCTGGGACTTCTCAGCACAAAAGCAATTTAGCTGGTTCCTGCAATGCCCTGAAATAAGGAGACTGGTAAGTCCATATGAGGCAGTATCTGTAGCGTTAGGGACCCTTGTGCGGAAGCCGTAGTGAAGTGGTACTTGGGCCCGACATACTTTTGATCAAAAATGTGCGCTAAGAGCTTCCTTCATTCCAACTTTTGGAATGACCCCCTTTTTTAATTTTCCTGTTAGTTTATGATTTATTGTGCAGCCATCTTTTAACCAGTTGATTTACTCTATTTGCCCTATGGTTATGCACTTCTGAGTGTAGAAACATATCTGCTTAGTCTGAACTCTGTCTTATAGTATATATTGAGGGTGGCGCCTCTTTTGGACTGAGCAACGCCCAAGTACCTGGGACTTCTCAGCACAAAAGCAATTTAGCTGGTTCCTGCAATGCCCTGAAATAAGGAGACTGGTAAGTCCATATGAGGCAGTATCTGTAGCGTTAGGGACCCTTGTGCGGAAGCCGCCGTGAAGTGGTACTTGGGCCCGACATACTTTTGATCAAAAATGTGCGCTAAGAGCTTCCTTCATTCCAACTTTTGGAATGACCCCCTTTTTTTATTTTCCTGTTAGTTTATGATTTATTGTGCAGCCATCTTTTAACCAGTTGATTTATTCTTTCCATAAAGATGGCCTTTCTCCTAGCCATCACTTCTGCCAGGAGAATTTCCGAAATACAGGCCTTCTCGGCCTTCCCTCCTTACACGGTTATCCAGGAGAATCAGGTTATCATCAGACCTCTCCCTTCCTTCCTACCTAAAGTAGTGTCTGATTTTCACAGAAGCCAGGATATAGTTTTGCCGTCTTTCTTTCCGAACCCCTCCAACAGTCTAGAACAGACATTTCACTGTTTAGATGTAAAAAGATGCCTGCTGGCCTACTTAGAGCCTTCTTCTCTCTGGAGGAAAGACGAGAATCTCCTAGTACAGTTTATCGGTAGGAACAAGGGGCGTAGGGTGTCTTCAGGGGTCATTGCCAGATGGGTTAAGAAGGCGATAGTGAAGGCTTACGTTTCTCTGGGTCTTCCTCCTCCTTCTGGGTTCGGGGCCCACTTCCCAGGGCGGTCTCCACTTCCTAGGCAGAGAAGGCAGATGTATCCTTAGACCAAATCTGCAGGGCGGCCACTTGGAGTTCTCCGCACACATTCCTTAAACATTATAGATTACAGCTCCATTCTGATGCATCCTTTGGAGAGAAGGTTCTCCAGGCTGTAGTCCCCCCCTAAATTTACCGTTTATATTCTATCTCGCAGTGTGTGCCGTCATGAGGTGAGGGGAAAACATCGTTGCTTACCGTTAAGCATTTTTCTCAATACCCATGACGGCACCCCTCGTAATTCCCCCCATATAGCCGCATATATATTGATAAGAGTTTATAACATTTAGATCTATATGAAGAAATATGGATCCTCCTTGTTTCAAATAAGATGTATGTCTAAGTCCTCGTTGAGGACAGTTTATTTCTTCCACTGGTGCTTGGTAGGAGGTGTTCCCTTTTTATCTTCTCAGGTTTCCTGTCCAGATGGGAGGTCCTAGGTTGCAGTGGGTGCTGTCATGGGTATCGAGAAAAATGCTTACCGGTAAGCAACGTTGTTTTTTCTGTTGTAGTCATGGTCTCGTGGGGGGTCCACTCATGAATTCATGAATTCACATTTCTGCTGCAAAGTTACAGTCTGCTGCGGTCTGAGGTGTATTCTTTTATATTTGGCATTGCCCCGTTTGTTGGTGGGGCCATTCCTGTGAACATATTACTGCTGAACATTTAGCTGCTGCTGCTACTGCTGCCTGTCATGAACATGTTGAATTACATATGGTGCCTTTTAACATAACGTCTGCTGCTGCTGCTGCCTGTGCTGCTGAATTGGGCCAAGCTACATGTGTCCCTGATAATAGACCACTTCTGAAATCCTGCTGTTGATGCTGCTGCCTGTCATGATCATGCTGAGTTATCTATGGGCCTTTTCAAACAACATTAGCTGCTTTGTTGAGTTGATAATTTTCTAGGCCTTGCACTACATAATAGGATGTTAGGGTGGTAGTGTTTTACGCCCTAAACAGTTGCGTTACTGCATAGCCTTTCGCCCCACTTTCAAAACTCAGTATGCGATTTGAATACGATAATAGGTATGAGGCTCTGATTGAATAGTTACTGCATGGGCGAATATGTTTCGTGTACGTATTCATTATATTTTAATTTGTTAAACAACCATGTTGAGAGACATATCTTCTGCTCGTGTACAAAATTGGTCAAATCATTGTCTAGCATCGAGCATAGACAAAACCCCTAAATAGATGGCCGAGCGTCCTAATATTCGTGTAAGAACTGTCAAAAACATTATTAAAAACTGTAAGAATAAGTGGGACATGAAAACAAAGCTGAATAGTAAAGAGGGCTGGGAATATATACTTGAATGTACGGTGTGGCCATAAATGCAAGGTTTTTGAAAATACAATCTTAGAAAAACAACAGTCTGACTCAGGGGTATGTTTATTAGTTTAAGTTAGTTCCTTTTCTAAAAACGCAATGCAAATGGAACTCAAGGCATTAGGACTGAACAGTTGTGTAGCCGTCAGAAAAACACATACTAGTGATGTAAAACCAAAAAAATATCCTCAACTTTCTAGGGAGCTTAAGATCAGACTCTGGAGAATGGAAGAACATTATGTGGTCAGATGAGTCCAGATTTACCCTGATCAAGAGTTAAGGGCGCATCAGGGGAAGAAGAGAGGCAGATGAAGAGATGCACCCATCATGCCTAGAGACTACTTTACAAGCCTGTGGGGACATTACAATGATCTGGGCTTGCTGCAGTTGGTCAGGTTGAGGTCAAGCAACAGTATGTTCTCCAATAATTTGTTCCGCAGAGTGGTTGAACTGATCGAGTGACTAGGGTATGAATATATAAATGCATTTTTTCTAATCAGCTGGCAGGGGCAATTTTCAAGATTATAGTGTCAGTATGCATCGTGCTCACATTGTGCAATAGTGGTTCACGGAGCATGAGATATGTTCTCACAGGGAACAATCACAGAGTCCAGACCTTCACACCTTTTATTTTTTTATTTATTTTATTTTAAAATTCGATTGGGTTATTTACATTTTTAATAAACACTTGAAGTGTACTTACCTGCAAGTGCCTGCCATTATTCTGCCTAGTTACAACTGGTAACTTATGAGTCAGCATTCTAGTACTGTGTTAACTGTAGATGCTGTATGTCCTGATCGTGCGTAGCGAAGATCATGGACCTGATCTTCTCCTTTGCACTTTAAGTATAGAATTATGAATTCTCTTAACCTGGTTTGCATGTTTCGTATTCTCACATGTGCTCTGCTAATTTATGTATTGTCAATATTTAGACATGAAAATATGTATTTAAATAATCTTATAAAAAACACATTTTATCAAGCGTTGTTCGGCTTCATTCACAAAATGAACTTATTTTACTCTATTTTATTATTTTTGTGTGGTTTGGTGCGGCTATGTTGTGGTTCACGCTGTAGCAAGGTGTGGACCGCATGTGGTCTTCCCTTATCAAAAGGTCTTGTGCAGTTATTATTGTACAGGACTAATTGATGAACCTACAAAAAAAAGTTATTTAATTTTTTTGTTTACATACGGATTTAGGTTCGAACACGGTATTGTCTGTCGTCCTGGGAGGGATGGCTGACTTCCGTGTTGACCTCTCTACATGGTTGGGTGTGACTGGCGTTATGCTCATCCGTGCGGAAATCCGGTTTTGTGAATGGAGCTGTGTAGCAACATGTAAATATGAATAGGTACTTTTCTAGTTTATGTTACTTATTGGCAATTATGTAATGAGGATTTGCACATGCTAATTATATATAACCACTGCTTTAAAATTTTCAGTATAAACTGTGTACTGTGTACTATATGCTGTTCTTGAAGCCATGTCACCAGTTAGAAAATTCATATACTCAGTCATGTAATCACATGTTTCTGTCTGTACGGCGGAAGCAATGCTACAACATGCAAAGTATAAAAAAATTGACGCTATCGAAGATCCATGCTAGTTAGTTCTTACCCCTACCATTTTATTGTTTTAACATTGTTACTGTTTTTTTTTTTTGGGCCCCCCCCCAAAAAAAAAAAAACAGTAACAATTCATAATAAGAATTGATTGTAAATAAAAAATTTATAGTTTGTACAAGTTAAGAATTTAGCTCATTTAATAAATCCAAAATGTTTTTTATAGTTATTACTCTGTTCAACTTTTGTATTTTAATAGTTTATTGTTTTACGAAAAAATACATTTATTATTTACGAAAATAAGAAATTTATATTAGTACATAAAATAATTTAGTTATTAGGAAAATTAACAAAAACTTTATTTTAACTTCTTTATTTATCCATTAGAAATGTTACCCAATGGGTTACCATTTTTATTTGAACCATTACACTTCCAGTAAACACTGTTGCATCAACTGATCAATTATACTAATAAGAATTTCCCAATCCACAGTTGACAATCATGAAATGCAATAAACAGATAACAGGGGTGGGAGACATGGACAAGACAACATGGGTGGAAGTGTGTTTCTATCGTGTTATTAAATCCTGATACTCCTGAGTTCCTTGGAAAGTAATCCACGGGGACCAGGCCTTGATATGGGCTGTAGTTATGTTTCTTAATCCCGATATAAGTTCCTCCATTCTATGGATCTCCTCCACCCTCTGAATCCAACAACCAATTTGTGGCGGCGAGGGAGACTTCCATCTTGCAGGGACACATGCTCTTGCAGCTACAACCAAAGCACGTAGGCAGGACTTACGCAGTACAGTCATGGGAAGGTCTGAGTAAAATAGCAGGAAAAAACCCGGGGTATTTGGAATGGGGAAGGAAAATATCTTGGTTAAGTACCTGTGGATCCCATCCCAAAAACTGCGGAGTTTGTGGCATTCCCAGAAAATATGCGTCATTGAGCCTGGGGCCGAGGCGCAGCGCCAGCAAAGCGGGGAGGAAGAGGGGAACATTTTCTGTAGACGGGTTGGGACATAGTACCACCTTGACATTATCTTATATCCCGTTTCCTGATGTTTACTCGCTACCGATGATTTATTAACTAGATGGAATAATTTAGGCCAATAGTCAAGAGGGATGTCAAGGCCCAGGTCCCCTGCCCATTTGTCAATGTAGGGGGGGGGGCGGTAGTTCGGGTCCGGTGCAATCAGAGATTGGTAACATCCTGAAAGGGAGTGTCTATAAGTTTTTTCGAAGGCTGTGAGGGACCTGTCTAACTCAGAAGAAGAGGGTATGGTAGACAAAAAATGAGATAGTTGTCTGGATCCCCATTGTCCTAACGGTCATTGGTCCAATTTTCTATCCAACTCAGCATATGTTAACCATCTTCCAGAGACCCGGAAAAATGGTGCACGACATTTACCATGTAGGCTCCACTGTCGGAATGGTCCGCCCCCACAACCTGCCGGAAAACCTGGATGACCCAGAATAAGAAATTATGGATATGGAGTAGGTGAGATCAAAGGGGCATTTCTAGACTTCTCAAATTGTGTTAATGTTGGGCCTATCGGGGGGTGCGTTGTGAGATTTTGGTGAGGTCTCATCCCAATCCACGGGAGTAGAGCCAGAGGGGATCTAGAGTAGTGTTGTTCGATAAAAACCCATTGCTTATATGGATCGTGGCGACACCAGTCCACAACTCTTTGTAACATTGAGGCAGCATGGTATTTTCTAAGGTCCGGAACCCCCATCCCTCCCTTCTCTTTCGGTATATGCAATAAAGATCTAGATATTCTCGAATTCCCTCCAGCCCATATAAATCTGAAAAGGTCCCGGTGAGCAGTGTCAAAAAATTTAGCCGGAAGCCTAATTGGAAGGGTCTGGAAGAGGTACAGTAAGCGTGGGAGAAGGTTCATTTTAAATATGGCACAACGCCCAAACCAAGTATATGTGCCTCTGGACCAACACTTGAGATCCACTCTGATCCGACTTAGAAGAGGAGCATAGTTCCTGCTGTACACCTCTCCCAGATCCTTAGGGATAAAAGTGCCCAAGTATTTAACTGCCCCCGATACCCATCTAAATTTGAAGGTAACAGCCAGATCTGATTCTAGAGATTGTGGAAGGGACACATTCATTGCCTCAGATTTCTGAAAATTAATTTTGAGGTTGGGCAGCTTTTGAAAAGTGTGGAATTCTTCTATCAGATTTGGAAAAGAAATCCTGGGCTCGGTGATCGTGAACATTAAATCATCTGCATAAGCAGCGATCTTGAACTCTCATCCACCCAGGGAAACATTTATTTTAAATCTTACTCTGCACTATTAGAATGCTTTGCTTTGTACTTAATATTTAATAAACACACCATTTGTGTTTGAACTTACAGGCCATTTGGTTACTGTGATATGCTAATTGTCAATAATTTAAATTGGCCTTTACAATTCAAAATAAATCAATCGGCTCACCAAATAAAATAATTGTTAACCAATTTATTTATTTTTTGTGGGGTGGAATAGAATTACGGATGTAACCAAATAACTACTAACATGCTTCTTTTTCGGTAGTATACTTTTTTGGTAGTTATTTAACACGTATGTCAGGGGCACATTCCAGGGAATACAATACAGCTACGAACTACAGGCAGCTGTTTGTTCCTGCAGAGTTAGTCAGGGCTATGTGCAGACCTTAAACAACAACGTTAAATAACCATCTGGCTGCTGCTTTGTCAAAATGATTTGGAGATTGATTTAGGCATTATAATCCACCATTGCCAATGACTGATGGTATTATCCTGATCCTTACGAATGATGTGTAGCCCATATACACAACCGTTACTAATGACTACTGCTATTATCCTGATCCTTTGGAGTTATGTGTAGGCCTTATACTACCCCATTTCTATATACTGTACCTGGAGATGCTGTATGTCAGGATACTGATGAGTTTAGGAATGAACTGTAGGGGCCTTTACTGTAAACAAATGTTTAACAATTATACCGAAGACTGCAAAAAAAAATTTATTTCAAAAACTAAAACATCAAACAATATAATTTCACAATAAAATCTTTAGAATTATAACAATAAAACAAAATTTTAAAATGAAGAATTCCTGATAGGGCAATGCATTTATTTTGTCGTGGAGGTTTAAAAGCACCTCCACGGCTTTAGAGTGCTTCTCCTCCAATTTGCTTAATCCGTGTGCAAACTGGAGCTTTACTGTATCTCTCTCATTTTTCTGACATGGTGCCCCTGGAACGCCTGCACATCTTTGCGGCGCTCCCACTTAAGCTCCAAGATTTTCTTGTGCATTTCTTTCAGTACTGTAAAAAAAATAAACAAAAAAAAAATAATTGGTTAGCATATCAAAAGCTATTTAGTGATTATTGTATAAAGCTTTTGACTAATGGCGATTGCAGGAGCCACACAGACTGTTAACAAGGACTTCTTCTGAGGTTCTGTCTGCATAAAATCAGATTGTTGGATGTATAATTTGCCATTGTGGCCAAAATAGTATTTGGCATACAGGTTATAATTTACCTCTGGTATGTCAGCTGTAACAGAAAATTTGAACTATTGGTGTGAATAAGCGGGGTCTTGTGATTTTTCTAATTTTAAAATCAGACGTCACCAATAGAAAATAATTAATTCATCTACAACATAACCATAAACTTTACACTTAAATAACACTAGACTGTAATGAATTATTCCTAAATAAACAACTACCTATATATAATTAATTGAGATGTAAATAGTATTCTATCATATTTTGGAACACCAACCAATATTAAATGTCAACTGTGCTCACAGTGGTTTCGCCTCCAGAAGTCTATACTCTCTAATGAACAAGCCATGTATGGCAATGGTGGCATGGTACGACGGGATTGGCGAGTGGTTGTCACAGTAGTGTTCCTGTTTTAAATTACTGGTGTGCTTGTTATACCTTCATAGTTGCCATAATTATTTAGATTTTTTTTGTCACATCTATAACATTTTTGAAATAAGGATTGATATTGCTGTGTGCATTGTAGTAGCACAAAGGGAAGAATCATGGATGCTCGGTATGTCTCAATGGGAATGTATGCCTCAGTGAGATAATTTCCGTGAATCAGTATGCCTGTAACTATAGGTTTCTGGGAGGTTTTCTTTAAAAATGATTTTGGGTCTGGGTTTTAATAGTGAACAAAGACATTGCGTGCGACAGGTCACACCCGTACTACATTTTGGGGTTTTCATAATGTTATGGTTAAAAAGGCTGTTAAAATACAGTATGGATAGGCGATTGGAACGTAGAACAATCATAGAGGGGAAGCAGATCTCTGAAAGACTGTAAGTAGTGTTGAGAGTACTTTTTTGTTATCCCGCTTGTACGGAACTGTAAGTGTGGGACTATAGGTTCTCCAATATGTGTGGGCTGAATAAAGATTATTTGTAAAGCTTTAACATGCTTATTATTGCTTGCTCCCAAAAAGTATGTCTTTGGCGAAGACTAAACTGACACGTGTTTGTGTGTGTGTGAACAGTGAATGAGTGAAAACAGCCACAGCACATACTTACACTCCTTGTGGGGGGTGGTGATAAGTTCCTCCTCGTCATCCCCATCATGAGACCCTTGGGGGGGTGAGGCGGGTTGGGGTGAAGGTCCGCCCTCATCTCCTGCCATCGACTCTCCCTCCTTTGGTGGGCTGGGGGCATGTTGTTGCCCTGAGGGTCCAGTCTGCTCCTCCTCTGACGCTGAGAACTCCCACACCTGCGTTCTGGAAGGCCTGCGCCTGACCGAGGTAACGGGAACACACATAATAACAAATTTTGCTACTTTAAAAAAAAAAAAATTCAAACCAGAAATGTACATATGCTTTGCATTACTTTTGTATCTTTCTTCCAACACTCAGTACTCATTATACCTGGACATTTTTGGTCCCGGATCTCGAGGATTCTTTTCGCATGCCTCCTCTTCATGTCTGACTATTTTTTGAGAATGGCCAGACCCTTGTGCTGGCCATAATAGTCCCGTCACAGCTCGTACCTGATCCTGCAGACTATTTTTTTTTTTTCTGCATGGATGCGGGTCTCATCGTATCCTTGCTCCAACGTGCACTGCAAGCATATAATCAGATTTTATAACGGTAACCTTAAATCTACTATTTAACTTTCAAACACTAATGATTTTTGGTTTGGTGGTTGCGATGATGGGAAAATGTTGGTGGCTATGGCTAAATTACGGCAGCAGCAAGGCAGCGCACGGTGAGAGGTTCCCCAGACTTAAACTATGACATGCAGAGCTTTTAGTTAGACTGTCTCTCGCCATGTGCTGCCTTGCTGCTGCCGGAATGCCGCCCCCGCCCCCATTGTAGTCAATGGGGACGAAGTGTCATTCTAGGGGCGTAGGGGAACTAGCGGCAGTACGGATCCGACAGGCTGTTCATCTTCCTGGAATAGTCAGACGTACTCCCCTGCCGCTAATGTGAAAGTCACCTAATCTTATTTTTTTTAAATATTTGGGATTGTGTTGAAATTGTATATGTGTGGAGTATGAGATATTGGATATTGGCAATCTGAGGAGAGGTGTACCTGTCTAGTGAAGTTAAGGTACAGAATGGGGTGTAAGGCTGGTTCCCCCCCTCGTGATACACCCTGGGTAAGGCTAAATGAACCAGCAAATACTGAATGTCAAACATTACTTCTCCTGGCCAACGGGACACTTATTAGAATCTATAGACTAGGCATCCTCAAACTGCAGCCCTCAAGCAAACAGTGGCCCTCCAGCTGTTTCAAAAATCAAAATCACATCATTCCATGACAGCCTACATATATCATCCTGTAGAAGGGCATCCTGGTAGTTGTAGTTTTATAACAGCTGGAGGGCCGCAGTTTGAGAATGCCTGCTGTAGACTGTGTGTGTGTGTTGGGGGTGGGGGGTGGTCAGAGGTGGTGTGGGTTTGAGGGGGGGTCTGGTGGTCTGTAGTGGTGGGTATATAGTGTGGGTATATTGTGTGAGGGGGGAAATTAGATGTGCAATGCGAATCTGATATATATTTGTCTGCTATCTATTGTGGGGAGTCGCTCTGGTAGACAGCGGTGCGGGTGCAGTTTAGAGGCAAAACAAGGAGTCCAGATTGTGCATCAAACAGTGTTTTATTCACACTTGCACACCAGAAATGAAAACAGTCTCTTGGTGACAGTTCACACACAACAGAAATCATGTGGCAAAACCAAAAACAGGCCAACACAGGTTCAGTCACCTTGGGTGGTTTAAGTGCGGTTCACACCTAGCAGTCGGTTCAGCCGCAGGCGATTCCTCCTTCAGGTTGCAGGGAAACACCACCTTGCTGAGCTCTGTCCTCCAGCACAGAGAACTCCTCAGCCCTGTTAGCAGGCTCCAGGATAATCACCCTCAGACACAGCTGATGGCTGTGTTTTATACCCAGCCCAAAACTCGGACTGGACCGTGGGGAGCAGCCACCCACCCTACTCTTTAGCTGCTCCCAGTAAGAGCCGGCCCGGATCGGCTTTGCAGCCATGCTATTTAAAAGAGTCAAAACAGCACTAGCTGCTGCAGACAAAAACCCGGCTCTCACCTCACCGAGGCCAGCAACCTCGGTGACACGTACCTGCCATCGCATATGACACCTTGCACCTTACCACATACCCCCCTTTGTTCAACCCTGAGGGGTGAACACACGTGAGGCAGTGGACGCGGGACAGGGCATCTGCGTTGCCCTGCAAGCGGCCTGCCCTGTGTTCCACGGAAAACTTGAAATTTTGAAGAGATAGGAACCACCTGGTGACCCGAGCATTCCTCTCCTTGGCCTGACTCATCCATTTGAGGGGGAATGGTCGGTCACCAGACGGAACCTCCTCCCTAACAGGTAGTAGCGGAGAGACTCGAGTGCCCACTTGATAGCCAGGCACTCCCTCTCCACTATACTATATCTGGACTCGGCGGGACTGAGCTTACGGCTCAGGAAGACAACGGGATGTTCTTCCCCGTTGACCTCCTGCGACAGTACCGCACCGAGGCCTACCTCCGAGGCGTCGGTCTGTACGACAAACTCCTTGTTGAAGTCGGGTGTCACCAAAACCGGGGACCCACACAGGGCCGACTTCAACGCGGAGAAAGCCTCCTCCGCCTTCTCACTCCAGCTAACCCTCCCAGACTTTCGCCCCTTCAACAGGTCTGTCAATGGCGCTGCTATTGTGGCAAAGTGGGGCACAAACCTCATGTAGTAACCTACAATCCCCAGGAACGACTTTACCTGCCTGGTGGTGACCGGTCGGGGCCAGTTACGAATGGCCTCTACCTTAGTTACCTGAGGTTTGATGACTCCCCGCCCAATTACATATCCCAGATATTTTGTCTCCTCTAACCCTATGGAGCACTTCTTTGGGTTAGCGGTCAGTCCGGCTTTCCTCAGGGCATCCACTACCGCCTGCACCTTGGGTAAATGGCTTTCCCAGTCGGTGCTGTGGATGACTACATCATCTAAGTAGGCCGAGGCGTACCGACGATGTGGTCGCAGCACTATGTCCATTAACCTTTGGAAAGTGGCGGGGCGCCATGCAGGCCAAAGGGTAACACCTTGTAGTGATACAGGCCCTGCGGGTAACAAATGCGGTTTTTCCTTAGCCGACTCCGTTAAGGGTACCTGCCAGTACCCTTTAGTGAGGTCCAGCACAGAAAAATAACGGGCTTGTCCTAAACTTTCAACCAGCTCGTCTACTCGGGGCATGGGATACGCGTCAAACTTGGATACTTCATTTAACTTGCGAAAGTCGTTGCAGAACCGCAGCGTCCCATCCGGCTTAGGTATTAGGACTATGGGACTGGCCCACTCACTTTTCGACTCCTCAATGACCTCGAGCTTCAACATTAACTGTACTTCCTCCGCGATGGCCCGTCGCCGAGCCTCGGGTACCCGGTATGGTTTTAACCGGATCTTGGCCTGAGGCTCAGTGGCGATGTCATGTTGGATGAGAGACGTGCGGCCAGGGAGGTCCGAGAACACATCCGTGTTCCGACTGATGAACTCCTGACTTCCTGAACTTGTTTGGAAGACAGGCTGTCTGCAATTTTACCGTGGTTACTGCTTCACAGGCCTCGAACTGTGGGGCTGGACCCTTTCACCTAGAAGCCCTGGCCGGGGGCTGTGGTCGTCGGCCGTGTCCCTATCTTTCCACGGCTTTAGTAAATTCACGTGGTACACCTGCTCCGGCTTGCGCCGCCTGGCTGGTGTACTTTGTAATTTACTTCCCCTACTTCTCGATCACCTCATAGGGGCCCTGCCACCTAGCTAGGAACTTGCTGTCAAGGGTGGGTACCAGAACCAACACCCGATCTCCCGGCTTGAAGCCCCGTACCCGAGCCTGACGATTGTACACCCTACTCTGGGCTTGTTGCGCTGCCTCCATATGCTCCCGGACCAGCGGCAACACCTTTTCCATCCGTTCCTGCATCTGGGTGACATACTCAATGACACTTTTGTGGGGGACAGGCTGTTGTTCCCACGCTTCCTTGGCGATATCCAACAGGCCCCGAGGGTGTCTGCCATAAAGCAGTTCGAAGGCGAGAACCCAGTAGAGGCCTGGGGCACCTCTCGCACTGCGAACATGAGATAGGGCAGAAGCAGGTCCCAGTCCTTCCCATCTCTAGACACCACCCTCTTTAACATATTTTTAAAGTTTGGTTAAACCTCTCAACAAGACCGTCTGTTTGCGGATGGTAAGCGGACGTCCGTAACTGCTTTATACGCAACAATTTACACAGTTCCTTCATAACTTTGGACATAAAAGGGGTCCCTTGGTCTGTCAGAACCTCTTTTGGCAGGCCCACACGGAAAACATTTCCATTAACTCTTTGGCAATGAGTTTAGCTGAGGTATGTCGCAGAGGCACCGCCTCCGGATACCGAGTGGCATAGTCGAGAACTACCAGAATGTGTTGATGGCCCCTGGCAGATTTTGGTACAGGCCCAATTAGATCCATAGCGATTCGCTCAAGCGGGACCTCAATAATTGGAAGCGGTACCAGAGGACTACGGAAATGTGGCTGGGGGCTATTTATCTGACAGGTGGGACAGGACTTACAATAATTTTCTACCTCCTTGAACACACTGGGCCAATAAAACCGCTGCAGTATGCGGTCCTGGGTTTTCTGCCACCCCAGGTGTCCCCCAAGAACATGTTGGTGGGCAAGCTCCATGACAAGCCTGCGATACGCTGTGGGCACCACCAACTGTTCAACAGGCTCACCTCGGATTTGGTTCACCCGATACAACATATCCTGAAGGACAATGAATCGCGGAAACATTAATTCAGCCCCAGGTTTCTGGGGTTTACCATCAATTATTATGACACTTTCCCAGGCTCTGGTTAGGGTTTGGTCCCGGTGTTGTGCGGTCCCAAAATTTTCCCCGGAGACATTGAGGTCTGCCAACTCAGGTCCCGGTGGCAAGTCCTCCGTGTCTCCCACCATTACACTCAGTGGGGTTGTCTCCCCCTCTATCACAGAAGTGGTGGTCACCCCTACCGCAGGCCCTTCGGACTCGGGCTCCCAGGGCTCTGGCCTCCCACAGGAACCAGGCCACTCTGCTAGGGTTACCCCTGTCTCAGGGCTATTAGTCACTTTCACCTCAGGCCATAGTGACGGAAAACCAGGAAGTCTCTCCCAATTATTAGTTCATACGGTAGCTTGGCGGAGATCGCCACTTCACAAGTCCATGTGCCGGCCGCCGTGGACAGAGACATTACAGCCGTGGGATAATCCTTTAAGTCTCCGTGTATGCACACCACCCCAACTTTCCGGCCCGTATACTGGGAGGGCTGTACCAGGGCAGCACTTACCAGGGTTACTAGGCTCCCTGAGTCCAGCAGCGCCACTGCAAGATTATCACCGACTTGCACCTGGCACAGATGACGATTGTCTAGGGTCTCGGGGTGCCGGTCGCACACAGTCTCCGGGCATACATGGAAGCCCGATACCCATAATTGGTCTCCATGGGTTCTCCCCACTGTGGACAGTCGGCCCTCACATGGCCAGGCTCGTGACACCGCCAGCAGACTATCGGGGCCGGGTCTACAGGGGTACACCCGAGCAGGTTTCTCGGGTACCAGTCGTCGGGACTGGATGGGAGACCTCCGGGGTTTGACCGGCCCCCTCCCAACAACACCCCCTTTCAAGGTTTTGTGGCCTCATAGCGCTCGACCAGGTCGACCATGTCCAAGGCATTAGTGGGTGACACCTGGCCGATCCAGTGCTGCAGGGGGTATGGCAAGGCCCTCCAGAAGATGTCAGCCAGCAGACGGTCCAGCATAGCAGCCGGACTTAGAACCTCAGGCTGCAGCCACTTTTGCAACCTGTGCAGCAACTCATAATACTGCGGCCTGGCGGGTTCAGCCGTATTAAAGTTCCACTGGTGGACCCGCTGAGCCCGGACTAACACGTTCACCCCCAGTCTTGCCAGGATCTCACCTTTCACGGTCGGGTAGTCAGCTGCTTGGTCATCTGGGAGGTCAAAAATACTTGCTGGGGTCCAGACGCCAGGAACGGAGCGACGACCTCTGCCCACTGTTCTCGGGGTAATTTCTCCCTCACGGCCACCTTCTCGAACACCGCCAGATAGGTCTCCACATCATCCGAGGGGTCATCTTAGGGATCGCGGCACGGACAGCTTTCCGGGCATCGTGGGCGCGGTGGGACGCTCCTGCCGCTTGCAACGCCATCACGTGCTGTAGCAGTAGCTGGTTGGTCTCCCGCTGCTGCACGTTAGCCTCTATGAGGGCTTTCACAGCCGCCTCCATTTTGTCAGGGATCACAGGCTGCAACTTTGCCGGCTTAATATAGGACATTCACTTCTGCTCAGCAAAAACAAAGTTCGGCGTTCACGCCAGCCTCACTGCGCATGCCCGCATCCGACACCAAATGTGGGGAGTCGCTCTGGTAGACAGCGGTGCGGGTGCAGTTTAGAGGCAAAACAAGGAGTCCAGATTGTGCATCAAACAGTGTTTTATTCACACTTGCACACCAGAAATGAAAACAGTCTCTTGGTGACAGTTCACACACAACAGAAATCATGTGGCAAAACCAAAAACAGGCCAACACAGGTTCAGTCACCTTGGGTGGTTTAAGTGCGGTTCACACCTAGCAGTCGGTTCAGCCGCAGGCGATTCCTCCTTCAGGTTGCAGGGAAACACCACCTTGCTGAGCTCTGTCCTCCAGCACAGAGAACTCCTCAGCCCTGTTAGCAGGCTCCAGGATAATCACCCTCAGACACAGCTGATGGCTGTGTTTTACACCCAGCCCAAAACTCGGACTGGACCGTGGGGAGCAGCCACCCACCCTACTCTTTAGCTGCTCCCAGTAAGAGCCGGCCCGGATCGGCTTTGCAGCCATGCTATTTAAAAGAGTCAAAACAGCACTAGCTGCTGCAGACAAAAACCCGGCTCTCACCTCACCGAGGCCAGCAACCTCGGTGACACGTACCTGCCATCGCATATGACACCTTGCACCTTACCACACTATACATAAGGATATTATGTCGGCAACATGTATGTATAGATAGCATATAAGTATATATCAGATGCCAGTGACATAGTACTGTGATGTGAGACCAACCGTTTATCGTGTGATAGCAAAAATTTTTTACTATATTGTTTAGCAAGACATATAATATCACATTTTATCTTGTATGAGTAGATATTAATGATTTGGGGCGATAAGTATTGTTTTTGAATGCCAACAATACTTGTTTCCACAAATCATTTATATGTAAGCAGTAAGCAAACTATGTGAACTGTGATTTTATATGTATTGCGAAAATACAAATCGCAATCGCAAAAATTTGAGACCGTTTTATCTCCATAAACATAAATTTGAATGTGACAAGCGTGTGAAATGTACTAATAGCTGTAATGTAATGTTCAATAACTTACTGTGATCAGGATATCTTCCTACTCTTTGGTGAAATTACTTCCAACCATTTTTATTTGCATGGATCGCATCCACCACCAACAAAACTTGTTGTAACAGCTCCCAGGAAGAAGCCATGCCCATATGTGTGCATGCGCATACGAATAAGTTATTGCCGAAGTTGAATAATACTATCTGTACACACACAAATATTTTATTGAAGATTATTCGCATAATAGTCGGTTTGTACGGATACAGTACAAATACTATTGGCTTGGAAGAATTAGTGAATATGACGAATGCAAATATGCACTATATTCTCTATATTAGCTAATTCAAACAAGCCAATAGGAAAGTTGCCTATAGACAGTTCTAAGTTGGATGCGCAATGCGAAAATATTACTTTAGCAATTTATTTGCAATAAAAGGATACTGAGTCATTTTTCTATTTATTGCAAAAAATAGGTAAAGTAATATTTTTGCATTGCGCATCCAACTTACAGCTGTTTATAGACAACTTTCCTATTGGCTTGCTGGAATTAGTGAATATAACGAATATAGCGCTATATTCTCTATATTCGTTAATTCTAGCAAGCCAACCAATAGTAAAGTTGCCTTTATACACCGTTCAAAGTTCAATTCGCAATACATGAATAATTAAATCACATATTATTCACTATAAATAGAATAATGACTAATATTCGATTTCGACGAATATTCAATTGAATATTCGCGAAATCGAATATGGCGGGAGGTTCATAACTATTGAAAATGGGATCTTCTGCAAAACGAAGGAAGAAATCGCTAAAAGTCGTCATGTTTAGCATTTTTGGCCGCAATGTGCAACTTCAATCTATACCACTTAACTCTGCCACCGAGGTGTCGGCCTTTTCGTGTAGGTGCAAGTGTTAAAAAGGCTTATTCCCATACCAGAAGTCAAACCTGGACTGTATGGGAAACAGAGGACTCATGAGCACTAGACTACTTATTTGATCTAGTCCTTCAGTTGCAACACTTAAAAAAAATTGTTTTCTGCTTTAGGCAATCAATATTACATTCAGAGGAAACTGCTTCAAAGTTTCTTCATTATTGCAGGGGTTAGAAATTTGAGCTGTCGGTGCAAATTTAAAAACCAAGCATTCCCATATCGGGCGTCGAACCCGGGCCACCTGGGTTAAATCCAGGAATCCTAACCACTACATATAGGAAAGATGGCAGCAAAACTTTCTATTGCCTAAAAGAATTTTGCTGAATCTTTCTTGCACATGCAACAGATGGCATGGAGCAGTTGCCTTGTTAGCGCAGCAGCTAACGCGTCAGTCTCATAGTCTGAAGGTCGTGAGTTTGATCCTCACAAGGGGCACTATCCTAGCTAGGTTTGTGTTCCCCTCTTGACCCGAAAGCCATGATACTTTCTCTTTCACTACCAACGTGTTCTGCTTTAAAAAATAAAAACATCCAAAATCATTGACAGGAAGAAGGCTGCTTGACTGCTTTAACTTTTGGATTTATTAGGGAGAGTTGGGAATGATTTGAGGGATGGGTTGAAAATGGGATCTTCTGCAAAAGGAAGGAGGAAATCACTAAAAGTCGTCATGTTTAGCATTTTTGGCCGCAATGTGCAACTTCAATCTATACCGCTTAACTCTGCCACCGAAATGTCGGCCTTTCTGTGTAGGTGCAAGTTTTAAAAAGGCTCATTCCCATACCAGAAGTCAAACCTGGACTGTATGGGAAACAGAGGACTCATGAGCACTAGACTACTTGTTAATTGCTCTAGTCCTTCAGTTGCAACTAGTGTTGAGCGAACAGTTCGAGCATAGTTCGGGTTCGTACCGAATTTTGGGGTGTTCGGGACCCGGACCGGACCCGAACATTTTCAAAAAAGTTCGGGTTCGGGTTCGTTGTTCGGCGATTTCTTCCTGCTTTCTGAAGGGCTGCACAGCAGCCAATCGGCTATTGTTTTACTTCTTGCCCTAAGAGCCCATCACAGCCATGCCTACTAATGGCATGGCTGTGATTGGCCAAGTGCAGCATGTGACCCAGCCTCTATTTAAGCTGGAGTCACGTAGCACCGCACGTCACACTGCTCTGATTAGTGTAGGGAGAGGAACAGCTGCTGTGAGGGCAAGATTAGGCAGGGAAAAGTCTGCAAAAGCACCTAATGAAGTGATCGATCTACAGCTGTGAATGATTGAACTTCTGCTAGTTACTTGCTCACTGGTTTTTAGGCTGCACAGAGCGTTTTTCTGTCACTTTTTTTCTCGGGTGATCGGCGGCCATTTTGTGACTTGTGGTGCACCAGAACAAGCTGCCACCAAGTCCATCAATCCATCAATACTAGTTTTTTTTTGCCATATCCTACATCAGGGGCTTGGCTGTGCTAATTGTCACCCCTAGAAACTCAGGATAGCAATTTCTATATTTTATTAAGGGGTTAAATACAATTGCCAAAATACCAATCCCCTAAATCTGGTGTTCCAGCTTTGGCTAGCCAAGTATAATACTGTCTGCTGTTTGGCAAAGGATAGATCATTTTCTGTGGTAAAATTCAATTGTCAAAATAGCAATCCCCTAAATCTGGTGTCACAGCTATGGCTGGCAAACTATAATAGTGTCCGCCAAAACATATATTTTGTTCTGGGGTGAAATTCAATTGCCAAAATAGCAATACCATAAATCTGGTGTCACAGCTGTGGCTGGCAAACTATAATAGTGTCCTGCAAATCATACATTTTGTTCTGGGGTGAAATTCAATTGCCAAAATAGCAATACCATAAATCAGTGGTATCAGCTGTGGCTGGCCAAGTTTCATAGTGTCCTGCAAAGGATATATTTTGTTCTGGGGTGAAATTCACTTGCCAAAATAGCAATACCATAAATCAGTGGTATCAGCTCTGGCTGGCAAACTATAATAGTGTCCGCCAAAACATATATTTTGTTCTGGGGTGAAATTCAATTGCCAAAATAGCAATACCATAAATCAGTGGTATCAGCTGTGGCTGGCCAAGTTTCATAGTGTCCTGCAAAGGATATATTTTGTTCTGGGGTGAAATTCAATTGCCAAAATAGCAATACCATAAATCAGTGGTATCAGCTCTGGCTGGCAAACTATAATAGTGTCCGCCAAAACATATATTTTGTTCTGGGGTGAAATTCAATTGCCAAAATAGCAATACCATAAATCAGTGGTTTCAGCTGTGGCTGGCCAAGTTTCATAGTGTCCCGCAAAGGATAAATTTTGTTCTGGGGTGAAATTCAATTGCCAAAATAGCAATACCATAAATCAGTGGTTTCAGCTGTGGCTGGCAAACTATAATAGTGTCCGCCAAAACATATATTTTGTTCTGGGGTGAAATTCAATTGCCAAAATAGCAATACCATCAATCAGTGGTTTCAGCTGTGGCTGGCCAAGTTTCATAGTGTCCTGCAAAGGATATATTTTGTTCTGGGGTGAAATTCAATTGCCAAAATAGCAATACCATAAATCAGTGGTTTCAGCTGTGGCTGGCAAACTATAATAGTGTCCGCCAAAACATATATTTTGTTCTGGGGTGAAATTCAACTGCCAAAATAGCATTCCCGTAAATCTGGTGTCCCAGCACTGGCTGGCAAACTATAATAGTGTCTGCCAAAACATATATTTTTTCTGGGGTGAAATTCAATTGCCAAATTAGCAATAAAATAAATCTGTAGTTTCAGCTGTGGCTGGCCAAGTTTCATAGTGTCCTGAAATTCAATTGCCAAACTAGCAATACCATAAATCAGTGGTTTCAGCTGTGGCTGGCAAACTATAATAGTGTCCGCCAAAACATATATTTTTTTCTGGGGTGAAATTCAACTGCCAAAATAGCAATCCCCTAAATCTGGTGTCCCAGCACTGGCTGGCAAACTATAACAGTGTCCGCCAACACATATATTTTGTTCTGGGGTGAAATTCAATTGCCAAAATAGCAATACCATAAATCAGTGGTTTCAGCTGTGGCTGGCAAACTATAATAGTGTCCACCAAAACATATATTTTGTTCTGGGGTGAAATTCAATTGCTAAAATAGCAATACCATAAATCAGTGGTTTCAGCTGTGGCTGGCAAAGTATAATAGTGTCTGCCAAAACATATATTTTGTTCTGAGGTTAAATTCAATTGCCAAAATAGCAATACCCTGAATCTGGTGTTCGAGCTGTTGCAGGCCAATTGTAAATCTGTCCATAAAAGGATACCTTTCATCCAGGGCCTAAATACTAGCCCTAAAAGAGATATTCCCCTAAATCAGTGGTTACTGCTTTGCCTGGTTTAGTGTAATACGCTACATAAATAAATAGGCAGATAGTGTTAGGTGCCTGTAAAAAAAAAGGCCTGAATTTGAAATCAATACATTGGGCCAAATATTTTTTTTCTTAATGTGGTGCTTGGTGAACGGTTACAATGAGGAAAACATCTAGTAAGGGACGCGGACGCGGTCGTGGTGGTGTTAGTGTACCCTCTTGTGCTGGGAGAGGACGTGGCCATTCTGCCACAGCCACACGTCCTAGTGAACCAACTACCTCAGGTTCCAGTACCCACCATAATTTACAGCGATATTTGGTGGGGCCCAATGCTGTTCTAAGGATGGTAAAGCCTGAGCAGGTACAGGCGCTAGTCAATTGGGTGGCCGGCAGTGGATCCAGCACGTTCACAACATTATCTCCCACCCAGTCTTCTGCAGAAAGCGCACAGGTGGCACCTGAAAACCAAGCCCATCAGTCTGTCACATCACCCCCATGCATATCAGGGAAACTGTCTGAGCCTCAAGTTATGCAGCAGTCTCTTATGCTGTTTGAAGACTCTGCTGGCAGGGTTTCCCAAGAGAATCTACATAGCCCTTCCCCAGTGGTGGAAGACATAGAATGCACTGATGCACAACCACTGATGTTTCCTGATGATGAGGACATGGGAATACCATCTCATCGCAGTCCGCACGTCTCTGATGATGACGAAACACAAGTGCCAACTGCTGCGTCTTTCTGCAATGTGCAGACTGAACAGGAGGTCAGGGAGGAAGATTGTGTGGAAGACGATGCAGGGGAAGATGAGGTCCTAGACCCCACATGGAATGAAGGTCGTGCCACTGACTTTCATAGTTCAGAGGAAGAGGCAGTGGTGAGACCGAGCCAACTGCGTTGCAAAAGCGGGGGGCAAAAGCAGAACAGCCGTCTCCAAGAGAGTTTGCCTGCTACTGGCCACCGCCACCAGGGACCGAGCACCCCAAAGGCAGCTTCAAGGAGTTCCCTGGCATGGCACTTCTTTAAACAATGTGCTGACGACAAGACCCGAGTGGTTTGCACGCTGTGCCATCAGAGCCTGAAGCGAGGCATTAACGTTCTGAACCTTAGCACAACCTGCATGGCCAGGCATCTACATGCAAAGCATGAAATGCAGTGGAGTAAACACCTTAAAAGCAAGGAACTCACTCTGGCTCCCCCTGCTCCCTCTTCTGCTGCTGCCTCGGCCTCTTCCTCCGCCTCAGGAGGAATGTTGGCACCTGCCGCCCACCAAACAGAGGATGTGCCACCGACAACACCACCTGCGTCACCAAGCATCTCCACCATGTCACACGGCAGCGTTCAGCTCTCCATCTCACAAACCTTGGAGAGAAAGCGTAAATTCCCACCTAGCCACCCTCGAGCCCTGGGCCTGAATGCCAGCATTTCTAAACTACTGGCCTTTGAAATGCTGTCATTCAGGCTGAGTGGACACAGACAGCTTCAAACAGCTGATGTCCATGGCTGTCCCACAGTATGTTGTTCCCAGCCGCCACTACTTCTCCAAGACAGCCGTGCTTTCCCTGCACAACCAAGTATCCGATAAAATCAAGTGTGCACTGTGCAACGCCATCTGTGGCAAGGTCCACCTAACCACAGATACGTGGACCAGTAAGCACGGCCAGGGACGCTATATCTCCCTAACTACACATTGGGTAAATGTAGTGGCGGCTGGGCCCCAGGCGGAGAGTTCCTTGGCGCACGTCCTTCCGCCGCCAAGGATCGCAGGGCATCATTCTTTGCCTCCTGTAGCCTCCGCCTCCTACTCGGCTTCCTCCTCCTCTGCTTCCACCAGCTCATCCAGTCAGCCACACACCTTCACCACCAACTTCAGCACAGCCCGGGGTAAACGTCAGCAGGCCATTCTGAAACTCATATGTTTGGTGGACAGGCCCCACACCGCGCAGGAGTTGTGGCGGGGTATTGAACAACAGACCGACGAGTGTTTTCTGCCGGTGGGCCTCAAGCCCGGCCTGGTGGTGTGCGATAATGGGCGAAATCTCGTCGCAGCTCTGGGACTAGCCGGTTTGACGCACATCCCTTGCCTGGCGCATGTGCTGAATTTGGTGGGGTGCAGAAGTTCATTCACAACTACCCCGACATGTCAGAGCTGCTGCATAAAGTGCGGGCCGTCTGTGCGCGCTTCCGGTGTTCACATCCTGCCGCTGCTCGCCTGTCTGCGCTACAGCGTAACTTCGGCCTTCCCGCTCACCGCCTCATATGCGACGTGCCCACCCGGTGGAACTCCACTTTGCACATGCTGGAGAGACTATGCGAGCAGCAGCAGGCCATAGTGGAGTTTCACCTGCAGCACGCACGCGTCAGTCGCACTGCGGAACAGCACCACTTCACCACCAATAATTGGGCCTCCATGCGAGACCTGTGTGCCCTGTTGCGCTGTTTCGAGTACTCCACCAACATGGCCAGTGGCGATGACAGCGTTACAATACCACTTCTATGTCTCCTTGAGAAAACGCTTAGGGCGATGATGGAAGAGGAGGTGGCCCAGGAGGAGGAGGAGGGGTCATTTTTAGCACTTTCAGGCCAGTCTGTTAGAAGTGGCTCAGAGGGAGGTTTTTTGCAACAGCAGAGGCCAGGTACAAATGTGGCCAGCCAGGGCCCACTACTGGAGGACGAGGAGAATGAGGAGGAGGTGGAGGAGGATGAGGATGAAGCAGGTTCACAGCGGGGTGGCACCCGACACAGCTCAGGCCCATCACTGGTGCATGGCTGGGGGGATACGGAGGACGATGACGATACGCCTCCCACAGAGGACAGCTTGTCCTTACCTCTGGGGAGCCTGGCACACATGAGGTGGAAGCCCAAGGCGAAGGCAGAGATGGAGCAAGAGGTCGCCAACGTAGCAGTGTCACGGCCAGCTCCTCTGAGGGCAGGGTTAGCATGGCAGAAATGTGGAAAAGTTTTGTCTCCACGCCACAGCTAACTGCACCACCACCTGATACGGAACGTGTTAGCAGGAGGCAGCATTTCACTAACATGGTTGAACAGTACGTCTGCACACCCCTCCACGTACTGACTGATGGTTCGGCCCTATTCAACTTCTGGGTCTCCAAATTGTCCACGTGGCTAGAGTTAGCATTTTATGCCTTGGATGTGCTGGCCTGCCAGCGTTTTGTCTGAACGTGTATTCAGCACGGCAGGGGGCGTCATTACTGACAAACGCAGCCGCCTGTCCACAGCCAACGTGGACAAGCTGACGTTCATAAAAATGAACTAGGCATGGATCCCACAGGACCTGTGCCTCCCTTGTGCAGAATAGACATTTTTAACTGCCTCCCCCTCAACCATGTATTCTTGTACTCCGGGGCACTTCTTTATTGAATCCTCATTTTTTTAACTTTACCATGATCTTGCGGTGCTACCCAAAGTTGAATGAACTTCTACTTTGTCTGGGTGCTGGGCCGAAATAACTGAAAGTGGCCTTCTCTAGTGGTGGGTGAAATGACGCATGATTCCTTGCTGTGGGACCTCTCTCCTCTGTCTGGGTGCTGGGGCCGAAATAACTGAAAGCGGCCTTCTCCAGTGGTGGGAGATATGTCGCCTTATTCCTTGCTATGGGACCTATCTCCTCTGTCTGGGTGCTGGAGCCTAAATAACTGAAAGTGGCCTTCTCTAGTGGTGGGTGAAATGACGCATGATTCCTTGTTGTGGGACCTGTATCCTCGGTCTGAGTGATGGGCCGAAATAACTAAAAGTGGCCTTCTCTAGTGGTGGGTGAAATGACGCATGATTCCTTGCTGTGGGACCTCTCTCCTCGGTCTGGGTGCTGGGCCGAAATAACTGAAAGTGGCCTTCTCCAGTGGTGGGTGATATGACGCCTTATTCCTTGCTGTGGGACCTCTCTCCTCTGTCTGGGTGCTGGGGCCGAAATAACTGAGTGGCCTTCTCCAGTGGTGGGTGATATGACGCATGATTCCTTGCTGTGGGACCTCTCTCCTCAGTCTGGGTGCTGGTGCCGAAATAACTGAGTGGCCTTCTCCAGTGGTGGGTGATATGACGCATGATTCTCTGCTATGGGACCTCTCTCCAATTGATATTGGTTAATTTTTATTTATTTTATTTTAATTCATTTCCCTATCCACATTTGTTTGCAGGGCATTTACCTACATTTTGCTGCCTTTTGCAGCCCTCTAGCTTTTTCCTGGACTATTTTACAGCCTTTTTAGTGCCCAAAAGTTCGGGTCTCCATTGTCATCCAGGTGTTCGCTCATCTCTAGTTGCAACACTTAAAAAAAATAGTTTTCTGCTTTAGGCAATGAATTTTACATTCAGAGGAAACCGCTTCCAAGTTTCTTCATTAGGTGCCACATTGGTTTGGGAACCTAGTGAGACTGACCCTCAAAGGGGTTCCTTTTCTAGCAAGACATTAGTGCAGCAGGTCGAACATCAGTTATCGTATCTGAATTGAGTCAGATTAATCCTCACGCTGGGTCCTTTTCTAGTGAAACGGGATGAGGGGTTGTTCACTAGCTTAAATTTTGGAGTTAGAAGGCATGGCTGGGAATAATTTGAGGTATGATGCAAAAACGGGATCTTGCGCAAAGGGAAGGAATGAAAAGCTATAAGCGGTCAGAAATGTGAGCTGTCAATAGAAGACCTCAATGTGTATTCCTTAACTCTGCATCCATTCGATGTCGGTGCAAACTTAAAAACCAAGCATTCCCATACCACAGGAGTTGAACCCAGGCCACCTGGGTGAAACCAGGAATCCCAACCGCTAGACCATATGGGAAAGATGGAAGCAAAGCTTTCTATTGCAAAAAGAAAAAAACATGAAAAATGAAGAATCGTTCTTGCACATGCAACACATGCCACACAGCGTTGTCTTGTTAGCGCAGCAGGTAGCGCGTCAGTCTCATAATCTGAAGGTCGTGAGTTTGATACTCACAACGGGGCACTTTTCTGGTTAGGTTTATGTTCCCCTTTTGACCTGAAAGACATGATACCTTCTCTTTCACTACCAACGTGTTTTAACCACTTCAGCCCCCCTAGCTTAAACACCCTTACGCTGGGTTCACACTTGAGCGTATTTGATACGAGCGTTTTACGCGCGTTTTAGTCGCGCGTATTACAGCGCGTTTTTGGAAATAGGAAACGCGCGTTGTACGCGTTCATGTGATTGACCACTCTGACGTCAATCACAATACGCGCGACAAAACGCCCCAAAGAAGTTCCTGTACTTCTTTGGGCGTAGGGCGTTTTACAGCGCGTTCGTACGCGCTGTAAAACGCTCAGGTGAGAACCATGCCCATAGGGAAACATGGGTTTTCGCCTGTTGAGCGTTTTACAGCGCGTAGGAACGCGCTGTAAAACGCTCAGCTGTGAACTCATTGTTAATGACCAGGCCACTTATTTAAATTCTGCACTACACTATACTATCTACACTATCACCGTTTATTGCTCCGTCATACAACTTACCACCCAGATGAATTTTACCTCCTTTTCTTCTCACTAATAGAGCTTTCATTTGTTTGTATTTCATTGCTGCTGACATTTTTACTTTTGTTGCTATTAATCAAAAATGACCGAATTTTTTTTTTAAAAAATGACATTTTTCACATTTCTATATAAATTTTTTGCAAAATTTATTGTTCTTTATGTCTTTGATAAAAAAAATCCAATAAGTGTATATTTATTGGTTTGGGTAAAAGTTATAGCGTTTACAAACTATGGTGCAAAAAAGTGAATTTCCGCATTTTGAAGCAGCTCTGACTTTCTGAGCACCTGTCATGTTTCTTCAGGTGCTAGAATGCCAGGATAGTATAAATACCCCCCAAATGACACCATTTTATAAAGAAGACACCCCAAAGTATTCGCGGAGGGGCATGGTGAGTTCATGTATTATTTCATTTTTTTTCACAAGTTAGCGGAAAATGACACTTTCTGAGGAAAAAATAATAATAATAAAGTTTCCATTTCTGCTAACTTCTGGCAAAAAAAAAATAAAAATCTCCCACGGACTCACTATGCCCCTCAGTGAATACCTTGGGGTGTCTACTTTCCGAAATGGGGTAATTTGTGGGGTGTGTTTACTGTTCTGGCATTTTGGGCGGGGCTAAATTATGAGCAGCCATGTAAAAGCTAAAGGTACTCGTTGGAATTTGGGCCCCTTTACGCACCCAGGCTGCAAAAAAGTGTCACACATGTAGTATTGCTGTATTTAGGAGAAGTAGGGCAATGTGTTTTGGGGTGTATTTTTACATATACCCATGTTGGGTGAGAGAAATATCTCTGTAAACTGACAACTTTGTATAAAATTTTTTTTAAAGTTGTCATTTACAGCGATATTTCTCACACAAAGTATGGGTATAAATAAAAATACACCCCAAAACACATTGCCATACTTCTCCTGAGTACTGCGATACCACATGTGTGCCACTTTTTTGCAGCCAAAATGCGCAAAGGGGCCCTAATTCCAATGAGTACCTTTAGGATTTCACAGGGCATTTTTACGCATTTGGATTCTCAAGCTTTAGGACCCCTAAAATGCCAGGGCAGTATAAATACCCCACATGTGACCCTATTTTGGAAAGAAGACACCCCAAGGTATTCCGTGAGGGGCATGGCGAGTTCACAGAAAGAAAATTTTTTGGCACAAGTTAGTGGAAATTGATATATTTTTTTTTTACAAAGTCTCATATTCCACTAACTTGTGACAAAAAATAAAATTTTGCATGAACTCACCATACCCCTCACAGAATACCTTGGGGTGTCTTCTTTCTAAATTGGGGTCGCATGTGAGGTGTTTGTACTGCCCTGGCATTTGAGGGTCTCTGCAATCATTACACGTATGGCCAGCATTAGGAGTTTCTGCTATTCTACTTATATTGAGCGTACAGGTAATGAGATTTTTTTTTTCCGTTCAGCCTCTGGGCTGAAAAAAGAAAAAAAATGAACGGCACAGATTTTTTTATTCGCATCGATCAATGTGGATGAAAAAATCTCTGCCAAAATCAGTGACTGCGGTGCGGTGGGCTGGGTGCTAACTACCTAACAAGTAGCTAACTAACTGGCGGTAATAAGAGACCCTTATGCCACATTCACACGTCCGCAATTCTGTTTGCGGAATGGAATTGCGGACCCATTCATTTCTATGGGGACAGACTTTGTCCTGCTCGGATCCGGAATTGCGGATCCGCACTTCCAGGTCTGCACTTCCGTTCCTCAAAAATATAGAACATGTCCTATTCTTGTCCGCAATTGCGGAGAAGAGAAGGCATTTTCTATATAATTCTTGCAATGTGCGGATCTGCAAAATGCGGAAAGCACATTGGCGGTATCCGTGTTTTGCGGATCCGCGGATCCGTAAAACACATATGGACATGTGAATGGAGCCTTACAGGGGGGTGAGCAGTGACAGGGGGGTGATCAGGGAGTCTATATGGGGTGATCAGGGGCTAACAAGGGATTAATAAGTGACGGGGGGGGGGGGGGTGTAGTGTGGTGCTTGGTGCTACTTTACAGAGTTACCTGGTCCTCTGGTGGTCGATCCCAGCAAATGGGACCATCGGAGGACCAGGTAGCAGGTATATCAGACGCTGTTAACAAAACAGCGTCTGATATACCGCTTTGATGCGACTGATCATCGCTGGCAGGCTGTAGTATCACTGCCAAGCTGTGAACTGCTGCGCGCACGTTCACAGCAAATCTTGCCTCTCGCGAGATGACGCGCGGATGCGTCCAGAAGGAACAAACCTGCCGCCGCCTGGACGCATCCGTGCGTGTAGCGGTCGGCAGGCGGTTAAAAAATAAAGAGATCTGAAAGCATTGACAGGAGGAAGGCTGCTTGACTGCTTTAACTTTTGGAGTTAATAGAGAGAGTTGAGAATGATTTGAGGGATGGGTTGAAAATGGGATCTTATGCAAAAGGAAGGAAGAAATCACCAAAAGTCGTCATGTTTAGCATTTTTGGCCGCAATGTGCAACTTCAATCGATACTGCTTAACGAGGTGTCGGCCATTCTGTGTGGGTGCAAGTGTTAAAAAGGCTTATTCCCATACCAGAAGTCAAACCTTGACTGTATGGGAAACAGAGGACTCATGAGTAGAGTTGAGCGAACACCTGGATGTTGGGGTTCGAGAAGTTCGGCCGAACTTCCCAAAAATGTTCGGGTTCGGGATCCGAACCCAACCCGAACTTCATCCCGAACCCCATTGAAGTCAATGGGGACCAGAACTTTTGGGCACTAAAAAGGCTGTGAAATAGTCCAGGAAAAGGCTAGAGGGCTGAAAAATGTAGGTAAATGCCCTGCAAACAAATGTGGATAGGGAAATGAATTAAAATAAAATAAATAAAAATTAACCAATATCAATTGGAGAAAGGTCCCATAGCAGAGAATCAGCCTTTAAGTCACCCACCAATGGAGAAGGTCACTTTCTGTTATTTTGGTCCCAGCACCCAGACAGAGGAGAGAGGTACCACAGAGAATCAGGCGTCATATCACCCACCACTGGAGAAGGCCAGTTTCAGTTATTCAGGCCCCAGCACCCAGACAGAGGAGAGGTCCCACAACATAGAATCAAGCGTCATATCACCCACCACTGGAGAAGGCCACTTTGAGTTAGTTAGGCCCCAGCACCCAGACAGAGGAGAGAGGTTCCACAGCAGAGAAACAGGTGTCATATCACCCACCACTGGAGAAGGCCACTTTCAGTTATTTTGCCCCCTGCACCTAGACAGAGGAGAGAGGTCCCATAGCAAGGAATAAGGCGTCATACCACCCACCACTGGAGAAGGCCACTTCCAGACATTTAGCCCACGGCACCCAGACAGAGGAGAGAGGTTGCATGGCAGAGGTTCAGGTTTCATGTCACCCACCATTGTAACAGGCCACTTTCAGTTATTTAGG
The DNA here is from genome assembly GCA_033119425.1 of Bufotes viridis. NCBI lineage: Eukaryota > Metazoa > Chordata > Amphibia > Anura > Bufonidae > Bufotes > Bufotes viridis. Next base: position 29,563,483 of record CM065590.1, read on the forward strand.
CCCCGGCGCCCAGATTAAGGAGCCGTTCATTCAACCTCTTGCTCCTCCTCTGCCTTCGCCTTGGGCTTCCACCTGTTCCCCTGTGACATTTGGGAATGCTCTCAGAAGCGCGTCTACCAGCGTGCGCTTGTACTCGCGCATATTCCTATCACGCTCCAGTGCAGGAAGTAAGGTGGGCACATTGTCTTTGTACCGGGGATCCAGCAGGGTGGCAACCCAGTAGTCCGCACTCGTTAAAATGTGGGCAACTCTGCTGTCGTTGCGCAGGCACTGCAGCATGTAGTCGCTCATGTGTGCCAGGCTCCCCAGAGGTAAGGACAAGCTGTCCTCTGTGGGAGGTGTATCGTAATCTTCCTCCGTATCCCCCCAGCCACGCACCAGTGATGGGCCTGAGCTGTGTCGGATGCCACCCCGCTGTGAACCTGCTTCATCCTCATCCTCCTCCACCTCCTCCTCCTCCTCTTCGTCCTCCAGTAGTGGGCCCTGGCTGGCCACATTTGTACCTGGCCTCTGCTGTTGCAAAAAAAAAACCCTGAGCCACTTCTAACAGACTGGCCTGAAAGTGCTAAAAATGACCCCTCATCCTCCTCCTCCTCCTCCTCCTCCTGGGCCACCTCCTCTTTCATCATCACCCTATTCAGTGTAACGTAAAAAAGATTACGGCACTCTTGTTCTTGCGGTTTCTTCTCTTTATTTCACCAAAAGTGTAGCAACGTTTCAACCATAAGGTCTTTATCAAGCTCATGCAACCATTTACAGAGTGCCTATAAATACCCCGGGGTTTCCTCTCATTGGTCACAGTGTACATTACATCGAACACAATTAAAACAAGCCCTTTTCCCATGTTTTTCACCATGTACCTTTACCTCATCCATATCTGATTCATACTGTAGTCGATCCAACAATGTCCCATCCAAAGTCATTTCTAAAAAATGTAAAAATCCACTCTCCGCGTCACTCTGTATCTATTGCGCATGCTCCCGCTATCTACCTCATAACGCGCCTCCAATCAAATCGTCTGGTGCTTACATTCAATGTGCACACTTAGTTCCGTCACGTGTGCGTTCCATGTGTGCGTTCCACTGACGTCATTCTCATACGCCGGGCCTCCAACATTGTACATTAGCACGGGCGGAGCCACAGCATCACGTGACCGCTCACATGACCCAAATGCTAAACAAAACGCTTTCCTTCACAATACTAGCATAGAATTTAAAGTATAGCAACGCAGATTTTGAGCGGCTGACAGGTGTCTGGAAAAGGAAGGGGGGCCACGGACAGTAATCCAAAACACTCAATAATAGATTAACATCTGAATCTCATTATCCCAAGGATTACTTTCCTTTCCCCCCCCCTTTTTCAGACACCTGTCAGCCGCTCAAAATCTGCGTTGCTATACTTTAAATTCTATGCTAGTAATGTGAAGGAAAGCACTTTGTTTAGCATTTAGGTCATGTGAGCAGTCACAGGATGCTGTGGGTCCGTCCGTGCTAATGTACAATGTTGGAGGCTGGCGGATGAGAATGACGTCAGTGGAACGCACACATGGAATGCACATGTGACCGGAACAAAGTGTGCACATTGAATGTAAGCGCCAGACGAATTGATTGGAGGTGCGTTATGACGTAGATAGCGGGAGCATGCGCAATAGATACAGAGTGACGCCAAGAGTGTATTTTTACATTTTTAGAAATGAATTTGGATGGGACATTGTTGGATCGACTACAGTATGAATCAGATATGGATGAGGTAAAGGTACATGGTGAAAAACATGGGAAAAGGGCTTGTTTTAATTGTGTTTGATGTAATGTACACTGTGACCAATGAGAGGGAACCCCGGGGTATTTATAGGCACTCTGTAAATGGTTGTATGAGCTTGATAAAGACCTTGTGGTTGAAACGTTGCTACTAGTGTTGAGCGAACAGTTCGAGAATAGTTCGGGTTCGTACCGAATTTTGTGGTGTCCGTGACACGGACCCGAACCCGGACATTTTCAAAAAAGTTCGGGTTCGGGTCCGGTGTTCGTCAATTTCTTCCCGCTTTCTGAAGGGCTGCACAGCAGCCAATCAGTTAGCATTTTACTTCTTGCCCTAAGAGCCCATCACAGCCATGCCTACTAATGGCATGGCTGTGAATGGCCAAGTGCAGCATGTGACCCAGCCTCTATTTAAGCTGGAGTCACGTAGCGCCGCACGTCACACTGCTATGATTAGTGTAGGGAGAGGACGCAGCTTCTCTTAGGGCGAGATTAGGCAGGTTAAAGTCAGCAACAGCACCTAATGAACGGATCAATTTACAGCTGAGAATCATTGAACTTCTGCTAGTTACTTGCTCGCTGGTTTTTAGGCTGCACAGAGCGTTTTTCTGTCACTTATTTTCTGGGTTGATCGGCGGCCATTTTGTGACTTGTGGTGCGCCAGAAGAAGCTGCCACCAAGTCCATCAATCCATCAATACTAGTTTTTTTTTTTGCTATATCCTACATCAGGGGCTTGGCTGTGCTAATTGTCACCCCTAGAAACTCAGGAAAGAAATTTCTATATTTTATTAAGGGTTAAATACAATTGCCCAAATACCAATCCCTAAATCTGGTGTTCCAGCTTTGGCTAGACAAGTATAATACTGTCTGCTGTCTGGCAAAGGATAGATTATTTTCTGGGGTTAAATTCAATTGCCAAAATAGCAATACCATAAATCAGTGGTTTCAGCTGTGGCTGGCAAAATAGAATAGTGTCCGAGGTAACGCACACACGTACAGACGCACGTACACGATTCTTGAATAGTTGTATTATCGCGATAATAAAACTAACAGTGTAAAGTTGACTGTATTGCTCTAAGTTATATTCGCGTACGAATGTAACTTCTATTAAAGCACACCAATACTAAAACTGACTAAGAGACAGCTTTAAGTTCTATTCGAACGCGATTGCAACTTTGGAACTTAAAGTGGTGTACGATTTTAAAAGTTGAGTACTAAAAGTTGGAATCGCAATGCGATTCTTATGTATTCTTAATCGCATTGCGATTACAACTTTGAGCTACCGATCACCATAGGAACGCCTCCTCCAGTAGAATGTACTGTCGGATGTGAGAATTAAGTTGAAATCGCAATGCGATTATTATATATCTGCTTAATCGCATTGCCGTTTCAACTTAGCATTGCTAAATAATTCCATCCATATTCGTTAACTTACTGACTCAGTAAGTTAACGATATGGATGGAATTATTTAGCAATGCTAAGTTGAAATCGCAATGCGAATAAGCAAATATATAAGAATCGCTTTGCGATTTCAACTTAATTCTCAGATCCGACAGTACATTCTACTGGAGGAGGCGTTCCCATGGTGATCGTTAGCTCAAAGTTGTAATCGCAATGCGTTTATTGCGGTATATTATCCCTCTGGGTGTCTTTTACAGCCTTTTTAGTGCCCAAAAGTTCGGGTCCCCATTGACTTCTATGGGGTTCGGGTTCGGGATGAAGTTCGGGTTGAGTTCGGATCACGAACCCGGACATTTTCCGGAAGTTCGGCCGAACCTCTCGAACCCGAACATCCAGGTGTTCGCTCATCTCTAGTTGCTACACTTTTGGTGAAATAAAGAAAAGAAACCGCCAGAACAAGAGTGCCATAATCTTTTTTACGTTACACTTAATGGACTGAGGACCCATGGGCCGGGACCTGACATTACAGGCACCACCACCGAATGATTATCTGTTAAGGAACTGTGAGTAGTGCTGCCCGAACCATTGCAGTCCATCATCGCCCTAAGCATTTTATCCTAAGCAGGATACTTCTATGTATCCTAAGCAGGATACATAGAAGTGGCATTGTAACGCTGATAACGGTGTCATCGCCACTGGCCATAGGGGTGGAGTACTCGAAACAGCGCAACAGGGCACACAGGTCTCGCATGGAGGCCCAATCATTGGTAGTGAAGTGGTGCTGTTCCGCAGTGCGACTGATGCGTGCGTGCTGCAGCTGAAACTCCACTATGGCCTGCTGCTGCTCGCACAGTTTCTCCAGCATGTGCAAGGTGAAGTTCAGGCCCAGGGCTCGAGGGTGGCTAGGTGGGAATTTACGCTTTCTATTTAAGGTTTGTGAGATGGAGAGCTGAACGCTGACGTGTGACATGGTGGAGATGCTTGGTGACGCAGGTGGTGGTGTCGGTGGCACATCCTCTGTTTGGTGGGCAGCAGGTGCCAACATTCCTCCCAAGGTGGAGGAAGAGGCCGAGGCAGCAGCAGAAGACGGAGCAGGGGGAGCCTGAGTGAGTTCCTTGCTTTTAAGGTGTTTACTCCATTGCAGTTCATGCTTTGCATGTAGATGCCTGGTCATGCAGGTTGTGCTAAGGTTCAGAACGTTAATGCCTCGCTTCAGGCTCTGATGGCACAGCGTGCAAACCACTCGGGTCTTGTCGTCAGCACATTGTTTAAAGAAGTGCCATGCCAGGGAACTCCTTGAAGCTGTCTTTGGGGTGCTCGGTCCGTGGTGCTCCCTCTTTTGCTACGCTGTTGGCTCGGTCTCACCACTGCCTCTTCCTCTGAACTATGAAAGTCAGTGGCACGACCTTCATTCCATGTAGGGTCTAGGACCTCATCGTCCCCTGCATCGTCTTCCACACAGTCTTCCTCCCTGACCTCCTGTTCGGTCTGCACACTGCAAAAAGACTCAGCAGTTGGCACCTGTGTTTCGTCATCATCAGAGACGTGCAGACTCTGATGAGGTGGTATTCCCATATCCTCATCATCAGGAAACATCAGTGGTTGTGCATCAGTGCATTCTATGTATTCCACCACTGGGGAAGGGCTAGGTGTATTCCCTTGGGAAACTCTGCCAGCAGAGTCTTCAAACAGCATAAGAGACTGCTGCATAACTTGAGGCTCAGACAGTTTCCCTGATATGCATGGGGGTGATTTGACAGACTGATGGGCTTGGTTTTCAGGCACCACCTGTGCGCTTTCTGCAGAAGACTGGGTGGGAGATAATGTTGTGAATGTGCTGGATCCACTGTCGGCCACCCAATTGACTAGCGCCTGTACTTTCTCAGGCCTTACCATCCTTAGAACAGCATTGGGCCCCACCAAATATCACTGTAAATTCTGGCGGGTACTGGAACCTGAGGTAGTTGGTTCACTAGGACGTGTGGCTGTGGCAGAACGGCCACGTCCTCTCCCAGCACCAGAGAGTCCACTAACAACACCACGACCATGTCCGCGTCCACGTCCCTTACTAGATGTTTTCCTCATTGTTACCGTTCACCACAATAAGAAAAAAATTATTTGGCCCAATGTATTGAGTTCAAATTCAGGCCTTTTTTTACAGGCACCTAACACTATCTGGCTATCTATTTATGTACAGTATTACACTAATCCAGGCACAGCAGTAAACACAGATTTATGGGAATATCAATTGTAGGCCTAGTATTTAGGCCCTGGATGAAAGGTATCCTTTTATGGACAGATTTACACTTGGAGATGCACAGTAGCGTGTGAAAAAATATGTAGGATTATGCCTTCAGCAATTGTATTTTAACACTTTGTGTAATATACCCTTTAACGGACAGAAATACAATGGGAGATGCACGGTAGCGTGTGAAGTTATTGAGGATGACCCTCTCAGCACTTGTATATACACCTTGAGTGTAATATACCCTTTTACGGACAGATTAACACTTGGCCTGCAACAGCTGGAGCATCAGATTCAGGGTATTGCTATATTGGCAAGTGAATTTCACCCCAGAACAAAATGTATCCTTTGACGGATACTATTAAACTTGTCCAGTCACAGCTGGAACACCAGATTTACTGTATTTATATTTTGGCAACTGAATTTCACCCCAGAAAAAAATATACCCTTTTACGGACAGATTTAAACTAGGCCTGCAACAGCTGGAACACCAGATTCAGGGTATTGCTATTTTGGCAATTAAATTTCACCCCAGAAAAAAATATACTCTTTTACGGACAGATTTAAACAAAGCCTGCAACAGCTGGAACAACAGTTTTACTGTATTTCTATTTTTGCAACTGAATTTCCCCGCAGAAAATAATATATCGTTTGGCGGACACTATTAAACTTAGCCAGCCACAGCTGAAACCACTAATTTATGGTATTGCTATTTTGGCAATTGAATTTCACCCCAGAAAAAAATATATCCGTTGCAGTGCACTATTAAACTTGGCCAGCCACAGCTGAAACCACTGATTTATAGTATTGCTATTTTGGCAATTGAATTTCACCCCAGAAAAAAATCTATCCCTTGCTGTACACTATTAAACTTGGCCAGCCACTGCTGGGAAAGCAGATTTACTGTATTTCTATTTTTTCTATTGACTTTCACCCTAGAAAATAATATACCCTTTTACTGACAGATTTAAACAAAGCCTTCAACAGCTGGAACAACAGTTTTACTGTTTTTCTATTTTTGCAACTGAATTTCACCGCAGAAAATAATATATCCTTTGCCTTACACTATTATACTTGGCCATCCACAGCTGAAACCACTGATTTATGGTATTGCTATTTTGGCAATTGAATTTCACCCCAGAAAAAATAATATATTCTTTGCCGTACACTTTTAAACTTGGCCAGCCACTGCTGGGACACTAGATTTACTGTATTTCTATTTTTGCTACTGAGACTTTCACCCCAAAAAATAATATATCCTTTGACGGACACTAGGGAAATTGTCCAGTCACAGCTGGAAAACCAGATTCAGGGTATTGCTATTTTGGCAATTAAATTTCACACCAGAAAAAAATATACCCTTTTACAGACAGATTTAAACTAGGCCTGCAACAGCTGAAACCATTGATTTATGGTATTGCTATTTTGGCAATTGAATTTCACCCCAGAACAAAATATATCCTTTGCCATACACTATTAAACTTGACCAGCCACAGCTGGAACACCAGATTTACTGTATTTATATTTTGGCAACTGAATTTCACCCCAGAAAAAAATATACCCTTTTACTTACAGATTTAAACTAGGCCTGCAACAGCTGGAACACCAGATTCAGGGTATTGCTATTTTGGCAATTAAATTTCACCCCAGAAAAAAATATACTCTTTTACGGACAGATTTAAACAAAGCCTGCAACAGCTCGAACAACAGTTTTACTGTATTTCTATTTTTGCAACTGAATTTCCCCGCAGAAAATAATATATCGTTTGGCGGACACTATTAAACTTAGCCAGCCACAGCTGAAACCACTGATTTATGGTATTGCTATTTTGGCAATTGAATTTCACCCCAGAAAAAAATATATCCGTTGCCGTACACTATTAAACTTGGCCAGCCACAGCTGAAACCACTGATTTATAGTATTGCTATTTTGGCAATTGAATTTCACCCCAGAAAAAGAAATCTATCCCTTGCCGTACACTATTAAACTTGGCCAGCCACTGCTGGGAAAGCAGATTTACTGTATTTCTATTTTTGCTACTGACTTTCACCCCAGAAAATAATATACCCTTTTACTGACAGATTTAAACAAAGCCTTCAACTGCTGGAACAACAGTTTTACTTTTTTTCTATTTTTGCAACTGAATTTCACCTCAGAAAATAATATATCCTTTGCCTTACACTATTAAACTTGGCCAGCCACAGCTGAAACCACTGATTTATGGTATTGCTATTTTGGCAATTGAATTTCACCCCAGAAAAAAATATATCTCTTTGCCGTACACTGTTCAAAGCTTTGTAGTTCCCGCTTTCTGTAGGGCTGTGGATCGGATTCCTACTCCGTGCGGCCAATATATGCTGCTGAGACGTTGTCAGCCACTACATCATCAGGCATCCTGTGACAGTACACTACGAAATTATCCAGTCAAAGCTGGAAAACCATACACAGTGGTGAATACACCGCTCAAATTTCACAAATAGTATGCATATAGTACATATAGTATATCCCTACATGTAGGTCCGATTTGACGACTCGATGCTTGGTCATTATACTCGAAACCAACAATCTATCGGCTATATCGCTATCATGGTCAAGTGTGAAATCACAGCAGAAACAATTATACAATAGTCTTGTAGTGATATAGGTATGGGACTATAACTCATCCCCAGTTAAAATGAATAGTCATTTAGATGCAGTCAGTAGTTATGTAAGCAGCTGAATTACACGACCAGAATGTCAAATCACTTACCTATGCCGCTAATGGAGAAGGATTGAGGTGGGAGAGTGTAGTAACACTAGAGAAAGGGGCCTGCTATGTCCACTAAGGGCCTGCCACCTTGTACCTTACACTATTAAACCTGGCCAGCCACTGCTCGAACACCAGTATTTACTGTATTTCTATTTTTGCTACTGAGATTTCACCCCAGAAAATAATATATCGCTTTGACCGACACTAGGAAACTTAGTCCAGCCACAGCTGAAACCACTGATTTATGGTATTGCTATTTTGGCAATTGAATTTCACCCCAGAAAAAAATATATCCGTTGTACAGTACACTATTAAACTTGGCCAGCCACAGCTGAAACCACTGATTTATGGTATTGCTATTTTGGCAATTGAATTTCACCCCAGAACAGAAATCTATCCCTTGCCGTACACTATTAAACTTGGCCAGCCACTGCTGGGAAAGCAGATTTACTGTATTTCTATTTTTGCTACTGACTTTCACCCCAGAAAATAATATACCCTTTTACTGACAGATTTAAACAAAGCCTTCAACTGCTGGAACAACAGTTTTACTTTTTTCTATTTTTGCAACTGAATTTCACCTCAGAAAATAATATATCCTTTGCCTTACACTATTAAACTTGGCCAGCCACAGCTGAAACCACTGATTTATGGTATTGCTATTTTGGCAATTGAATTTCACCCCAGAAAAAATATATCCTTTGCCGTACCTGTTCAAAGCTTTGTAAATTCCCGCTTTCTGTAGGGCTGTGGATCGGATTCCACTCCGTGCGGCCAATACAAGTGCGCGAACGTTTTGCCAGTACGGCCTTCATCAGGCACTGTAAGTAACATAATACAAAATTATAAGTAAAGTGAAAACCATACACAGTGGTGAAACACCGCCAAATTACACAAATAGTATACATATATAGTATATAGTATATCCCACATGTAGGTCCGTAGCTTTGACGACTCGATGCTTGGTCATTATATCGAAATCAACAATCGCCGGACTATATCGCATCAGGTTAAGGGTGAAAACAGCGGTAAACAATTATACAATAGTCTTGTAGTGATATAGGTATGGGATATAACCATCCCCTATTAAAAATGAATAGTCATCTAGATGCAGTCAGTAGTTATGTAAGCAGTCTAATTAAAGGACTAAATGTCAAATCACTTACCTATGCCGCAATGGAGAAGGATTGGAGGTGGGAGAGATGTAGTAACGAAGAGAAAGGGCCTGCCAGCCGCCCACTAAGGGGCCTGCCACCTTTGCCGTACACTATTAAACTTGGCCAGCCACTGCTGGGACACCAGATTTACTGTATTTCTATTTTTGCTACTGAGACTTTCACCCCAAAAATAATATATCCTTTGACCGACACTAGGGAAATTGTCCAGTCACAGCTGGAAAACCAGATTCAGGGTATTGCTATTTTGGCAATTAAATTTCACCCCAGAAAAAAATATACCCTTTTACAGACAGATTTAAACTAGGCCTGCAACAGCTGAAACCATTGATTTATGGTATTGCTATTTTGGCAATTGAATTTCACCCCAGAACAAAATATATCCTTTGCCATACACTATTAAACTTAGCCAGCCACTGCTGGGACAGCAGATTTACTGTATTTTTATTTTTGCTACTGACTTTCACCCCAGAAAATAATATACCCTTTTACGGACAGATTTAAACGAAGCCTGCAACAGCTGGAACAACAGTTTTACTGTATTTCTATTTTTGCAACTGAATTTCACCGCGTAAAATAATATATCCTTTGGCGGACACTAAGAAACTTGGCCAGCCACAGCTGAAACCACTGATTTATGGTATTGCTATTTTGGCAATTGAATTTCACCCCAGAAAAAAATGTACCCTTTACGGATAGATCTAAACTAGGCGTGCAACAGCTGGAACACCAGATTCAGGGTATTGCTATTTTGGCAATTGAATTTCACACCAGAACAAAATATATCCTTTGCCAGACACTATTAAACTTGGCCAGCCACAGCTGAAACCAATGATTTATGGTATTGCTATTTTGGCAATTGAATTTCACCGCAGAAAAAAAATATATCTTTTGCCGTACACTATTAAACTTGGCCAGCCACAGCTGAAACCACTGATTTATGGTACTGCTATTGTGGCAAATGAATTTCACCCCAGAACAAAATATATCCTATGCCGGACACTATTAAACTTGGCCAGCCACTGCTGGGACACCAGATTTACGGTATTGCTATGTTGGCAAATGAATTTCACCCCAGAACAAAATATATCCTTTGCGGAACACTATTAAACTTGGCCAGCCACAGCTGAAACCACTAATTTATAGTATTGCTATTTTGGCAATTGAATTTCACCCCAGAACAAAATATATCCTTTGCCGTACACTATTAAACTTGGCCAGCCAAAGCTGAAACCACTGATTTATGGTATTGCTATTTTGGCAATTGAATTTCACCCCAGAACAAAATATATGTTTTGGCGGACACTATTATAGTTTGCCAGCCAGTGCTGGGACACCAGATTTAGGAGATTGCTATTTTGGCAATTGAATTTCACCACATAAAATAATCTATCCTTTGCTAGACAGCAGACAGTATTACACTTCCACAGCTGGAACACCAGATTTAGGGGATTGCAATTTTGGCAATTGAATTTAACCCCTTAATAAAATATAGAAATTTCTATCCTGAGTTTCTAGGGGTGACAATAAGCACAGCCAAGCCCCTGATGTAGGATATAGCAAAAAAATGTCAGACTAGTATCTCACGGGGGCTGAGCTTTCTGCCTGCCCCCATGCTCACATGGCCGGTCCCTGCCAACCTTCACCAGAGGGGCCGGTCCGATCAACAAGCCCGCACTGCAGCCGCCAGTCTCCCTCTACAGGTAGACAGATGTCTGGTACACTAGTATTGATGGATTGATGGACTTGGTGGCAGCTTGTGCTGGTGCACCATAAGTCACAAAATGGCCGCCGATCACCCCAGAAAAAAGTGACAGAAAAACGCTCTGTGCAGCCTAAAAACCAGTGAGCAATTAACTAGCAGAAGTTGAATGATTCATAGCTGTAGATTGATCACTTCATTTGGTGCTTTTGTTGACTTTTCCCTGCCTAATCTCGCCCTCACAGAAGCTGCGTCCTTTCCCTACACTAATCAGAGCAGTGTGACGTGCGGCTCTACGTGACTCCAGCTTAAATAGAGGCTTGGTCACATGCTGCACTTGGCCAATCACCAATTAGTAGGCATGGCTGTGATGTCTTCTTAGGGCAAAAAGTAAAACGCTAGCTGATTGGCTGCTGTGCAGCCCTTCAGAAAGCAGGAAGAAATCGCCGTACAACGGACCCGAACCTGAACTTTTTTGAAAATGTTCGGGTCCGGGTCCGTGTCCCGAACACCCCAAAATTCGGTACGAACCCGAACTATGCTTGAACTGTTCACTCAACACTAGTCATGAGCACTAGAATACTTGTTAATTGCTCTAGTCCTTCAGTTGCCACACTTAAAAAAAAATAGTTTTCTGTTTTAGGCAATCAATTTTTCATTCAGAGTAAACAGCTTCCACGTTTCTTCATTAGGTGCCACATTGGTTTCGGAACCTAGTGAAACTGATCCTCATACGGGGTCCTTTTGTAGCAAGACATTAGCGCAGAAAATCGAACATCAGTTATCGGATCTGTGTTAAGTCAGATTAATCCTGACGCTGGGTCCTTTTCTAGTGAAACGGGATGAGGGGTTGTTGACTAGCTTAAATTTTGTAGTTAGAAGGCATGGCTGTGAATGATTTGAGGTATGATGCAAAAATGTGATCATGCGCAAAAGGAAGGAATGAAAAGCTATAAGCGGTCAGAAATTTGAACAGCAATGGGAGACCTCAATGTGTATGCTTTAACTCTGCATCCATTCAATGTCAGTGCAAATTTAAAAACCAATCATTCCAACATCGGGAGTCGAACCCAGGCCACCCGGGTTAAAACTAGAAATCCTAACCACTAGACTATATGGGAAAGATGGCAGCCAAACTTTCAATTGCAAAAAGAAAAAAACAAGAAAAAAAAATTCCACTTTGAAAAATCGTTCTTGCACATGCGACACAGGCGACACAGGCGACACAGGCGACACATGCCTCTCAGCAGTTGCCTCATTAGCGCAGCAGGTAGCGCGTAAGTCTCATAATCTAAAGGTTGTGAGTGCAATCCTCACACGGGGCACTTTTCTAGCTAGGTTTATGTTCCCCTTTTGACCTGAAAGCCATGATACTTTCTTTTTCACTACCGACGTGTTTTGCTTTAAAAAATAAAGAGATCCAAAAGCATGGACAGGAGGAAGGCTGCTTTACTGCTGTAACTTTTGGAGTTAATAGGGAGAGTTGGGAATGATTTGAGGGATGGGTTGAAAATGGGATCATCTGAAAAAGGAAGGAAGAAATCACTAAAAGTCGTCATGTTTAGCATTTTTGGCCGCAATGTGCAACTTCAATTAATACCGCTTAACAATGCCACCAAGGTGTCGGCATTTCCGTGTAGGTGCAAGTGTTAAAAATTCTTATTTTCATACCAGAAGTCAAACCTGGACTGTATGGGAAACAGAGGACTCATGAGCACTAGACTACTTGTTAATTGCTCTAGTCCTTCAGTTGCAACACTTAAAAAAAAAAAGTTTTCTGCTTTAGGCAATGAATTTTACATTCAGAGGAAACTGCTTCCAAGTTTCTTCATTAGGTGCCACATCGGTTTCGGAACCTAGTGAGACTGACCCTCATACGAGGTCCTTTTCTAGTAAGAAATTAGTGCTGCAGGTCGAACATCAGTTATCGGATCTGAATTGAGTCAGATTAATCCTCACGCTGGGTCCTTTTCTAGTTAAACGTGATGAGGGGTTGTTGACTAGCTTAAATTTTGTAGTTAGAAGGCAAGGCTGGGAATGATTTGAGGTATGATGCAAAAATGTGATCTTGCGCAAAACAAAGGAATGAAAAGCTATAGGCGGTCAGAAATTTGAGCTTCAATGGAAGACCTCAATGTTTATGCCTCAACTCTGCATCCATTCGATGTCGGTGCAAACTTAAAACCAAGCATTCCCATACCGGAGTCGAACCCGGGCCGTCTGGGTGAAAACCAGAAATCCTAACCGCTAGACCATATGGGAAAGATAGGACCAAAACTTTCTATTGCAAAAGAAAAAACAAGAAAACAAAATTCAATTTTGAAGAATCGTTCTTGCACATAGGCAACACATTCCTCACAGCAGTTGCCTCTTTAGCGCAGCAGGTAGCGCGTACAGTCTCATAATCTGAAGGTCGTGAGTTCGAGCCTCACATGGGCCACTTTTCTAGCTAGCTTTATGTGCAATGAGGGGTTGTTGACTAGCTTAAATTTTGTAGTTAGAAGGCATGGCTGGGAATGATTTGAGGTATGAGGTTGAAAATGGGATCATCTGCAAAAGGAAGGAAGAAAGCACTAACAGTCTTCATGTTTAGCATTTTTAGTCGCAATGTGCAACTTCAATCTATACCGCTTAACTCTGCCATCAAGGTGTCGGCCTGTCCGTGTAGGTGCAAGTGTTAAAAGGCTTATTTCCATTCCAGAAGTCAAACCTGGACTGTATGGGAAACAGAGGACTCATGAGCAGCTAGACGTACATTGTTAATTGCTCTAGTCCTTCAGTTGCAACACTTAAAGGAATAAATAGTTTTCTGCTTTAGGCAATGAATTTTACATTCAGAGGAAACTGCTTCCAAGTTTCTTCATTAGGTGCCACATCGGTTTCGAACCTAGTGAGACTGACCCTGCATGACCTGAGGTCCGTCATCTAGTCAAGACAATTAGTGCTGCAGGTCGAACATCAGTTCATCGGATCTGAATTGAGTCAGATTAATCCTCACGCTGGCGTCCTTTTCTAGTTACAGCGTGATGATGGGTTGTTGACTAGCTTAAATTTTGTAGTTAGAAGGCAAGGCTGGGAATGATTTGAGGTATGATGCAAAAATGTGATCTTACGCAAAACAAAGGAATGAAAAGCTATAGGCGGTCAGAAATTTGAGCTTCAATGGAAGACCTCAATGTTTATGCCTCAACTCTGCATCCATTCGATGTCGGTGCAAATTTAAAAACCAAGCATTTCCATACCGGAGTCGAACCCGGGCCGCCTGGGTGAAAACCAGGAATCCTAACCGCTAGACCATATGGGAAAGATGGGAGCAAAACTTTCTATTGCAAAAGAAAAAACAAGAAAACAAAATTCAATTGTGAAGAATCGTTCTTGCACATGCAACACATTCCACACAGCAGTTGCCTCTATTAGCGCAGCAGGTAGTGCGTCAGTCTCATATTTTGAAGGTCGTGAGTTCGAGCCTCACATGGGCCACTTTTCTAGCTAACTTTATGTGCAATGAGGGGTTGTTGACCAGCTTAAATTTTGTAGTTAGAAGGCATGGCTGGGAATGATTTGAGGGATAGGTTGAAAAATGGGATCATCTGCAAAGGAAGGAAGAAATCACTAAAAGTCATCATGTTTAGCATTTGTGGCTGCAATGTGCAACTTCAATCTATACCGCTTAACTCTGCCACCAAGGTGTCGGCCTGTCCGTGTAGGTGCAAGTGTTAAAAGGCTTATTCCCATACCAGAAGTCAAACCTGGACTGTATAGGAAACAGAGGACTCATGAGCACTAGATGAGCGTACATTGATAAATGCTCTGGTCCTTCGAGTTGCAACACGTATCAGAAATAGTTCTCTACTTTAGGCATATGGAATTTATACATTTAGCAGCGAACTATTGCTTCCGAAGTTTCTTCATTAGGTGCCACATCAGTGTTCAGAACCTAGTGGGGCTCAGCACTGATTTGATCCGTGCTGGGTCCCTCTTCATTGATCACATGACATTAGTACTGCAGGTCAAACATCAGTTATCAGGATGTGGATTGAGTCAGATTCGATCCTCACGCTGGGTCCTTTTCATAGTGAAGCCCAGGATGAGCGGTTGTTGACTAGCTTAAATGTTTGCTCAGCTCTAGAAGGCACTGGACTACTTGTTAATTGCTCTAGTCCTTGAGGTATGCAATGCTAAAAAATAGGATCTTCTACTTTAGGCAATGAATGTAACAGTCAGAGTAAACTGCGTCCGAAATTTGAGCTGCATTAGGTGACCTCAATGGTTTCATGACCTCAACTCTGCATCCATTCGATTTCGGTGCAAATTTAAAAACCAAGCATTTCCATACCGGGAGTCGAACCCGGGCCGCCTGGGTGAAAACCAGGAATCCTAACCGCTAGACCATATGGGAAAGATGGAAGCAAAAATTTCTATTGCAAAAAGAAAAAAAACAAGAAAACAAAATTCAATTGTGAAGAATCGTTCTTGCACATGCAACACATTCCACACAGCAGTTGCCTTATTAGCACAGCAGGTAATGCGTCAGTCTCATATTTTGAAGGTCGTGAGTTCGAGCCTTACACGGGGCACTTTTCTAGCTATCTTTATGTTCCCTTTTTGACCTGAAAGCCATGATACTTTCTCTTTCACTACCAACGTGTTCTGCTTTAAAAAATAAAAAGATCCAAAAGCATTAACAGGAGGAAGGGTGCTTGACTGTTTTAACTTTTGGAGTTAATAGGGAGAGTTGGGAATGATTTGAGGGATAGGTTGAAAATGGGATCATCTGCAAAAGGAAGGAAGAAATCTCTAAAAGTCATCATGTTTAGCATTTGTGGCTGCAATGTGCAACTTCAATCTATACCGCTTAACTCTGCCACCAAGGTGTCGGCCTGTCCGTGTAGGTGCAAGTGTTAAAAAGGCTTATTCCCATACCAGAAGTCAAACTTGGACTGTATAGGAAACAGAGAACTCATGAGCACTAGACTACTTGTTAATTGCTCTAGTCCTTCAGTTGCAACACTAAAAAAAATAGTTCTCTACTTTAGGCAATGAATTTTACATTTAGAGGAAATTGCTTCCAAGTTTCTTCATTAGGTGCCACATCGGTTTCAGAACCTAGTGAGACTCACCCTCATACGGGGTCCTCTTCTAGCAAGACATTAGTACTGCAGGTCAAACATCAGTTATCAGATGTGAATTGAGTCAGATTCATCCTCACGCTGGGTCCTTTTCTAGTGAAACGGGATGAGGGGTTGTTGACTAGCTTAAATTTTGTAGTTAGAAGGCATGGCTGTTAATGATTTGAGGTATGATGCAAAAATGGGATCTTATGCAAAAGGAAGGAATGAAAAGCTATAAGCGGTCTGAAATTTGAGCTGCAATGGGAGACCTCAATGTTTATGCCTCAACTCTGCATCCATTCGATGTCGGTGCAAATTTAAAAACCAAGCATTCCCATACCGGGAGTCAAACCAGGGCCGCCTGGGGGAAAACCAGGAATCCTAACCGCTAGACCATATGGGAATGATGGGAGCAAAACTTTCTATTGCAAAGAAAAAAACTCACGCTGGGTCCTTTTCTAGTGAAGCGGGATGAGGGGTTGTTGACCAGCTTAAATTTTGTAGTTAGAAGACATGGCTGGGAATGATTTGAGGTATGATGCAAAAATGGGATCTTCTGCAAAAGGAAGGAAGAAATCACTAAAAGTCATCATGTTTTGCATTTGTGGCTGCAATGTGCAACTTCAATCTATACCGCTTAACTCTGCCACCAAGGTGTCGGCCTGTCCGTGTAGGTGCAAGTGTTAAAAGGCTTATTCCTATACCAGAAGTCAAACCTGGACTGTATGGGAAACAGAGGACTCATGAGCACTAGACTACTTGTTAATTGCTCTAGTCCTTCAGTTGCAACACAAAAAAAAATAGTTTTCTACTTTAGGCAATGAATTTTACATTCAGAGGAAACTGCTTCCAAGTTTCTTCATTAGGTGCCACATCAGTTTCAGAACCTAGTGAGACTGACCCTCATACGGGGTCCTCTTCTAGCAAGACATTAGTACTGCAGGTCAAACATCAGTTATCGGATCTGAATTGAGTCAGATTAATCCTCACGCTGGGTCCTTTTCTAGTGAAACGGGATGAGGGGTTGTTGACTAGCTTAAATTTTGTAGTTAGAAGGCATGACTGGGAATGATTTGAGGTATGATGCAAAAATGGGATCTTGCGCAAAAGGAAGGAATGAAAAGGTATAACCGGCCAGAAATTTGAGCTGCAATGGGTTACCTCAATGTTTATGCCTCAACTCTGCATCCATTCGATTTCGGTGCAAATTTAAAAACCAAGCATTCCCATACCGGGAGTCGAACCCGGGGCTCCTGGGTGAAAACAAGGAATCCGAAACGCTAGACCATATGGGAAAGATGGGGTCAAAACTTTCTATTGCAAAAAGAAAAAAAACAAGAAAACAAAATTCAATTTTGAAGAATCGTTCTTGCACATGCAACAACTGCCACACAGCAGTTGCCTCGTTAGCGCAGCAGGCAGCGCGTCAGTCTCATAATCTGAAGGTCGTGAGTTCGAGCCTCACACAGGGCACTTTTCTAGCTATCTTTATGTTCCCCTTTTGACCTGAAAGCCATGATACTTTCTTTTTCACTACCAACGTGTTCTGCTTTAAAAAATAAAAAGATCCAAAAGCATTAACAGGAGGAAGGGTGCTTCACTGCTTTAACTTTTGGAGTTAATAGGAGAGTTGGGAATGATTTGAGGGATATGTTGAAAATGGGATCTTCTGCAAAGGAAGGAAGAAATCACTAAAAGTCATCATGTTTAGCATTTGTGGCTGCAATGTGCAACTTCAATCTATACCGCTTAACTCTGCCACCAAGGTGTCGGCCTGTCCGTGTAGGTGCAAGTGTTAAAAAGGCTTATTCCCATACCAGAAGTCAAACCTGGACTGTATGGGAAACAGAGGACTCATGAGCACTAGACTACTTGTTAATTGCTCTAGTCCTTCAGTTGCAACACTAAAAAAATAGTTTTCTACTTTAGGCAATGAATTTTACATTCAGAGGAAACTGCTTCCAAGTTTCTTCATTAGGTGCCACATCGGTTTCAGAACCTAGTGAGACTGACCCTCATACGGGGTCCTCTTCTAGCAAGACATTAGTACTGCAGGTCAAACATCAGTTATCGGATCTGAATTGAGTCAGATTAATCCTCACGCTGGGTCCTTTTCTAGTGAAACGGGATGAGGGGTTGTTGACTAGCTTAAATTTTGTAGTTAGAAGGCATGGCTGGGAATGATTTGAGGTATGATGCAAAAATGGGATCTTGCGCAAAAGGAAGGAATGAAAAGCTATAAGCGGTCAGAAATTTGAGCTGCAATGGGTGACCTCAATGTTTATGCCTCAACTCTGCATCCATTCGATTTCGGTGCAAATTTAAAAACCAAGCATTCCCATACCGGGAGTCGAACCCGGGCCGCCTGGGTGAAAACCAGGAATCCTAACCGCTAGACCATATGGGAAAGATGGGAGCAAAACTTTCTATTGCAAAAAGAAAAAAACAAGAAAACAAAATTCAATTTTGAAGAATCGTTCTTGCACATGCAACAAATGCCACACAGCAGTTGCCTCGTTAGCGCAGCAGGTAGCGCGTCAGTCTCATAATCTGAAGGTCGTGAGTTCGAGCCTCACACGGGGCACTTTTCTAGCTATCTTTATGTTCCCCTTTTGACCTGAAAGCCATGATACTTTCTCTTTCACTACCAACGTGTTCTGCTTTAAAAAATAAAAAGATCCAAAAGCATTAACAGGAGGAAGGGTGCTTCACTGCTTTAACTTTTGGAGTTAATAGGGAGAGTTGGGAATGATTTGAGGGATATGTTGAAAATGGGATCTTCTGCAAAGGAAGGAAGAAATCACTAAAAGTCATCATGTTTAGCATTTGTGGCTGCAATGTGCAACTTCAATCTATACCGCTTAACTCTGCCACCAAGGTGTCGGCCTGTCCGTGTAGGTGCAAGTGTTAAAAAGGCTTATTCCCATACCAGAAGTCAAACCTGGACTGTATGGGAAACAGAGGACTCATGAGCACTAGACTACTTGTTAATTGCTCTAGTCCTTCAGTTGCAACACTAAAAAAATAGTTTTCTACTTTAGGCAATGAATTTTACATTCAGAGGAAACTGCTTCCAAGTTTCTTCATTAGGTGCCACATCGGTTTCAGAACCTAGTGAGACTGACCCTCATACGGGGTCCTCTTCTAGCAAGACATTAGTACTGCAGGTCAAACATCAGTTATCGGATCTGAATTGAGTCAGATTAATCCTCACGCTGGGTCCTTTTCTAGTGAAACGGGATGAGGGGTTGTTGACTAGCTTAAATTTTGTAGTTAGAAGGCATGGCTGGGAATGATTTGAGGTATGATGCAAAAATGGGATCTTGCGCAAAAGGAAGGAATGAAAAGCTATAAGCGGTCAGAAATTTGAGCTGCAATGGGTGACCTCAATGTTTATGCCTCAACTCTGCATCCATTCGATTTCGGTGCAAATTTAAAAACCAAGCATTCCCATACCGGGAGTCGAACCCGGGCCGCCTGGGTGAAAACCAGGAATCCTAACCGCTAGACCATATGGGAAAGATGGGAGCAAAACTTTCTATTGCAAAAGAAAAAAACAAGAAAACAAAATTCAATTTTGAAGAATCGTTCTTGCACATGCAACAAATGCCACACAGCAGTTGCCTCGTTAGCGCAGCAGGTAGCGCGTCAGTCTCATAATCTGAAGGTCGTGAGTTCGAGCCTCACACGGGGCACTTTTCTAGCTATCTTTATGTTCCCCTTTTGACCTGAAAGCCATGATACTTTCTCTTTCACTACCAACGTGTTCTGCTTTAAAAATAAAAAGATCCAAAAGCATTAACAGGAGGAAGGGTGCTTCACTGCTTTAACTTTTGGAGTTAATAGGGAGAGTTGGGAATGATTTGAGGGATATGTTGAAAATGGGATCTTCTGCAAAAGGAAGAAATCACTAAAAGTCATCATGTTTAGCATTTGTGGCTGCAATGTGCAACTTCAATCTATACCGCTTAACTCTGCCACCAAGGTGTCGGCCTGTCCGTGTAGGTGCAAGTGTTAAAAGGCTTATTCCCATACCAGAAGTCAAACCTGGACTGTATGGGAAACAGAGGACTCATGAGCACTAGACTACTTGTTAATTGCTCTAGTCCTTCAGTTGCAACACTAAAAAAAATAGTTTTCTACTTTAGGCAATGAATTTTACATTCAGAGGAAACTGCTTCCAAGTTTCTTCATTAGGTGCCACATCGGTTTCAGAACCTAGTGAGACTGACCCTCATACGGGGTCCTCTTCTAGCAAGACATTAGTACTGCAGGTCAAACATCAGTTATCGGATCTGAATTGAGTCAGATTAATCCTCACGCTGGGTCCTTTTCTAGTGAAACGGGATGAGGGGTTGTTGACTAGCTTAAATTTTGTAGTTAGAAGGCATGGCTGGGAATGATTTGAGGTATGATGCAAAAATGGGATCTTGCGCAAAAGGAAGGAATGAAAAGCTATAAGCGGTCAGAAATTTGAGCTGCAATGGGTGACCTCAATGTTTATGCCTCAACTCTGCATCCATTCGATTTCGGTGCAAATTTAAAAACCAAGCATTCCCATACCGGGAGTCGAACCCGGGCCGCCTGGGTGAAAACCAGGAATCCTAACCGCTAGACCATATGGGAAAGATGGGAGCAAAACTTTCTATTGCAAAAAGAAAAAAACAAGAAAACAAAATTCAATTTTGAAGAATCGTTCTTGCACATGCAACAAATGCCACACAGCAGTTGCCTCGTTAGCGCAGCAGGTAGCGCGTCAGTCTCATAATCTGAAGGTCGTGAGTTCGAGCCTCACACGGGGCACTTTTCTAGCTAGCTTTATGTTCCCCTTTTGACCTGAAAGCCATGATACTTTCTCTTTCACTACCAACGTGTTCTGCTTTAAAAATAAAAAGATCCAAAAGCATTAACAGGAGGAAGGGTGCTTCACTGCTTTAACTTTTGGAGTTAATAGGGAGAGTTGGGAATGATTTGAGGGATATGTTGGAAAATGGGATCTTCTGCAAGGAAGGAAGAAATCACTAAAAGTCATCATGTTTAGCATTTGTGGCTGCAATGTGCAACTTCAATCTATACCGCTTAACTCTGCCACCAAGGTGTCGGCCTGTCCGTGTAGGTGCAAGTGTTAAAAGGCTTATTCCCATACCAGAAGTCAAACCGGGACTGTATGGGGAAACAGAGGACCCATGAGCACTAGACTCACTTGTTAATTGCTCTAGTCCTTCAGTTGCAACACTAAAAAAATAGTTTTCTACTGGACACTATTAAACTTAGCCAGCCACAGCTGAAACCACTGATTTATGGTATTGCTATTTTGGCAATTGAATTTCACCCCAGAAAAAAATATATCCGTTGCCGTACACTATTAAACTTGGCCAGCCACAGCTGAAACCACTGATTTATAGTATTGCTATTTTGGCAATTGAATTTCACCCCAGAAAAGAAATCTATCCCTTGCCGTACACTATTAAACTTGGCCAGCCACTGCTGGGAAAGCAGATTTACTGTATTTCTATTTTTGCTACTGACTTTCACCCCAGAAAATAATATACCCTTTTACTGACAGATTTAAACAAAGCCTTCAACTGCTGGAACAACAGTTTTACTTTTTTTCTATTTTTGCAACTGAATTTCACCTCAGAAAATAATATATCCTTTGCCTTACACTATTAAACTTGGCCAGCCACAGCTGAAACCACTGATTTATGGTATTGCTATTTTGGCAATTGAATTTCACCCCAGAAAAAAATATATCCTTTGCCGTACCTGTTCAAAGCTTTGTAAATTCCCGCTTTCTGTAGGGCTGTGGATCGGATTCCACTCCGTGCGGCCAATACAAGTGCGCGAACGTTTTGCCAGTACGGCCTTCATCAGGCACTGTAAGTAACATAATACAAAATTATAAGTAAAGTGAAAACCATACACAGTGGTGAAACACCGCCAAATTACACAAATAGTATACATATATAGTATATAGTATATCCCACATGTAGGTCCGTAGCTTTGACGACTCGATGCTTGGTCATTATATCGAAATCAACAATCGCCGGACTATATCGCATCAGGTTAAGGGTGAAAACAGCGGTAAACAATTATACAATAGTCTTGTAGTGATATAGGTATGGGATATAACCATCCCCTATTAAAAATGAATAGTCATCTAGATGCAGTCAGTAGTTATGTAAGCAGTCTAATTAAAGGACTAAATGTCAAATCACTTACCTATGCCGCAATGGAGAAGGATTGGAGGTGGGAGAGATGTAGTAACGAAGAGAAAGGGCCTGCCAGCCGCCCACTAAGGGGCCTGCCACCTTTGCCGTACACTATTAAACTTGGCCAGCCACTGCTGGGACACCAGATTTACTGTATTTCTATTTTTGCTACTGAGACTTTCACCCCAAAAATAATATATCCTTTGACCGACACTAGGGAAATTGTCCAGTCACAGCTGGAAAACCAGATTCAGGGTATTGCTATTTTGGCAATTAAATTTCACCCCAGAAAAAATATACCCTTTTACAGACAGATTTAAACTAGGCCTGCAACAGCTGAAACCATTGATTTATGGTATTGCTATTTTGGCAATTGAATTTCACCCCAGAACAAAATATATCCTTTGCCATACACTATTAAACTTGGCCAGCCACTGCTGGGACAGCAGATTTACTGTATTTTTATTTTTGCTACTGACTTTCACCCCAGAAAATAATATACCCTTTTACGGACAGATTTAAACGAAGCCTGCAACAGCTGGAACAACAGTTTTACTGTATTTCTATTTTTGCAACTGAATTTCACCGCGTAAAATAATATATCCTTTGGCGGACACTAAGAAACTTGGCCAGCCACAGCTGAAACCACTGATTTATGGTATTGCTATTTTGGCAATTGAATTTCACCCCAGAAAAAAATGTACCCTTTACGGATAGATCTAAACTAGGCGTGCAACAGCTGGAACACCAGATTCAGGGTATTGCTATTTTGGCAATTGAATTTCACACCAGAACAAAATATATCCTTTGCCAGACACTATTAAACTTGGCCAGCCACAGCTGAAACCAATGATTTATGGTATTGCTATTTTGGCAATTGAATTTCACCGCAGAAAAAAAATATATCTTTTGCCGTACACTATTAAACTTGGCCAGCCACAGCTGAAACCACTGATTTATGGTACTGCTATTGTGGCAAATGAATTTCACCCCAGAACAAAATATATCCTATGCCGGACACTATTAAACTTGGCCAGCCACTGCTGGGACACCAGATTTACGGTATTGCTATGTTGGCAAATGAATTTCACCCCAGAACAAAATATATCCTTTGCGGAACACTATTAAACTTGGCCAGCCACAGCTGAAACCACTAATTTATAGTATTGCTATTTTGGCAATTGAATTTCACCCCAGAACAAAATATATCCTTTGCCGTACACTATTAAACTTGGCCAGCCAAAGCTGAAACCACTGATTTATGGTATTGCTATTTTGGCAATTGAATTTCACCCCAGAACAAAATATATGTTTTGGCGGACACTATTATAGTTTGCCAGCCAGTGCTGGGACACCAGATTTAGGAGATTGCTATTTTGGCAATTGAATTTCACCACATAAAATAATCTATCCTTTGCTAGACAGCAGACAGTATTACACTTCCACAGCTGGAACACCAGATTTAGGGGATTGCAATTTTGGCAATTGAATTTAACCCCTTAATAAAATATAGAAATTTCTATCCTGAGTTTCTAGGGGTGACAATAAGCACAGCCAAGCCCCTGATGTAGGATATAGCAAAAAAATGTCAGACTAGTATCTCACGGGGGCTGAGCTTTCTGCCTGCCCCCATGCTCACATGGCCGGTCCCTGCCAACCTTCACCAGAGGGGCCGGTCCGATCAACAAGCCCGCACTGCAGCCGCCAGTCTCCCTCTACAGGTAGACAGATGTCTGGTACACTAGTATTGATGGATTGATGGACTTGGTGGCAGCTTGTGCTGGTGCACCATAAGTCACAAAATGGCCGCCGATCACCCCAGAAAAAGTGACAGAAAAACGCTCTGTGCAGCCTAAAAACCAGTGAGCAATTAACTAGCAGAAGTTGAATGATTCATAGCTGTAGATTGATCACTTCATTTGGTGCTTTTGTTGACTTTTCCCTGCCTAATCTCGCCCTCACAGAAGCTGCGTCCTTTCCCTACACTAATCAGAGCAGTGTGACGTGCGGCTCTACGTGACTCCAGCTTAAATAGAGGCTTGGTCACATGCTGCACTTGGCCAATCACCAATTAGTAGGCATGGCTGTGATGTCTTCTTAGGGCAAAAAGTAAAACGCTAGCTGATTGGCTGCTGTGCAGCCCTTCAGAAAGCAGGAAGAAATCGCCGTACAACGGACCCGAACCTGAACTTTTTGAAAATGTTCGGGTCCGGGTCCGTGTCCGAACACCCCAAAATTCGGTACGAACCCGAACTATGCTTGAACTGTTCACTCAACACTAGTCATGAGCACTAGAATACTTGTTAATTGCTCTAGTCCTTCAGTTGCCACACTTAAAAAAAATAGTTTTCTGTTTTAGGCAATCAATTTTTCATTCAGAGTAAACAGCTTCCACGTTTCTTCATTAGGTGCCACATTGGTTTTGAACCTAGTGAAACTGATCCTCATACGGGGTCCTTTTGTAGCAAGACATTAGCGCAGAAAATCGAACATCAGTTATCGGATCTGTGTTAAGTCAGATTAATCCTGACGCTGGGTCCTTTTCTAGTGAAACGGGATGAGGGGTTGTTGACTAGCTTAAATTTTGTAGTTAGAAGGCATGGCTGTGAATGATTTGAGGTATGATGCAAAAATGTGATCATGCGCAAAGGAAGGAATGAAAAGCTATAAGCGGTCAGAAATTTGAACAGCAATGGGAGACCTCAATGTGTATGCTTTAACTCTGCATCCATTCAATGTCAGTGCAAATTTAAAACCAATCATTCCAACATCGGAGTCGAACCCAGGCCACCCGGGTTAAAACTAGAAATCCTAACCACTAGACTATATGGGAAAGATGGCAGCCAAACTTTCAATTGCAAAAGAAAAAACAAGAAAAAAAATTCCACTTTGAAAAATCGTTCTTGCACATGCGACACAGGCGACACAGGCGACACAGGCGACACATGCCTCTCAGCAGTTGCCTCATTAGCGCAGCAGGTAGCGCGTAAGTCTCATAATCTAAAGGTTGTGAGTGCAATCCTCACACGGGGCACTTTTCTAGCTAGGTTTATGTTCCCTTTTGACCTGAAAGCCATGATACTTTCTTTTCACTACCGACGTGTTTTGCTTTAAAAAATAAAGAGATCCAAAAGCATGGACAGGAGGAAGGCTGCTTTACTGCTGTAACTTTTGGAGTTAATAGGGAGAGTTGGGAATGATTTGAGGGATGGGTTGAAAATGGGATCATCTGAAAAAGGAAGGAAGAAATCACTAAAGTCGTCATGTTTAGCATTTTGGCCGCAATGTGCAACTTCAATTAATACCGCTTAACAATGCCACCAAGGTGTCGGCATTTCCGTGTAGGTGCAAGTGTTAAAAATTCTTATTTTCATACCAGAAGTCAAACCTGGACTGTATGGGAAACAGAGGACTCATGAGCACTAGACTACTTGTTAATTGCTCTAGTCCTTCAGTTGCAACACTTAAAAAAAAAAAGTTTTCTGCTTTAGGCAATGAATTTTACATTCAGAGGAAACTGCTTCCAAGTTTCTTCATTAGGTGCCACATCGGTTTCGGAACCTAGTGAGACTGACCCTCATACGAGGTCCTTTTCTAGTAAGAAATTAGTGCTGCAGGTCGAACATCAGTTATCGGATCTGAATTGAGTCAGATTAATCCTCACGCTGGGTCCTTTTCTAGTTAAACGTGATGAGGGGTTGTTGACTAGCTTAAATTTTGTAGTTAGAAGGCAAGGCTGGGAATGATTTGAGGTA
This sequence comes from Bufotes viridis, assembly GCA_033119425.1. NCBI lineage: Eukaryota > Metazoa > Chordata > Amphibia > Anura > Bufonidae > Bufotes > Bufotes viridis. Next base: position 29,589,594 of record CM065590.1, read on the forward strand.
TGATGCAAAAATGTGATCTTGCGCAAAACAAAGGAATGAAAAGCTATAGGCGGTCAGAAATTTGAGCTTCAATGGAAGACCTCAATGTTTATGCCTCAACTCTGCATCCATTCGATGTCGGTGCAAACTTAAAAACCAAGCATTCCCATACCGGGAGTCGAACCCGGGCCGTCTGGGTGAAAACCAGAAATCCTAACCGCTAGACCATATGGGAAAGATAGGACCAAAACTTTCTATTGCAAAAAGAAAAAAAACAAGAAAACAAAATTCAATTTTGAAGAATCGTTCTTGCACATGCAACACATTCCTCACAGCAGTTGCCTCTTTAGCGCAGCAGGTAGCGCGTCAGTCTCATATTCTGAAGGTCGTGAGTTCGAGCCTCACATGGGCCACTTTTCTAGCTAGCTTTATGTGCAATGAGGGGTTGTTGACTAGCTTAAATTTTGTAGTTAGAAGGCATGGCTGGGAATGATTTGAGGTATGATGCAAAAATGGGATCTTCTGCAAAAGGAAGGAAGAAAGCACTAACAGTCTTCATGTTTAGCATTTTTAGTCGCAATGTGCAACTTCAATCTATACCGCTTAACTCTGCCATCAAGGTGTCGGCCTGTCCGTGTAGGTGCAAGTGTTAAAAAGGCTTTTTCCCATTCCAGAAGTCAAACCTGGACTGTATGGGAAACAGAGGACTCATGAGTAGAGATGAGCGAACATTAAAAAAAAGTCCGGTGTTCGGGTGGTGGTAAGTCGCGCATCCCGTTATGGATTCCACTATAGCGGCATATGGAATCCATAAGGGGCGGCTGCCACCAACCCGAACTGTTGAACAGCCGAAGGACCTGGGGGTGACGTCACTGTCATGTGATCAGTGCAGGGTGCGGGGCTCAGCACTGGATTTGATCCCGTGCTGAGCCACGCCCCCTGCATTGATCACATGACAGTGACGTCACCTCAGGTCCTTCGGCTTTTCAACAGTTCGGGTTGGTGGCAGCCGACCCTTATGGATTCCATATGCCGCTATAGTGGAATCCATAACAGGATGCGCGACATATCAAACACCCTAACGCCGAACAACGGACTTTTTTTTAATGTTCGCTCATCTCTACTCATGAGCACTAGACTACTTGTTAATTGCTCTAGTCCTTCAGTTGCAACACTAAAAAAAAATAGTTTTCTACTTTAGGCAATGAATTTCACATTCAGAGGAAACTGCTTCCAAGTTTCTTCATTAGGTGCCACATCGGTTTCAGAACTCAACTCTGCATCCATTCGATGTCGGTGCAAATTTAAAAACCAAGCATTTCCATACCGGGAGTCGAACCCGGGCCGCCTGGGTGAAAACCAGGAATCCTAACCGCTAGACCATATGGGAAAGATGGAAGCAAAAATTTCTATTGCAAAAAGAAAAAAAACAAGAAAACAAAATTCAATTGTGAAGAATCGTTCTTGCACATGCAACACATTCCACACAGCAGTTGCCTTATTAGCACAGCAGGTAATGCGTCAGTCTCATATTTTGAAGGTCGTGAGTTCGAGCCTTACACGGGGCACTTTTCTAGCTATCTTTATGTTCCCTTTTTGACCTGAAAGCCATGATACTTTCTCTTTCACTACCAACGTGTTCTGCTTTAAAAATAAAAAGATCCAAAAGCATTAACAGGAGGAAGGGTGCTTGACTGTTTTAACTTTTGGAGTTAATAGGAGAGTTGGGAATGATTTGAGGGATAGGTTGAAAATGGGATCATCTGCAAAAGGAAGGAAGAAATCTCTAAAAGTCATCATGTTTAGCATTTGTGGCTGCAATGTGCAACTTCAATCTATACCGCTTAACTCTGCCACCAAGGTGTCGGCCTGTCCGTGTAGGTGCAAGTGTTAAAAGGCTTATTCCCATACCAGAAGTCAAACTTGGACTGTATAGGAAACAGAGAACTCATGAGCACTAGACTACTTGTTAATTGCTCTAGTCCTTCAGTTGCAACACTAAAAAAAATAGTTCTCTACTTTAGGCAATGAATTTTACATTTAGAGGAAATTTCTTCCAAGTTTCTTCATTAGGTGCCACATCGGTTTCAGAACCTAGTGAGACTCACCTCATACGGGGTCCTCTTCTAGCAAGACATTAGTACTGCAGGTCAAACATCAGTTATCAGATGTGAATTGAGTCAGATTCATCCTCACGCTGGGTCCTTTTCTAGTGAAACGGGATGAGGGGTTGTTGACTAGCTTAAATTTTGTAGTTAGAAGGCATGGCTGTTAATGATTTGAGGTATGATGCAAAAATGGGATCTTATGCAAAAGGAAGGAATGAAAAGCTATAAGCGGTCTGAAATTTGAGCTGCAATGGGAGACCTCAATGTTTATGCCTCAACTCTGCATCCATTCGATGTCGGTGCAAATTTAAAAACCAAGCATTCCCATACCGGGAGTCAAACCAGGGCCGCCTGGGGGAAAACCAGGAATCCTAACCGCTAGACCATATGGGAATGATGGGAGCAAAACTTTCTATTGCAAAAAGAAAAAAAACTCACGCTGGGTCCTTTTCTAGTGAAACGGGATGAGGGGTTGTTGACCAGCTTAAATTTTGTAGTTAGAAGACATGGCTGGGAATGATTTGAGGTATGATGCAAAAATGGGATCTTCTGCAAAAGGAAGGAAGAAATCACTAAAAGTCATCATGTTTTGCATTTGTGGCTGCAATGTGCAACTTCAATCTATACCGCTTAACTCTGCCACCAAGGTGTCGGCCTGTCCGTGTAGGTGCAAGTGTTAAAAAGGCTTATTCCTATACCAGAAGTCAAACCTGGACTGTATGGGAAACAGAGGACTCATGAGCACTAGACTACTTGTTAATTGCTCTAGTCCTTCAGTTGCAACACAAAAAGAAAAATAGTTTTCTACTTTAGGCAATGAATTTTACATTCAGAGGAAACTGCTTCTAAGTTTCTTCATTAGGTGCCACATCAGTTTCAGAACCTAGTGAGACTGACCCTCATACGGGGTCCTCTTCTAGCAAGACATTAGTACTGCAGGTCAAACATCAGTTATCGGATCTGAATTGAGTCAGATTAATCCTCACGCTGGGTCCTTTTCTAGTGAAACGGGATGAGGGGTTGTTGACTAGCTTAAATTTTGTAGTTAGAAGGCATGACTGGGAATGATTTGAGGTATGATGCAAAAATGGGATCTTGCGCAAAAGGAAGGAATGAAAAGGTATAACCGGCCAGAAATTTGAGCTGCAATGGGTTACCTCAATGTTTATGCCTCAACTCTGCATCCATTCGATTTCGGTGCAAATTTAAAACCAAGCATTCCCATACCGGAGTCGAACCCGGGCCGCCTGAGTGAAAACCAGGAATCCTAACCGCTAGACCATATGGGAAAGATGGAGCAAAACTTTCTATTGCAAAAAGAAAAAACAAGAAAACAAAATTCAATTTGAAGAATCGTTCTTGCACATGCAACAACTGCCACACAGCAGTTGCCTCGTTAGCGCAGCAGGTAGCGCGTCAGTCTCATAATCTGAAGGTCGTGAGTTCGGAGCCTCACACGGGGCACTTTTCTAGCTATCTTTATGTTCCCTTTTGACCTGAAAGCCATGATACTTTCTCTTTCACTACCAACGTGTTCTGCTTTAAAAATAAAAGATCCAAAAGCATTAACAGGAGGAAGGGTGCTTCACTGCTTTAACTTTTGGAGTTAATAGGGAGAGTTGGGAATGATTTGAGGGATATGTTGAAAATGGGATCTTCTGCAAAAGGAAGGAAGAAATCACTAAAAGTCATCATGTTTAGCATTTGTGGCTGCAATGTGCAACTTCAATCTATACCGCTTAACTCTGCCACCAAGGTGTCGGCCTGTCCGTGTAGGTGCAAGTGTTAAAAGGCTTATTCCCATACCAGAAGTCAAACCTGGACTGTATGGGAAACAGAGGACTCATGAGCACTAGACTACTTGTTAATTGCTCTAGTCCTTCAGTTGCAACACTAAAAAAATAGTTTTCTACTTTAGGCAATGAATTTTACATTCAGAGGAAACTGCTTCAAGTTTCTTCATTAGGTGCCACATCGGTTTCAGAACCTAGTGAGACTGACCCTCATACGGGGTCCTCTTCTAGCAAGACATTAGTACTGCAGGTCAAACATCAGTTATCGGATCTGAATTGAGTCAGATTAATCCTCACGCTGGGTCCTTTTCTAGTGAAGCGGGATGAGGGTTGTTGACTAGCTTAAATTTTGTAGTTAGAAGGCATGGCTGGGAATGATTTGAGGTATGATGCAAAAATGGGATCTTACGCAAAGGAAGGAATGAAAAGCTATAAGCGGTCTGAAATTTGAGCTGCAATGGGTGACCTCAATGTTTATGCCTCAACTCTGCATCCATTCGATTTCGGTGCAAATTTAAAAACCAAGCATTCCCATACCGGGAGTCAGAACCAGGGCCGCCTGGGTGAAAACCAGGAATCCTAACCGCTAGACCATATGGGAAAGATAGGAGCAAAACTTTCTATTGCAAAAGAAAAAAACAAGAAACTAATTTTGAAGAATCGTTCTGCACATCAACATGCCACACAGCAGTTGCCTCGTTAGCGCATCGGTAGTGCGTCAGTCTCATAATCTGAGGTGTGATTCGGCCTCACCGGGCACTTTTCTAGCTATCTTTATGTTCCCTTGACCTGAAAGCCATGATACTTTCTCTTTCACTACCAACGTGTTCTGCTTTAAAATAAAAAGATCAAAGCATTAACAGGAGGAAGGGTGCTTACTCTTAACTTTTGAGTAATAGGAGGTTGGGAATGATTTGAGGATATGTTGAAAATGGGATCTTCTGCAAAAGGAAGGAAGAAATCACTAAAAGTCATCATGTTTTAGCATTTGTGGCTGCAATGTGCAACTTCAATCTATACCGCTTAACTCTGCCACCAAGGTGTCGGCCTGTCCATGTAGGTGCAAGTGTTAAAAGGCTTATTCCCATACCAGAAGTCAAACCTGGACTGTATGGGAAACAGAGGACTCATGAGCACTAGACTACTTGTTAATTGCTCTAGTCCTTCAGTTGCAACACTAAAAAAAATAGTTTTCTACTTTAGGCAATGAATTTTACATTCAGAGGAAACTGCTTCCAAGTTTCTTCATTAGGTGCCACATCGGTTTCAGAACCTAGTGAGACTGACCCTCATACGGGGTCCTCTTCTAGCAAGACATTAGTACTGCAGGTCAAACATCAGTTATCGGATCTGAATTGAGTCAGATTAATCCTCACGCTGGGTCCTTTTCTAGTGAAAGCGGGATGAGGGGTTGTTGACTAGCTTAAATTTTGTAGTTAGAAGGCATGGCTGGGAATGATTTGAGGTATGATGCAAAAATGGGATCTTGCGCAAAGGAAGGAATGAAAAGCTATAAGCGGTCAGAAATTTGAGCTGCAATGGGTTACCTCAATGTTTATGCCTCAACTCTGCATCCATTCGATTTCGGTGCAAATTTAAAAACCAAGCATTCCCATACCGGAGTCGAACCCGGGCCGCCTGAGTGAAAACCAGGAATCCTAACCGCTAGACCATATGGGAAAGATGGGAGCAAAACTTTCTATTGCAAAAGAAAAAACAAGAAAACAAAATTCAATTTTGAAGAATGGTTCTTGCACATGCAACAACTGCCACACAGCAGTTGCCTCGTTAAGCGCAGCAGGTAGCGCGTCAGTCTCATAATCTGAAGGTCGTGAGTTCGAGCCTCACACGGGCACTTTTCTAGCTATCTTTATGTTCCCTTTTGACCTGAAAGCCATGATACTTTCTCTTTCACTACCAACGTGTTCTGCTTTAAAAATAAAAAGATCCAAAAGCATTAACAGGAGGAAGGGTGCTTCACTGCTTTAACTTTTGGAGTTAATAGGGAGAGTTGGGAATGATTTGAGGATATGTTGAAAATGGGATCTTCTGCAAGGAAGGAAGAAATCACTAAAAGTCATCATGTTTAGCATTTGTGGCTGCAATGTGCAACTTCAATCTATACCGCTTAACTCTGCCACCAAGGTGTCGGCCTGTCCGTGTAGGTGCAAGTGTTAAAGGCTTATTCCCATACCAGAAGTCAAACCTGGACTGTATGGGAAACAGAGGACTCATGAGCACTAGACTACTTGTTAATTGCTCTAGTCCTTCAGTTGCAACACTAAAAAAATAGTTTTCTACTTTAGGCAATGAATTTTACATTCAGAGGAAACTGCTTCCAAGTTTCTTCATTAGGTGCCACATCGGTTTCAGAACCTAGTGAGACTGACCCTCATACGGGGTCCTCTTCTAGCAAGACATTAGTACTGCAGGTCAAACATCAGTTATCGGATCTGAATTGAGTCAGATTAATCCTCACGCTGGGTCCTTTTCTAGTGAAACGGGATGAGGGGTTGTTGACTAGCTTAAATTTTGTAGTTAGAAGGCATGGCTGGGAATGATTTGAGGTATGATGCAAAAATGGGATCTTGCGCAAAAGGAAGGGAATGAAAAGCTATAAGCGGTCAGAAATTTGAGCTGCAATGGGTGACCTCAATGTTTATGCCTCAACTCTGCATCCATTCGATTTCGTGCAAATTTAAAAACCAAGCATTCCCATACCGGGAGTCGAACCCAGGCCGCCTGGGTGAAAACCAGGAATCCTAACCGCTAGACCATATGGGAAAGATGGGAGCAAAACTTTCTATTGCAAAAGAAAAAACAAGAAAACAAAATTCAATTTGAAGAATCGTTCTGCACATGCAACAAATGCCACACAGCAGTTGCCTCGTTAGCGCAGCAGGTAGCGCATCAGTCTCATAATCTGAAGGTCGTGAGTTCGAGCCTCACACGGGCACTTTTCTAGCTATCTTTATGTTCCCTTTGACCTGAAAGCCATGATACTTTCTCTTTCACTACCAACGTGTTCTGCTTTAAAAATAAAAAGATCCAAAAGCATTAACAGGAGGAAGGGTGCTTCACTGCTTTAACTTTTGGAGTTAATAGGAGAGTTGGGAATGATTTGAGGGATATGTTGAAAATGGGATCTTCTGCAAAGGAAGGAAGAAATCACTAAAAGTCATCATGTTTAGCATTTGTGGCTGCAATGTGCAACTTCAATCTATACCGCTTAACTCTGCCACCAAGGTGTCGGCCTGTCCGTGTAGGTGCAAGTGTTAAAAGGCTTATTCCCATACCAGAAGTCAAACCTGGACTGTATGGGAAACAGAGGACTCATGAGCACTAGACTACTTGTTAATTGCTCTAGTCCTTCAGTTGCAACACTAAAAAAAATAGTTTTCTACTTTAGGCAATGAATTTTACATTCAGAGGAAACTGCTTCCAAGTTTCTTCATTAGGTGCCACATCGGTTTCAGAACCTAGTGAGACTGACCCTCATACAGGGTCCTCTTCTAGCAAGACATTAGTACTGCAGGTCAAACATCAGTTATCGGATCTGAATTGAGTCAGATTAATCCTCACGCTGGGTCCTTTTCTAGTGAAACGGGATGAGGGGTTGTTGACTAGCTTAAATTTTGTAGTTAGAAGGCATGGCTGGGAATGATTTGAGGTATGATGCAAAAATGGGATCTTGCGCAAAGGAAGGAATGAAAAGCTATAAGCGGTCAGAAATTTGAGCTGCAATGGGTGACCTCAATGTTTATGCCTCAACTCTGCATCCATTCGATTCGGTGCAAATTTAAAAACCAAGCATTCCCATACCGGGAGTCGAACCCGGGCCGCCTGGGTGAGAAACCAGGAATCCTAACCGCTAGACCATATGGGAAAGATGGGAGCAAAACTTTCTATTGCAAAAAGAAAAACAAGAAAACAAAATTCAATTTTGAAGAATCGTTCTTGCACATGCAACAAATGCCACACAGCAGTTGCCTCGTTAGCGCAGCAGGTAGCTGCGTCAGTCTCATAATCTGAAGGTCGTGAGTTCGAGCCTCACACGGGCACTTTTCTAGCTAGCTTTATGTTCCCTTTGACCTGAAAGCCATGATACTTTCTCTTCACTACCAACGTGTTCTGCTTTAAAAATAAAAGATCCAAAAGCATTAACAGGAGGAAGGGTGCTTCACTGCTTTAACTTTTGGAGTTAATAGGAGAGTTGGGAATGATTTGAGGGATATGTTGAAAATGGGATCTTCTGCAAAAGGAAGAAATCACTAAAAGTCATCATGTTTAGCATTTGTGGCTGCAATGTACAACTTCAATCTATACCGCTAACTCTGCCACCAAGGTGTCGGCCTGTCCGTGTAGGTGCAAGTGTTAAAAAGGCTTATTCCCATACCAGAAGTCAAACCTGGACTGTATGGGAAACAGAGGACTTATGAGCACTAGACTACTTGTTAATTGCTCTAGTCCTTCAGTTGCAACACTAAAAAAAATAGTTTTCTACTTTAGGCAATGAATTTTACATTCAGAGGAAACTGCTCAAGTTTCTTCATTAGGTGCCACATCGGTTTAAGAACCTAGTGAGACTGACCTCATATGGAGTCCTCTTCTAGCAAGACATTAGTTCTGCAGGTCAAACATCAGTTATCGGATCTGAATTGAGGTCAGATTAATCCTCACGCTGGGTCCTTTTCTAGTGAAACGGGATGAGGGGTTGTTGACTAGCTTAAATTTTGTAGTTAGAAGGCATGGCTGGGAATGATTTGAGGTATGATGCAAAAATGGGATCTTGCGCAAAAGGAAGGAATGAAAGCTATAAGCGGTCAGAAATTTGAGCTGCAATGGGTGACCTCAATGTTTATGCCTCAACTCTGCATCCATTCGATTTCGGTGCAAATTTAAAAACCAAGCATTCCCATACCGGGAGTCGAACCCGGCCGCCTGGGTGAAAACCAGGAATCCTAACCGCTAGACCATATTGGAAAGATGGGGACAAAACTTTCTATTGCAAAAGAAAAAAACAAGAAAACAAAATTCAATTTTGAAGAATCGTTCTTGCACTATGCAAAATTGCAACATAGCAGTTGCCTTGTTTGCGCAGCAGCAGTGTCAGTCAGTCTCATAATCTGAAGGTCGTGAGTTCGAGCGTCACATGGAGCACTTTTCTAGCTATCTTTATGTTCCCTTTGACCTGAAAGCCATGATACTTTCTCTTTCACTACCAACGTGTTCTGCTTTAAAAATAAAAGATCCAAAAGCATTAACAGGAGGACAGCGTGCTTCACTGCTTTAACTTTTGGAGTTAATAGGAGAGTTGGGAATGATTTGAGGATAGGTTGAAAATGGGAGCTTCTGCAAAGGAAGGAAGAAATCACTAAAAGTCATCATGTTTAGCATTTGTGGCTGCAATGTGCAACTTTAATCTATACCGCTTAACTCTGCCACCAAGGTGTCGGCCTGTCCGTGTAGGTGCAAGTGTTAAAAAGGCTTATTCCCATACCAGAAGTCAAACCTGGACTGTATGGGAAACAGAGGACTTATGAGCACTAGATTACTTGTTAATTGCTCTAGTCCTTCAGTTGCAACACTAAAAAAAAAATAGTTTTCTACTTTAGGCAATGAATTTTACATTCAGAGGAAACTGCTTCCAAGTTTCTTCATTAGGTGCCACATCGGTTTAAGAACCTAGTGAGACTGACCCTCATATGGGGTCCTCTTCTAGCAAGACATTAGTTCTGCAGGTCAAACATCAGTTATCGGATCTGAATTGAGTCAGATTAATCCTCACGCTGGGTCCTTTTCTAGTGAAACGGGATGAGGGGTTGTTGACTAGCTTAAATTTTGTAGTTAGAAGGCATGGCTGGGAATGATTTGAGGTATGATGCAAAAATGGGATCTTGCGCAAAGGAAGGAATGAAAAGCTATAAGCGGTCAGAAATTTGAGCTGCAATGGGTGACCTCAATGTTTATGCCTCAACTCTGCATCCATTCGATTTCGGCGCAAATTTAAAAACCAAGCATTCCCATACCGGGAGTCGAACCCGGGCCGCCTGGGTGAAAACCAGGAATCCTAACCGCTAGACCATATGGGAAAGATGGGGACAAAACTTTCTATTGCAAAAAGAAAAAAACAAGAAAACAAAATTCAATTTTGAAGAATCGTTCTTGCACATGCAACAAATGCACACAGCCGTTGCCTTGTTAGCGCAGCAGGTAGCACGTCAGTCTCATAATCTGAAGGTCGTGAGTTTGAGCCTCACACGGGGCCCTTTTCTAGCTATCTTTATGTTCCCCTTTGACCTGAAAGCCATGATACTTTCTCTTTCACTACCAACGTGTTCTGCTTTAAAAATAAAAGATCCAAAAGCATTAACAGGAGGACGCGTGCTTCACTGCTTTAACTTTTGGAGTTAATAGGAGAGTTGGGAATGATTTGAGGGATAGGTTGAAAATAGGAGCTTCTGCAAAAGGAAGGAAGAAATCACTAAAAGTCATCATGTTTAGCATTTGTGGCTGCAATGTGCAACTTCAATCTATACCGCTTAACTCTGCCACCAAGGTGTCGGCCTGTCCGTGTAGGTGCAAGTGTTAAAAGGCTTATTCCCATACCAGAAGTCAAACCTGGACTGTATGGGAAACAGAGGACTTATGAGCACTAGACTACTTGTTAATTGCTCTAGTCCTTCAGTTGCAACACTAAAAAAAAAATAGTTTTCTACTTTAGGCAATGAATTTTACATTCAGAGGAAACTGCTTCCAAGTTTCTTCATTAGGTGCCACATCGGTTTCAGGACCTAGTGAGACTGACCCTCATATGGGGTCCTCTTCTAGCAAGACATTAGTTCTGCAGGTCAAACATCAGTTATCGGATCTGAATTGAGTCAGATTAATCCTCACGCTGGGTCCTTTTCTAGTGAAACGGGATGAGGGGTTGTTGACTAGCTTAAATTTTGTAGTTAGAAGGCATGGCTGGGAATGATTTGAGGTATGATGCAAAAATGGGATCTTGCGCAAAGGAAGGAATGAAAAGCTATAAGCGGTCAGAAATTTGAGCTGCAATGGGTGACCTCAATGTCTATGCCTCAACTCTGCATCCATTCGATTTCGGTGCAAATTTAAAAACCAAGCATTCCCATACCAGGAGTCGAACCCGGGCCGCCTGGGTGAAAACCAGGAATCCTAACCGCTAGACCATATGGGAAAGATGGGGACAAAACTTTCTATTGCAAAAAGAAAAAAAACAAGAAAACAAAATTCAATTTTGAAGAATCGTTCTTGCACATGCAACAAATGCACACAGCAGTTGCCTTATTCGTAGCAGGTAGCGCGTCAGTCTCATAATCTGAAGGTCGTGAGTTCGAGCGTCACATGGGGCACTTTTCTAGCTATCTTTATGTTCCCCTTTTGACCTGAAAGCCATGATACTTTCTCTTTCACTACCAACGTGTTCTGCTTTAAAAAATAAAAAGATCCAAAAGCATTAACAGGAGGACGCGTGCTTCACTGCTTTAACTTTTGGAGTTAATAGGGAGAGTTGGGAATGATTTGAGGGATAGGTTGAAAATGGGAGCTTCTGCAAAAGGAAGGAAGAAATCACTAAAAGTCATCATGTTTAGCATTTGTGGCTGCAATGTGCAACTTCAATCTATACCGCTTAACTCTGCCACCAAGGTGTCAGCCTGTCCGTGTAGGTGCAAGTGTTAAAAAGGCTTATTCCCATACCAGAAGTCAAACCTGGACTGTATGGGAAGCAGAGGACTTATGAGCACTAGACTACTTGTTAATTGCTCTAGTCCTTCAGTTGCAACACAAAAAAAAAAATAGTTTTCTACTTTAGGCAATGAATTTTACATTCAGAGGAAACTGCTTCCAAGTTTCTTCATTAGGTGCCACATCGGTTTCAGAACCTAGTGAGACTGACCCTCATATGGGGTCCTCTTCTATCAAGACATTAGTACTGCAGGTCAAACATCAGTTATCGTATCTGAATTGAGTCAGATTAATCCTCACGCTAGGTCCTTTTCTAGTGAAACGGGATGAGGGGTTGTTGACTAGCTTAAATTTTGTAGTTAGAAGGTATGGCTGGGAATGATTTGAGGTATGATGCAAAAATGGGATCTTGCGCAAAAGGAAGGAATGAAAAGCTATAAGCGGTCAGAAATTTGAGCTGCAATGGGTGACCTCAATGTTTATGCCTCAACTCTGCATCCATTCGATTTTGGCGCAAATTTCAAAACCAAGCATTCCCATACCGGGAGTCGAACCCGGGCCGCCTGGGTGAAAACCAGGAATCCTAACCGCTAGACCATATGGGAAAGATGGGGACAAAACTTTCTATTGCAAAAAGAAAAAAAACAAGAAAACAAAATTCAATTTTGAAGAATCGTTCTTGCACATGCAACAAATGCACACAGCCGTTGCCTTGTTAGCGCAGCAGGTAGCACGTCAGTCTCATAATCTGAAGGTCGTGAGTTTGAGCCTCACACGGGGCCCTTTTCTAGATATCTTTATGTTCCCCTTTTGACCTGAAAGCCATGATACTTTTTCTTTCACTACCAACGTGTTCTGCTTTAAAAAATAAAAAGATCCAAAAGCATTAACAGGAGGACGCGTGCTTCACTGCTTTAACTTTTGGAGTTAATAGGGAGAGTTGGGAATGATTTGAGGGATAGGTTGAAAATAGGAGCTTCTGCAAAAGGAAGGAAGAAATCACTAAAAGTCATCATGTTTAGCATTTGTGGCTGCAATGTGCAACTTCAATCTATACCGCTTAACTCTGCCACCAAGGTGTCGGCCTGTCCGTGTAGGTGCAAGTGTTAAAAAGGCTTATTCCCATACCAGAAGTCAAACCTGGACTGTATGGGAAACAGAGGACTTATGAGCACTAGACTACTTGTTAATTGCTCTAGTCCTTCAGTTGCAACACTAAAAAAAAAAAATAGTTTTCTACTTTAGGCAATGAATTTTACATTCAGAGGAAACTGCTTCCAAGTTTCTTCATTAGGTGCCACATCGGTTTCAGGACCTAGTGAGACTGACCCTCATATGGGGTCCTCTTCTAGCAAGACATTAGTTCTGCAGGTCAAACATCAGTTATCGGATCTGAATTGAGTCAGATTAATCCTCACGCTGGGTCCTTTTCTAGTGAAACGGGATGAGGGGTTGTTGACTAGCTTAAATTTTGTAGTTAGAAGGCATGGCTGGGAATGATTTGAGGTATGATGCAAAAATGGGATCTTGCGCAAAAGGAAGGAATGAAAAGCTATAAGCGGTCAGAAATTTGAGCTGCAATGGGTGACCTCAATGTCTATGCCTCAACTCTGCATCCATTCGATTTCGGTGCAAATTTAAAAACCAAGCATTCCCATACCAGGAGTCGAAACCCGGGCCGCCTGGGTGAAAACCAGGAATCCTAACCGCTAGACCATATGGGAAAGATGGGGACAAAACTTTCCATTGCAAAAAGAAAAAAAACAAGAAAACAAAATTCAATTTTGAAGAATCGTTCTTGCACATGCAACAAATGCACACAGCAGTTGCCTTGTTAGCGCAGCAGGTAGCGTGTCAGTCTCATAATCTGAAGGTCGTGAGTTCGAGCCTCACATGGGGCACTTTTCTAGGTATCTTTATGTTCCCCTTTTGACCTGAAAGCCATGATACTTTCTCTTTCACTACCAACGTGTTCTGCTTTAAAAAATAAAAAGATCCAAAAGCATTAACAGGAGGAAGGGTGCTTCACTGCTTTAACTTTTGGAGTTAATAGGGAGAGTTGGGAATGATTTGAGGGATAGGTTGAAAATGGGATCTTCTGCAAAAGGAAGGAAGAAATCACTAAAAGTCATCATGTTTAGCATTTGTGGCTGCAATGTGCAACTTCAATCTATACCGCTTAACTCTGCCACCAAGGTGTCGGCCTGTCCATGTAGGTGCAAGTGTTAAAAAGGCTTATTCCCATACCAGAAGTCAAACCTGGACTGTATGGGAAACAGAGGACTTATGAGCACTAGATTACTTGTTAATTGCTCTAGTCCTTCAGTTGCAACACAAAAAAAAAAATAGTTTTTTACTTTAGACAATGAATTTTACATTCAGAGGAAACTGCTTCCAAGTTTCTTCATTAGGTGCCACATCGGTTTAAGAACCTAGTGAGACTGACCCTCATATGGGGTCATCTTCTAGCAAGACATTAGTTCTGCAGGTCAAACATCAGTTATCGGATCTGAATTGAGTCAGATTAATCCTCACGCTGGGTCCTTTTCTAGTGAAACGGGATGAGGGGTTGTTGACTAGCTTAAATTTTGTAGTTAGAAGGCATGGCTGGGAATGATTTGAGGTATGATGCAAAAATGGGATCTTGCGCAAAAGGAAGGAATGAAAAGCTATAAGCGGTCAGAAATTTGAGCTGCAATGGGTGACCTCAATGTTTATGCCTCAACTCTGCATCCATTCGATTTCGGCGCAAATTTAAAAATCAAGCATTCCCATACCGGGAGTCAAACCCGGGCCGCCTGGGTGAAAACCAGGAATCCTAACCGCTAGACCATATTGGAAAGATGGGGACAAAACTTTCTATTGCAAAAAGAAAAAAAAACAAGAAAACAAAATTCAATTTTGAAGAATCGTTCTTGCACATGCAAAAATTGCTACATAGCAGTTGCCTTGTTTGCGCAGCAGGTAGCGCGTCAGTCTCATAATCTGAAGGTCGTGAGTTCGAGCCTCACACGGGGCACTTTTATAGCTAGCTTTATGTTCCCCTTTTGACCTGAAAGCCATGATACTTTCTCTTTCACTACCAACGTGTTCTGCTTTAAAAAATAAAAAGATCCAAAAGCATTAACAGGAGGAAGGGTGCTTCACTGCTTTAACTTTTGGAGTTAATAGGGAGAGTTGGGAATGATTTGAGGGATAGGTTGAAAATGGGAGCTTCTGCAAAAGGAAGGAAGAAATCACTAAAAGTCATCATGTTTAGCATTTGTGGCTGCAATGTGCAACTTCAATCTATACCGCTTAACTCTGCCACCAAGGTGTCAGCCTGTCCGTGTAGGTGCAAGTGTTAAAAAGGCTTATTCCCATACCAGAAGTCAAACCTGGACTGTATGGGAAGCAGAGGACTTATGAGCACTAGACTACTTGTTAATTGCTCTAGTCCTTCAGTTGCAACACTAAAAAAAATAGTTTTTTACTTTAGACAATGAATTTTACATTCAGAGGAAACTGCTTCCAAGTTTCTTCATTAGGTGCCACATCGGTTTCAGAACCTAGTGAGACTGACCCTCATATGGGGTCCTCTTCTAGCAAGACATTAGTACTGCAGGTCAAACATCAGTTATCGGATCTGAATTGAGTCAGATTAATCCTCACGCTGGGTCCTTTTCTAGTGAAACGGGATGAGGGGTTGTTGACTAGCTTAAATTTTGTAGTTAGAAGGCATGGCTGGGAATGATTTGAGGTATGATGCAAAAATGGGATCTTGCGCAAAAGGAAGGAATGAAAAGCTATAAGCGGTCAGAAATTTGAGCTGCAATGGGTGACCTCAATGTTTATGCCTCAACTCTGCATCCATTCGATTTCGGCGCAAATTTAAAAACCAAGCATTCCCATACCGGGAGTCGAACCCGGGCCGCCTGGGTGAAAACCAGGAATCCTAACCGCTAGACCATATGGGAAAGATGGGGACAAAACTTTCTATTGCAAAAAGAAAAAAAACAAGAAAACAAAATTCAATTTTGAAGAATCGTTCTTGCACATGCAACAAATGCACACAGCCGTTGCCTTGTTAGCGCAGCAGGTAGCACGTCAGTCTCATAATCTGAAGGTCGTGAGTTTGAGCCTCACACGGGGCCCTTTTCTAGATATCTTTATGTTCCCCTTTTGACCTGAAAGCCATGATACTTTCTCTTTCACTACCAACGTGTTCTGCTTTAAAAAATAAAAAGATCCAAAAGCATTAACAGGAGGACGCGTGCTTCACTGCTTTAACTTTTGGAGTTAATAGGGAGAGTTGGGAATGATTTGAGGGATAGGTTGAAAATAGGAGCTTCTGCAAAAGGAAGGAAGAAATCACTAAAAGTCATCATGTTTAGCATTTGTGGCTGCAATGTGCAACTTCAATCTATACCGCTTAACTCTGCCACCAAGGTGTCGGCCTGTCCGTGTAGGTGCAAGTGTTAAAAAGGCTTATTCCCATACCAGAAGTCAAACCTGGACTGTATGGGAAACAGAGGACTTATGAGCACTAGACTACTTGTTAATTGCTCTAGTCCTTCAGTTGCAACACTAAAAAAAAAAAATAGTTTTCTACTTTAGGCAATGAATTTTACATTCAGAGGAAACTGCTTCCAAGTTTCTTCATTAGGTGCCACATCGGTTTAAGAACCTAGTGAGACTGACCCTCATATGGGGTCCTCTTCTAGCAAGACATTAGTTCTGCAGGTCAAACATCAGTTATCGGATCTGAATTGAGTCAGATTAATCCTCACGCTGGGTCCTTTTCTAGTGAAACGGGATGAGGGGTTGTTGACTAGCTTAAATTTTGTAGTTAGAAGGCATGGCTGGGAATGATTTGAGGTATGATGCAAAAATGGGATCTTGCGCAAAAGGAAGGAATGAAAAGCTATAAGCGGTCAGAAATTTGAGCTGCAATGGGTGACCTCAATGTCTATGCCTCAACTCTGCATCCATTCGATTTCGGTGCAAATTTAAAAACCAAGCATTCCCATACCGGGAGTCGAAACCCGGGCCGCCTGGGTGAAAACCAGGAATCCTAACCGCTAGACCATATGGGAAAGATGGGGACAAAACTTTCCATTGCAAAAAGAAAAAAAACAAGAAAACAAAATTCAATTTTGAAGAATCGTTCTTGC